>JASPKZ010000447.1:155000-755000 GCA_030220185.1 Diploptera punctata
GCACACACACTATTTGATATGAACACAATTGTATCCTGTCTCAATTTTTTGCACATGACTTGTGGCCATAAATAAATACATTTGTATCAACTTTTTCTAAGAGATAGTACACTTGTGGCCCTATTCTTCCCAAGGTGCGATATACTTACTTACTTAATACTTAATATAGGCTTTCCACTTTAGAATACTTTGCCCTTGATTCCTGCTTTCCAGAGACTCCTATCTTCCCACTGACCATCTTCCATATCCCTCTTCATCATGGCATCATATATTCCCTCTTACCATGCTCTTCTACTTCTCCCCCTCTTCCTTCTGCCTAGTACCATCCAATCCAACACCTGTTTAGGCCACTGGTCTTCCGACATCCTTTGTACATGTCCATACCACTGTAGAGCTCTCTTTGTTATCCTATCGATAACAGTTTCTTGTGCATCCAATTCCTGTCTGATATATGTATTTCGAATATGTTGTAGCCTGGATATTCTCATACTTCTCCGTAATCCATCAATTTCTGTCGCCAAGATTCCGTTCTGCATCCTTTCATTTATTGTTCAGCTTTCTGATCCATATGTAAGTATACTTTCTATTATTGTCTGTATAATCTCTTTTTTTTTGTTTTTCTGGTCAAATTTCTATTCCATAAAAGACCATTCAGGGATCTAATCGCATTCCTTGCACAATTTACTCTGTTAATAATATATTTTTCACAAGAACCAGATGTATCTATTATAGATCCAAGATATTTAAATTCTTCAACACATTTAATTATCATATTATTTATTTGTAGGTCTTCTGAATTTTCTCCCCAAGGTGCGATATATAGGATATAATATTACATGGCAGGATGAGAGACGATGATATATAAAAATAATTGAAAATAACCTATATCTAATGTCAAAACCATACTTTTTGAGTCTGGGAATCAGATTAGTGACAGTACCGATAATATTTAAATCGAAGATTGATCTCTAGCTTCACTAAGACGGATGAAATAATGATAAGTTAACAATAATTTGTGCAAAGTGTCATGCATTTCCAGAATTGAGCCTATGTTTAATTTCTTAGGGCACCCCTTTATTGTTTGTAATTATTGTTTCTACGTATTTGAAATCACCTCTTCTTCAAAATTTTCCTCATTTTTCATTAACTGTCCATTTAAATTATAAAGTGTATTTATATGTGTGACCATATATTTATATTTATTAATGTTTACTTTCTTGCGGTGGGAAGGGCATTTGGCAATAATGTGGAATGAAAAATGGGCAAGGAGACTTCTTATAGGAAATCCTGAGGGAAAACAGTCAGTTGGTAGATCAAGAATTAGGTGGGAGGACAAAATTAACCATGATTGAGGGAAGTAGATTATACAGGGGATGATTGGAAAACATTAGTTCAGGATATGGATGAATGGAGAGCTTGTGTTCGTGAGGACATGAACCTATAGCTTCGATAAAGCCAGTGAGTTAATTAGTTTCAATATTTACTTTGAGCCCCAATTTCTTATTATTACTCAAAGGTGTGTGCATGTTGGCACTACAATGAATTCATAATGCTTGTGCACGTTATATATACAACCTCCGTAAATCAGACCACATAACTCCAGCATTTAAAATGTTATCTTGGCTCCGATTGGAAGACAGGCGAAAGATACATTGCCTCTGCTTCTTATACAACACCTTTTCCACCTCATCGCCCTTTATATTTCCACTCGCTTCCATTCGCTATCCTCCCATCATAACTTAAACACACGATCGAGCGAGAATTTAACTCTAACTATACCTCTACATCGAACATCTAACTATTCCTCATCCTTCCTTGTTTCAGCCACCAGGCTCTGGAATTAACTCCCCTCGTATATGAAGGATTACTCGACTCAGAAACATTTCAAGAAGAAACTCATTACATATTTCCTTAGACAATAAAATATATAATCGTGTTCCATGTATACTTTTATTATTTCATTATATTTTAAACTTCCTTTCCCAAGCCAATTACTTAAATTATAGTTTATTATTATTGTTACTATTATTATTGTAATTACTAATTTTATTTTTTCCATTGTCAACTATATATTGCGTAGCCTGCTTATATATTATGTATAACTAATCAAGTAGATAGTTCATAATTGTTATTGTGTGTATAATTTAACCCTGGTGAAGTGGAACAGAAGACCTTACGATCTTAACTCCATCAGGTAAAATAAATAAATATATTATCGCTATCCCCTGTGAGTTTCTTAGGACAGTCTTCTTGGACTTCTTCTTTACTCAATCCACATCAATGACTTACCAACTGTATTAAAGCACTGGCTGTTATCATCTTCTCTGTGCTGACGATCTCTAAATTTACCTACTTTCATCGCCGGATTCCCTCTATAAGAGCTTGAAAATGAATGAGGAACTACCTTTAACTGGTGTTTAAGTTTTGGTCTAAATTTGAATCTTAATAAATCACAAGTAATTTTTAATGGACAACAAAAATTTTCCACAACCTTTGACATATCTACAGTTCGAAACAATACTATAAATCATCATCATCATCATCACTCCAGGGATTAGGCAATTGCCCGTTCCGACTTCATAATGCATCAGCCCAACGTCTTCTAGGTCTTCCAACATCACGTCTTCCTCGTGCTTGATAATTTCTTGCTAACAATGGATATCTCTCCTTACTCATTCCATCCATATGATCAATCCATTTCTGTCTATAATTTGTGATCTTATCCAATAAAGGCTGTACTTTCAATTCTTCTCTTATATCCTCATTTCTTATTCTATCAAGTCTTGTACATCCTTTTACTTGTCTTAGGAACCTCATCTCCGCCGTCTGTATTCTATCCATCTGTTTTTTCACTGGAGCCCAAGTTTCACATCCATACAATATTGTGGGAACCGCCATAACATTATACATTTTTATCTTGGTTTCTTTTCTCATTTTATTTTTGAATGTTCTCCGTATTGTTCCACACACCGTCCGAAATTTATTTATTTTGGAGTCAATATCTCTTTCCACATTGTAGCCAACATCACAGCCCAGATATTTGAAACTAGACACCTGTTCTATACTTTGATTTTCTAAAATAACTTTGGATCTCACTGGATCTCTTCTTCTGAAAGCCATGGTCTTCGTTTTCCTTACAGAAATCTTTAGATCATATAATTTACATATTTCATTTAATGCATGCATTGATTTCTGTAAGTCGTTTTCATTTTTCTGTATTATGATTACATCGTCAGCAAACAATACTATAAATAATATAATTATTCCTTATTCTTCTTCAGTACTAGATATTGGACTTCATCTAAACCGAATTTAACCTGGCAAAAACAAATGTAACACACCTGTAAAAATACTTTGTCCGCCTTACTTTATTTTAAACGTTTATAGAATTTTCTCTAAGTTTCAATAAAAGAAACACTTGTGTTGAATTAAGTATTTTCACATTTAGATTATTGTGACGTTATAAATACTGTCCTAAGCAACGACTTGCAGAGAGTTCAGCGTGTTCATAATGCTTGCGTTTTTTAATTTTCAGTATCTGCCTTTATGGTCATATTTCCGAACATTTCAATATCTCTCTTGGCTCTCTCAATTTACAGACGTAAATTGCACTCTCTATCACTTATTTTCAAGTTTCTCAATTATTACACTCTTAGCTACCTGCGTCCCGATTTGAGAAGTTATCTTCTTACCATAATACAGACACTAGGTCACAAGATAAGTCTACTAACAAACCTTCTCTATAATATTTTTTTTAATATTCTACTTCTTCACAATAGCCCATCCCGTTCCCGGAATATCCTCCCTCAAGCTACGAAGGGTTGCCACAGACTTGAGATTTTTAAGTCACGCGTATACAATTACGTCTTAAATAAATGTTCTTTTTTCTGAAGGAGCTACATTTATTCTATATTATTATTAGTATGTTTTCTGTCTTGTACAATTTATATTTAATTCGTTAAATCTAGGATAAACAAAAATATATTGTAAATAATAATTGTATTGTAGGTATACTATCCAATAGTATATGTTTATTGTAATTTCTATGTAAGATTATGTTTTGTATTTTTTTTAAGTTGGTTTAGTGTTAGACAAGGCCTCAAGGCCTGGATTCTAACATGTAAAACAAAGTTAATAATAATAATAATAATAATAATAATAATAATAATAATAATAATAATAATAATAATATTAAAAATAATAAATATTATTATTATTATATTATTCCGGCTTTTACAATGAATATACATTTTTCCGGTACCCATGTTCACAGTTAACTGTACATTTGTTTCAACACATTTTTCCATTCTTGTCTGTTCATCCATATATCTTATTCTATTTCCCATTCCCTCTTAGTTTCATTGATTCCCTGAATCCACGTAATATTTGGTCTACCCTTCTTTTTTCTTCCCTGTGGTTCCCAATCCATGATTATCTTAGGTAGTCTTCCTTCTTCCATCCTTCTAATGTGTCCGTACCAATTTAATTGTTTCTTCTTTATGAAATCTAATATTGAATATTGTACCTGCATTTTTTCTTTTATATATGAATTTCTGATTTTTTCCTTCCTGGATGTTCTTGCAGCACGTCTCCAGTAGCCTAATTCATTTCAGTGGCGAGTAATTTTTTTTTTCATTTGTGCATTTAAAGCCCACACATCAACTCCATAGGTAATAATGCTTCTGATTATTGTATTAAAAATAGTTTTTTTTTTGTTTCTTTGAAGATATGTTTGTCCATACTATTCCATTTAGGGCAGATATAGCATACTTTCCTATATTGATCCTGTTTCTTATCTCTGTTTCTTGTTTTCCATCTTTAGTAATTTTAATTCCCAAATACTTATATTCTTCAGTGTATTTAATTGTCCCTAAATTTTCTTCTAGTATTAAATCTTGAGGAAGATTCCCTATTGTCATATATCTAGATTTATCCATATTGATCTTTAAACCCCATAAACTATATTCTTGTATTAATTTTCTAGTGAGGTATTCTATATCTTCAAATTCTTGAGCCATATCAATTGGTCATCTGCAAACTGGAGTGTATATATTGTTGAATTATTATTATCATCTAGTGGTATTCCCATCGGTTTACATTTATTTTTCCATTCTTCAATAGCTTTTTCAGTATAAATCTTATATAATGTTGGAGATATACAGCATCCCTGTCGTAATCCTTTATTTGTTTGAAAACCTTTAGACAAGTACTTTCCCATTTTTTACTTGCACATATGATTCTGAATATAGTTTTTGAATTGCTTCAATCAGTGTTGGATTTATTTTTTTTAGTTTTAAGACTTTCCATAATTTTGATGTAGGAATGTTATCGTAGGCATTTTTCTATATCTATAAATGCTAGATGTAGCGGTTGTGCTCTGATTGTTTTCTTTTCTATAATCTGTCGTATGCTGATAATGTGGTCTATTGTTGCTCGCCCCACTCTAAATCCTGCCTGTTCCTCTGGTTCTAACTCTTTTGTATTCAATTTCTAGGAAATACTTGATTATCTTTCCATATAGTCTACTTAGTGTACTATTGACTGTAATTCCCTTATAGTTTTTGCATTCATCTTTTTTTTTTCCTTTTTTATGTATGGTTTAAATATATCCTATTTTCCAATCTGATGGTATATCTCCTCCATTTATGCATTTTTCAAATAGACTTCTCAATAATTCGAACAACTTATCTGTCCCATGTTTTATTAATTCAGCTGGAATATTTCCTTTCCCTGGTGATAACATAATAATAATAATAATAATAATAATAATAATAATAATAATAATAATAATAATAATAATAATAATAATAATAATAATAATAATAATAATAATAAAAATAATAGAACATAATAATGATAATGATGATAATAATAATAATAATAATCTATCTCTATCTATCTTCGGGTTTTTACAGCTGCTGCCGTCTTCCCGTGCCAAACCTCCAAAGCCTACGGTCTTGGGCATCTTCGATGCTTAGCCCTCTAGCTTGCATTACTGTCTTCATGTTTTCCTTCCATGTTAACCTTGGTCTTCCTCTTTTCTTCTTTCTGTTAGGATGCCATTCATATAGTTGCTTCGGCCATCGCTCATCTTCCATTCTTAAAACATGTCCTAACCACTTTAATTCCTTCTCCTCAATTCTTTCAATTATGATTTCTTCTGCTTCCATTATGTTTCTAATTTCCTTATTTGTGACATGTTCTAATCTAGACTTTCTGGCACTTCTCCGTAAATAATCCATTTCTAGAACTATTAGTCTACTCTTGTAGTACTTATTGATTGTCCATACCTCACTTCCATACATTACAACAGATTCCACCAATGTTTTACCAATATATTTTTTTGTGTCTTTCCGAATATACTTATCCCACCATATGGAATTTAACGATGATATTATTTTGCTACTCAATTCAATTCTATGTTTTATGTTCTCTTTGCCTATACCTTCAATGTTATCCATAATTATTCCCAAATATTTAGTTTGTTTCACTTGCTTTATTTGGATTCCATCTTCCAATACTAAGTTTTCTCTTTCATTGCTATTTATTGCCAGATATTCTGTTTTTTGTAAATTTACTGTGAGACCCCATGATTCATATGTGCTTTTCAACCTTTTTATCATGAATTCCATATCAAAATTGTCTTGCGCTAAAACCAGTTGATCATCGGCAAATTGTAATGTCAGCAAAAATCTATTGCCTATTGGGATCCCCATACCTTTGCAGCTTTGTTTCCATTTCGTTAATATAAATTCTACATAAATATTAAATAAAATTGGTGATAGACTGCACCCTTGTTTCAATCCCTTTGAGGTGTTTATAGGATTAGACATTATATTTCCCATTTTAACATAAGCGGAGTTATCTTTATAGGTTTGTTTAATAATTTCTATTAGGTTTCTGTCAATATTGTATTTCTCCAATACTTCCCATAATTTGTTCCTCGGAATTGAGTCATAAGCTTTCTCTAAATCTATCATTGTCAATGGGTTTCTTCTCCAACTGCAGTCCGTTTTTCAATTAACTGTTGTATTGCAAATATATTGTCAACACATGACCTTCCTGGTCTGAATCCATTTTGATCTTCTCCTAATTTGTTTTTAACATCTTTTTGTAACTTTGTTTTTAATAACTTCGTAAATATTCTATATAATGTGTTATTTATACTTAGTCCTCTGTAGTTTTTTGCGTCTCTTCTATCGCCCTTCTTGTATATTGGTACTATGTAGCTTATTTTCCATTCATCAGGAATCTTCTGTATTGCAATGCACTTATTATACAAGTCCCTCAATCTACCTATTAATTTTTTTGGGCCATATTTAATTAACTCATTTGGTATGTTTCCCGGCCCTGGTGCCTTTTTATTCTTTAGGGTTTGAATTTCTAATTCTATATCTATTGTATCAAATTCCAGGGCGTTCATTTCTATGGATGGATTTTCTGTTGTTTCCATAAACTCATTTCTAGTTTCTGACAGTAAAGCTTTGTAATGTTTTTTCTGCGTCTGATTTTGCTAACAAATTTATCTTGCTGGGTCCTTGGTTGGTTTTCAGTGTTTTTAGAAATCTCCATACTTCTGATGATTGTGATCCTCCTATATAACTTTCTATTTCTTGGCATTTGCTTTTCCATAATTTGTTTTTTTCTTCTATCACTTTCCTTTTAACTTTGGCGTTTGTTCTCTTGTATTCTATCTAATTTTCTGTTGTTTTATTTGCCAACCATTCTAAGTAGCATTTTTTCTTCTTTTTGGTTAATTCTTCAATATCATCATTCCACCAATCTTGGGTATTTTGTTTTTTATTTATTGTGCCTAATGCTTCTTTTGCTGCCGAATGTATTATTTCCTTTAATTGATTATATTCTTCTTCTATGTCTTCCTTGTAATCCAAATTCTCAATTTTAATCCTCAGTCTTTCTTTATATAGGTTTTTGATACTATCCTGAATAAATAAATACAGTTTAAATTTTTCTTCCTGCTTCGGTTGCATTGTTGATTCCCTTGCTTCATCATGCACTTTTTTCCCTGTAGGGAATTTGGGGATGATCTGTGCTGTGAGTAGATAGTGGTCAGAACCACAATTTGCTCCTCTTTTAACCCTTGAGTCCTTAATAAATAAGGAAGTATTTTGCTTTACAATTATGTAGTCTATTATTGATTTCTGATTGAGACTAGGTCGTTCCCAAGTAAATTTATGAATATCCTTATGGTCGAAAAATGTGTTTACTATCTGTAATTTATGTTGTTTGCACATCTCTATGATTCTATTTCCATTATCGTTGACTTCTTGTTCCCCATATTTTCCTACTGCTTCATCATTGTTTCTTCTACCCACTTTCCCATTTAAATCTCCCATTAGTATTAATTCTTCATTACTTCGTATTTTCTCTATTTGTTCCACTAATACTGAATAGTACTTTTCTTTCTGACTCTGTGCAGCATCATCTGTTGGTGCTAATAATAATAATAATAATAATAATAATAATAATAATAATAATAATATAATAATAATAATAATACATGATGAGCATAAAGTAGCAGCTTATTATTAGTATTGTGTTGTAGCCTTCTTCATCCTCTAAATATTTGATGGCATGATCCAGTACAAAACTGAATAGTAGAGGAGATAGAACATCTCCCAATTTGTAACCGATTATGAATTTCAAATGTGTCTGAAAACTGCCTACACGTACCCTACTCTTTGTTGCATTTAGCCACATTCCAAAAATATTGAACTATTATTCCGAATTACCCATATGTTTCCAACTAATTTAACTAGGCCTACACGTAATCGTTTATGCTTTTATATTTCTTTTTAATGAACCTCAGTTATTTCACTTTTGTGAACTATATTTCATACCCGATGGATTATGAATGATTTACGTATGTTTTATTGTATTGAAATGTAGTTTTCAACTCTGAATCGAAATTTCGAATTTCACCAAACATGAACTTTGAGCATTTTCCTTTGTAGGCTACTCTTCCTTGATTAAGGAGGTATTAATTCAATTTTGTTGAAAGTTTCCTGGAGAATATTGAATAGATAATTAAATTACACACGCCACGTATAACTTGGGAAGTTTAAAAATTACGGCATTGAAAATATTTTTTATATTTATTTTATTTTATTTTTTGCAAATGCCCCAGGTTGTCTTTCGACATTCCTGATGTTCTCTCCTGGCATGGCCTACTTGTAACCCATTTCTGAGGTTGGGGCGCCTGGAAGGCGGGGTTACGTTGCCCCGATGAAATGATGGGTGATGATGATAGTGATGCGCCAGGACAGTCCCTAATCCTAAGCTTAATCTAAGATGAATATGAATGATGATGATTGCGATAGCCATATGATTTCGGGAACCGTTTGGGCCTTAAAGTTTTCCTCACATTTGTCTTACAGGTGAGGAAAAATCCCGATAAAAACCTCACCCAGAAAAACTGTCCCGACCAGGGATAAAACCTGAGCCCGCTGCGTGACAAGGCAGCACGCTACCTCGAGACCACAGCGATGGACACATTCAAAATATCACAGGATCAATTAAATATCTTCAGAAGAACCATGGGGAGACAATTATTTAAAAGTCTAGTTGGAAAACTAATTATTGTCGTTTCTGGAACGATATTACAGATGCCCAAGAACGGCATTGAAATATTAACCCTAGCACTACCAACAGGGGAGATACTTTATGCCCACCTCCTGTCATTTATTATTTATGTCTTTTAATTATTTCACTAAAAACATGAAGTAAATAGTTATTGCCAATCATTGCCTCTAGTATTAAGAGGCAATGGAATGCGTTGTTGTTTCTAAGTTGTTATTGTTGGTCATTTCATTAACAGTGATCTGTCATTATGGTTATGAAGTACCCCCCGATGGTAGTTCTTGTGAAGCATAACATGTCTTGAATTTCTTTTCTTGGCTTCTTTAAAAATTATTTTATATCTCTACTTCTGTTTTTTACCAAAATTAGAGTTGGTTTATATAATGATTTCTTTCATTATTGATTGGTCGACAGCTTCTATACGTGTGAGTAACAAAATTATTTCAAAATGTCTCGATGTCCTTTGACTGACAAAGAAATTTTGGATATTCCATAAATGGAATAGATTTAGATTTTGAATTTGATGATAGTGAAGAGGACGTGAGTGAAACAGAAGATGAAAATGTTGTGTCTTAACAAGTTGAAGTAATTTTGCCTTCTGATGATGATGGTAACTTTACATGATTATACCATGAACGATTAGATTTGGGCATTGTTCTGAAATAACTGTTCAAGTATTAATAATTAATTTGTACAAATGTTCTACTTTCATTAAGACACAGATTACTCTATCAGCCAAATTATGTAATGTCATTAATGAAAACATATGTAAAACAATGTTAAATATTATATTAATAAACATGGCATTCTATAGCATTTAATTTTAAAACAAATGTGTTAAAATGTATTCAAAAATTACTGATATATTGTTTAAAGTGGTGGGCATAAAGTACCCCCCCGTTGGTAGTATAAGTTCTCTATTGGGTGGGTGTTTCTAGGGGTAAGCCCGAGTTATGAAATTGGAAACAATAAGCTATTTGATGTAAAAATTGGATTGTTGGACAATAAAAATTATTAAAATTACGAGTACAATATTGAACATTGACTACAAAAATTTGTAAAAACGTAGAATGTAAGTTTTCAACAGTGAGGCTTAGTCACTACGTTTTTAGATTAAGAATTACATAGAATATATCTTGGTTCAACGACTTCACTAAAATAATTACGAAAATTTGTATATTATAATTCAATTATAATTACTTTTCATTTCACATCTAGTTTTTTGTTATACAAAAAAATAATAATTTAGACAACCCAAAAAAGTTCTTTCTGAGCGGATTTCCTTTCGTATAATTCATAAATAATGATCGTTGAAGCAGCTTCAGTTCATAGGAAGTGATCTGATCCTTCATTTAGTGATATGGCTTTAACAGAAAACACTGGTAGATGGTTTAGAGATTGATCGGAAATGAAACCATAAACCATTGTCGTTTCGAGTGGTCAAGAATGTCTGGCTGTTTGATTGATCTATTTATCGCATAGCAGCAGGAATGAGAGAACAGCGATTTTCTCAAGTATTAATAGCTATTACTATTGACAAGAGTACAGAAAAAAATTGCTTTCTGAGACCATTTCCCATCTAACGTTGTTCAGAAAACGACACTTTCACATTTTTAAATACTAGGATTTTTTTAACTTTATTGCTCATTTACAATCTATCTTGAAAAGAAAATAAGTAAATTTGTGTAAATACATAACTTGTAAGGAGAATACTGTCCATTGACAGCACTCCATTAGACAATTTATTTAAAATGAAAGGAATTTCTAATTTCTTTTTAGTCTTCTTATTTCTTTGCTGTCGTCTAGAAGATTGATTGCAAGATGATTAGGACGAACTTCTATCGCCTTATATATCGAGTGCTGTATTTTTCTATTTCTTCCTTTACAATAGCTAATTTTAAATCATGATGAATGGTGGCGTTATTTACATACCATGGAGCAGCAACAATAAAGCGAAGGGTCTTAAACTGAAATCTCTGTAGAATTTCAATATTGGAATTGCTGGCAGTTCCCCATAATTGGATACCGTAAGTCCAAATAAATTTGAATACAGTTTTATATATTATAAGTTTATTTTTTAGACTCAGTTTTTATTTGTGACCTGTGAGCCAATTAAGTTTTGATATTTTTAGTTTTAACTCTGTACGTTTTTGTTGAATGTTTTTCCTCCATGTTAAGCGACGATCACGATGCATTCCCAAATACTTGACGGTATCATCTGTTAGAAGAGTTTTATTATTTAATGTTACAGTAGGACAGTTACCAGTTCTTGTTCCAAATGTAATATGAATAGATTTATTTTCACTAGTTCCTATACGATATGTGGTTAACCATTCTTCTGTCTTATTAAGTTGTTGCTGGAGGTGTTCAGATGCTTCCCTAGCATCTTCACGTGAATAGAGCATGGCAGTATCATCAGCAAATGTATCTACAAGTACTACATTTATTTGTGAAAAATCAGCTTATGTAGAGTATATAACACAGGCCCCAATATAGAGCCTTGTTGAACTCCAGAAAATATACTGTAAAAACCAGATAATTCATCTTCATATTTGACTTGAAAAATTCTATTAATAAGGTAAGAACAAAGTAACAAGTAATATGGTTGTGGAAGATATAACTTCAGTTTATGCTGTAGTCCTACATGCCACACGTTATTAAAAGTCTGTTGAATATCCAAGAAACAGCAGAACAATATTTCTTACTTTCTATAGCGTTCTCAATTTCATACCTTTTTTCAAACTTTATCGGCAGCGGTATACTAGTGGTTTGCCTCTGGTCCCGAGGGTCGCGGGTTCAGACCCGGTCGGATTCGGTTCATCTTTTTAGGATGGAAAAATGCAAGGAGAAAGTCCTCCGGGAGGACCTTTAAACCGTGGGTCCCAAATCTGAAGATTTTCAGGTTCATAAAAGATCCTTATGTCTTTAGAGCATTTATGAAAATTATCTCTTCAGTTTGTTCCTTAGTTTCATGGTTAGTTATCTTAAATTTCGGAACCTAGCTTTTTTGTGTGTTTTTCACTCTTGTGGGATTAATGGTAAGTGGTTTTGTGAACTAAGCACATAAGAGCAAAGAAAAATAGGATGTATGCTATACAATAAAGAATAGGGTAGTGAAAAAGGATCTCAAAAGGAAATAAAGCGTTTAATGACCCATGGCCGTGTAATATTCTTATATAGAGGGATGCTTTACTAATATCTACATACATATCTTAAATCAAAAGTGCTTCCGAAATAACTTATAATAGTTTTACATTTGCCCTTCTTGTGAAGCACAGGTTATTAATCAGGTTTTAATATTACCAAACTTAAAAAATTAAATACGACTCACAAACGTCAATGTTCGTTTAACCACGTAGCAAATAAGACCTGAATTATGAGAATGATATAATGATTATGTCTCGAATGCTATTTTCTATTTTTTACCCATATTTTGATTTTTAATAAAAAATGAAACACCTCCTTAACCACGAGCAGAGTATCCGTGATGTGTTTAATCTGTGAATGTATATATTTTAGTAAATAATTATTTTTTTATTCAGTACCACCAGGTATCCATTACGATATTTCTGGTATTCTCTCCCTGCATCGGCGTTACTCTAACCCACTTCTGAGATTAGGGCATCTGAAAGTCGGAGTAAATCTGCCGCGATGATGTATCATAGGCGCTGATGATGGTAATGATACGCCAGGAGAGACCTTATTTCTAAACTTAATCTAATGAGGTATATATGATAACGATCATAATAATAATGGCCTATGATGTCGGTGGCCGATTGGGCAAGTTAGGGTGATACAATGGGCACGTTAGTGTTAGATTGGCCAAGTTAGCGTTAGATTAGGCAAGCTAGGGTTATAAAATGGGCGAGGTAGTACACCAGGTTATATATTCCTAACATCTGTCTGACAGGTGAGGAAAAACCCCGAAGAAACCTCACCTAGGAAACTTACCCCGTCTGAGGTTGCAACTCGGGCCTACTGCGTGACAAGGCAACACTGCCTTTAGAACACAGTGGTGTGGACATTATATAATTAGTTATGTTATTTATTCTATTTCTTTATTGTTTTCTATATTTATTTGTTATACTGGTTTATTATTAATAAGAAGCTATTGATAAATAGCAAACTATAGTACGATCATGGGAATGAATTGGGGGAACACAGGAAACGCACAACGAGTATAAAAGATGTTTAGGAAATAGGTTACATTATCCAGAAACATTTAACGTGAACCAGTAAATAAAAAAAATATATGTAATGTATGAGTATGAATAATAACGATTAAATTAATCATACATAGAAAAATAAAAGGTTGTGACATTTAAAAATAAAGATAAATAGTAAATAAAATTTGAAAAGTCCATGGCTATTCTATGCACCGTGCCATTTGTAAATATTCGATCCGAGAAAAAGTGACTGCTAGCCTCATGTTGGCCAATGTGATAAGTAGAGGGCGGTTTTATATGCACTAAAACCATAAATATATGCATGCAACTATGCAGCAAAGAAGTTGAAAATGTGCTCTTATAATTAAAAAATATGCACCAAAAATTAAATTGCTTCTTATAGTAAAATGCACTATTTTCTCATGCAATTTTTTAAAATTTTTTTATGAAGCATAAATTGTAATATTTTTACTTTTTCACTCCTAATTGAAGTCAATAATTATATTTTATAGCGTCATTCTCATTAATCTGGTCTGTTTTATGAAATATAAGTCAATAATCATTTAAGATCACTATTTTTGTTACAATAAATAACCACATATTTTTATATATTTTCTGGAAGAAAGCCCTTCCTTCTGTCACAAAAAATGTGTTTGTACGAAGAGAATGATCTCTCCACTTCACATGAGGTCACAGGGCAGTATCGCAAAGAGGCTATGTCACTCACAGAATAAGAATTATATTTGAAGAGAAAAATTATACGCTGAGACCGGGACTTGAACCCGGGACCCTTGGTTCTCTAGACCAAGTGCTCTACCAACTGAGCTACCTGAGAAAATACCGATCTAAACGCAAATCTTTCTCTATATACATTGTAATTCCCGTCCACCAAATGCTATGAAGCCATGCTTCTATCTTGCAAATGACGGCTCCTTAATTAAGAAGACATATTTGGGAATTATGCATTACAGCCAGTACGGCTTTTTCCATGTTATTATTATTGATTTCGTGCATCTCATTGATGGATAAATCATATTTGAAGAGAAAAATTATACGCTCAGACCGGGACTTGAACCCGGGACCCTTGGTTCTCTAAACCAAGTGCTCTACCAACTGAGCTACCTGAGCAAGTACCGATCTAAACGCAAATCTTTCTCTATATACATTGTAACTTCAAATATGATTTATCCATCAATGAGATGCACGAAATCAATAATAATAACATGGAAAAAGCCGTACTGGTTGTAATGTATAATTCCCAAATATGTCTTCTTAATTAAGGAGCCGCCATTTGCAAGATAGAAGCATGGCTTCATAGCATTTGGTGGACGGGAATTACAATGTATATAGAGAAAGATTTGCGTTTAGATCGGTACTTGCTCAGGTAGCTCAGTTGGTAGAGCACTTGGTCTAGAGAACCAAGGGTCCCGGGTTCAAGTCCCGGTCTGAGCGTATAATTTTTCTCTTCAAATGTGATTTATCCATCAATGAGATGCACGAAATCAATAATAATAACATGGAAAAAGCCGTACTGGCTGTAATGTATAATTCCCAAATATGTCTTCTTAACTAAGGAGCCGCCATTTACAAGATAGAAGCATGGCTTCATAGCATTTTGTGGACGGGAATTACAATGTATATAGAGAAAGATTTGCGTTTAGATCGGTACTTGCTCAGGTAGTTCAGTTGGTAGAGCACTTGGTCTAAAGAACCAGGGTCCCGGGTTCAAGTCCCGGTCCGAGCGTATAATTTTTCTCTTCAAATATGATTTATCCATCAATGAGATGCACGAAATCAATAATAATAACATGGAAAAAGCCGTACTGGCTGTAATGTATAATTCCCAAATATGTCTTCTTAATTAAGGAGCCGCCATTTGCAAGATAGAAGCATGGCTTCATAGCATTTGGTGGACGGGAATTACAATGTATATAGAGAAAGATTTGCGTTTAGATCGGTACTTGCTCAGGTAGCTTAGTTGGTAGAGCACTTGGTCTAGAGAACCAAGGGTCCCGGGTTCAAGTCCCGGTCTGAGCGTATAAGTTTTCTCTTCAAATATGATTTATCCATCAATGAGATGCACGAAATCAATAATAAGAATTATATTGATTTAATAATGTGATAAACTGATAATAAGTTATTTAAGTCCACCGCTGTGGTCTCGAGGTAGCGTGCTGCCTTGTCACGCAGCGGGCCCGGGTTCGATCCCCGGTCGGGACAGTTTTTTCGGTGAGGTTTTTATCGGGGTTTTCCTCACCTGTAAGAAAATGACAGGAAAACTTCAAGGCTCAAACGGTCCCCGAAACCATATGGCCATCATCATCATCCTTATCATCATCCTTCACCGGTGTGGAAAGCAACGGGAAGCTACCACACCTACAATTCCCTAGTAAAGCTGCAAGCATAGCATGAAAGTGCTATGATTGCAGTGAAGGGCCTGCCTTCGGGCAGGATTACTATGGATGGAAGTTATTAAAAATACATGTTTGTCGCAGAATTAGCATAGGACAATTTTTCTATTTGTTGTTAATGTAGGATTCCCACCAATCCATTGATGAAGAAAAGATATTTTACTGGATCTTTCTTTCCTTCGGTATTGAAAACACTTGCCTTGGTAAACTAACACTGAAAAAATGGTATTTGAGGAAATAATTTAAACTTCGATTCCCGATTTGTTTTGTCACGTGGTCAGTAATGTACAAGAGGCTTCCTTTGTGTGAAATGAAGTATATTTTGCACACATGAAAGTATTTTTCAGGAATGATTTTTGAGTTTTTGACGTGTACGCCGACAGCCTCAATAAAGCTTATGTTGAAACTTCAAAGAATATCGCCGGTTGAAAACGAAAACAAGGAAATTACCACCAATAAACTGTCCATTGTTGGCAAGCACTTTCATCTCTTTCGAAATCTTCCTTTCAGGAATGTTTTAGGCCAGATTGCTTTATTGACCTGTTGAGATTTAAAACTGCAAATCCCTGTTCGACATTGTCCCTGTTGTGCGAAAATGCGAAATAGGGATTCTGGCTTTCTATGAAAACAAGATTGTCTTCAGTTGCAAAAACATGACAATAAAGCAGAAAATTATCATTTTATGAGGTTACAAATTAATATTTTAATATTAAATAGAAAAAAATAATAATACATGCACCCATATGCACATATTAGTGAAATATGCGCTTACCCCATTAATATGCGTTTATATGCACTATAGAATTTTGCCAATTGATTCCAAATGACATGAAACGCATTTTCCTCTTCCATGCATATGTTTATCTTAGAAGGAATAAAAATGCAAATATGCACAAATCCGCCCTCTAGAGATACGTTAATAACACACATTCAAGGTAGAGTAAATTGCCAACATGTTTACTCACATGTAAGGTGATTCTATCCCAGATGTTCCAGATTAGTGGGCAAGTTAGGGTGATACAATGGGCAGGTTAATGTTTGATTGGGCAAGGTAGCATTACATTAGGCAAGTTAGGGTTATAAAATGGGCGGGGTAATACACCAGGTTAGTTTAGCGTTCGCTTGTTAGTTCTGGGTTTTATGTCATAAGTTGACTTCACTCTCTAAGCAATGACTAATACATATTTTACATTGTAAATATGGTAATTTAGGTTACTTTGAGATCATATTCTCAGTTCATGTTAAAGAATTTATCACATTTATTTGCAATCTGTCAGTATATATTTTTCTCCCATGTAATTATTCACGTCCTGCAAAAATACATTGTGTGTTTTCCGTCGCTTCGTATGTTTACTTGAATAAATGTAGTCCTTTAACAAGAGATGTCACCAATAAATAAGATACAGATTACAATCACATCATACCACCCATGCTTATACTTTCATTCGGCCCATTAACGAAATTAAACATATTTCTTTGCCACTTTGAAGAAATAAACTCATTTGGTTTTGGGAGTCAACTTGGACGCCGAAGCATTCTTTATTCAACTCAGACGAAAGGCAGTGCTCCGAATCATCAAAATTGCGCAACTAAGTTTGCGCATCACGTGTAAAGGAAAAGGGATTGTGGTCGGGGTTTAGGGTTTTAATTGGGTCCAAGGATATGGGTTCATGGACAATTATGCTCCGGACTAGATGGGTTCTGGTTTCGGTAAAACAATGGACTTAAATCTCGGGAATCCGTGAGGAAAGGATGTTCACTTGGGGAAAAAACAGTAGGCCCAGTGTGATGTCTTGAAATTGACGATGCACTTTTATTGTCACTTGAATTACATTCGTCGTATTGAACGACGAATGTCACTTGAATTACATTCGTCGTATTGAACGATGAGTTTGACGAGAAGGCTGTTGATGGGTCAGAACTAATAATGGTTGTAACACTCAACCAAGCGATGTAACTTATACCGGCACATTCGCCAGTCGCGACTCTGCTCGCAACCGAATACTGAACTGCCTAACTGACTGTCGAACTAACAGAACTGACTGTACTAACAGAACTGCTGAACTGCTGAACTGACACTAATTTTCGTTACGTAAAAATATTTATTAATTCCGAGTGGGCCGGCATTAGTCCCTTCCACCAAAAGTCTTATCGTCTCACAAACAGTTTATATGTTATACTAATTTTGATTGGTAGATTTTACCTTAAGGGCGTTATCGTGGGTGTTAAACTTAGAAGTTTGTGGCCTCGTTCCCTCCCTTTAAATTAGTTGCCTCATCATATAAAATTTTCAGAGTTGACCAAATGGAGTGGTCCTTAAGGGCGCGGCTATCTACTGTCGGCATCTACCTTACGCCGCAAAGAAGTCACCCGCTGTTAACGACATGTACTAGTTGAAATTAGTTTGGGGATAACTCTTTCCATAAGTTACCTAGGGAAATCCAATTGCTTGTTTGTGACTTCCCAGCCTTTTGTAAGAAGTTTTTGGGCTTAGCATTGTTGTAGCAATTTGATAATAGTGCAGTCTTGTAAATCCTCTTAAGAAAGGAAACTGCAGACTTTTTCCCCATTGTATAAGGGCTTAAGGATCCATTGTATGATGTTTACTAATTTCGTTCGCTACAATAGCAAGGGTCCAGGTCTATGACTGGCGCTAATTGCTTTATACTAATGTTTTATTTATTGCTTATTAAATTATTTTGTGGTAGGTTATATCATTTTAATTTTGTTACTATTGGATTCCTATTTTCATTACAATTCATTTGAATATAAACATGCCCTAATTCTGATGAAAATTACGGGTTCATAAATTATTTACTTTGATGAAGGTACTTATTTTACTGAAATAAGAGGCTGAGCGAATGACTTGTCACACGTGATATCATCATCAACATCCATGCAAGTACTAAGCCATGTGGCCTGTTACAATCTCAAAGAGTAATATTCTATCCAGCGCTTTTTTGGACGTCCCAGCGATTTTTTTGCCTTGGGGCAGTAACGAAGCATGGCTTTTGGAATTCCATGAGATGGCTTTCCAATTGTTCTGATAGTTCTGTATATGGCAGAGAATGGGTTCTACATCCAACTCCTCCATTACTTCCCCATTTAATTTATAGTCCCACTTTGTATAGCCTGCTGTACGGCGCTTAAATCACATCTCATTTGCTGTTATTCGGCTTTCATATCTTCTTCGTATTGTCCATATCACGTGATATAAGGAAAGCAAAGATACAGAAAGTAGGAAGCAATTTAGGCACAAAACAGTACTCACTACAGAGCAGATAACGTGGGGAGCATCAAACTGAGAAAAACGTGTACATGGTCCATATTTAATTATGTTATTTTTCGATTTCAGGAATAATTTTCATGTTATTAAAATGGGCGGCGTTATGCATCAATCGGTTATGCTTCATTGTGTGAGCTTCCAGAAAAATACATTTAAAGTTTAAGTCTATCTGCACTGTTTATTGTAGCGCCAAACTAACAATACTGAATATTGCAAGTTATTTTCCATGTTTGATAGTTGCGCATCAGCAATCTAAGAAAGGGATCATTTGACACTTAGTTGCATGATGTAAAATTTAGATTAGAATTTATGGACATCTGGATTTATAGCCATTTTTTCCTAAACAGAATCCATGATAGGAATGATGGCGTTTAAAATTTTGTTTAATAAGTCTATATTTAAAGATTAGGCGCTAAACGTGTGCATACACTTACTTCATGAGCCAGTGCAACGGGGATGGTTTGGTGAAAATACCAAAATCTATACTTTTTGAGATACATATTTGAACTTTTGCACATGTCCCAGTTGTATTTAGAAGTTGTATAGTTCCTGAGTTAGTCTTCTGTTTTTTTAACAAAAATTCTAAAACAAATAAAAATTGTTCCTTGCACAATAGTTTTTGAGATAGGCACTTCAATTTTTTATGCAAGTTCAGAATTATCCCTTACATGTCTTCACATATGGTTTTTTGAATTAAACTAATATGTACGAAGATATCAATATATATATATATTTTATTTATTTATTATTTTATTTATTTAAAAAATCCAAATTCAATAATGTCAATACTGTAAATCAACTTCTATCCTCTTTACCTTGCAAGTACTCTGTGAAAAGTATTAGAAACTATCAAGGAACTTATTTTGAAAATTGCAGGGCAAGTGAGAAAAAACTGTTATGCAAGGAGTAATTTGAATATGGAATAATGTAAAAAGAATCTATTAAAATCATCGTACAGTATATAGATACTTACAAGCTGGCTAAAATTTTCCTGTTCCATGTGTAGGGCCCTCCTTCTTCATACACTCTTCTGCTCTATTTTTGTTTGTTTTCGCCAGACTTTCCTTGACTGTTCAGTATTCCTGGCTTTGGATATGTAGGTCCGATGGTTATCTTTTTGAGCACTGATATTCCTTGCAGTGTCACTGACTTATTCTCCTGTGACAGCCTTCCTTTTTTCCAAACTGGTATCACAACCCATGTTGAATTGGCTCACAGCCAATGGTAGAACAGTAGATTCCATTCTTCTTCGTGACACAAACTTTGTTTTAGAGCACTTAGACCATATTGAATTGTGAAGACTCTCGCTAATGTTCTGAGTCCCTCACTGACACACCAAAAAGTAGTTCATCTGCTGCAAGCCTTTGATAAACAGACATGGTTTTGTTACCACTGCAGGCTGTATCTTTTTTAATTTCCTTTTCACTTCATGGTTTTTCATTGTTGGCAATGACACAATTGTGAAAACACCATGAATCAAATCCTCCAGAGCACTTCAAAAGTTGAGGATCTTGACTTTTTTACTTTAATCTTCTTCAGTGCTGATACAGTGCAATAATGTAGCATGGACTGCAGATTTCATTTTCTGCACAATTAGAATGTTGCTCTTCAGGACATTCCCGTGGTACAATCATAGTTTTCTTTGTGGTTGGCCCTAACAAACTTCCTTATTTTTGTCCACCTAGAATAACGCCTTTTTCCTTGCACTTGTTCCATATACCTGTGCATTAGCGGTTAGGGACATGATTGAGGCATTCGTCGTTGATTAACTCAACATTATATATGTTATGACAGCCTTCAGATATAAAAAGTCTTAGCATCACCTTGAGACAATATCACTCCGAACCTCATTTTACAACAATCTATAAATATTTTCCACATTGTCTCAGGTGGTGCCATCTTCTACAGTCAATTTTTTACAAGTTCTATAGCATGATTAAACTACCATTCATCATATTCTGCACTTCCCCTTTCTTCAGTTTCCCCTCATTCCTATCACATTTGATGATTTTTTTCTGATAAACATAACAGTAATAAAGTACTATAAAATGAATGAAACTACAGAAGAAGGTCATAATATTGATTTCTTTAGACAAATTGGGATAAATATTCCATGAATAATTGTCATATAAGACAGCCATGAAATTATTTTCTTGTGTCAAACGCTCTAGCAGCTTTAACTATGTCACGCCCACAACGCGCGGTATTTAAAAAATGGCGGATAATACCCTTTAAATTTTACATATATCAAATATGGGCATATTTCAAGAAAGTAGATTATTAGGAGATTCTTAAAATGTAATAATAATTTTTTAAAATTTTCATCATATTAACCCATATTTCAGTAGGCCATCCCCTTAAAGGTAGTAGCGTTGTGCTCTGAGATATGAAGTGAAAATCCCGAAACTAAGTTTGTGCATCACATGATATGAGAGAAAGGAAGAAAATTAAGGACAGTACACTAAACTCATCACAGAGTAGAACAAGTGGGGCGCATCAAACTATTAGAAACTTGCACATGGTTATAATTAATTTCGTTATTTTTCGATGTCAGGATTAATTTACATATCCTTATTATACGGTGTTATGCATCAACCGGCTATGCATCATTATGTAAGTTTTGAGAAAAATACCTTTAAAATTTAAATCTATCTTCTTTATTTATTGTAGCTCCAACCTAACAATACTGGATATTGCAAGTTATTTTCCTTGTTTGATACTTATGCGTCAGCAATCTAAGAAAGGGAACATTTGGCGCTTAGCTGCATGAAATTTTTATAGATGGTATTTCAGGTCAAGGTGCAATTTATATTTAAAATAAACACTTAAAAACCTTGCAATTATAGCTGGATTTTTCAATGATACCCATTAAAAATAACATATTAAACTTTTAAAATAAATGGTTAGCTCCACAGATTTCAGAGTATTGCCCATAAAACATCCCCCGGTGGGGTGGTGCAAAATTTAGATTAGCATTTATGGATATCTGGTTTTATAGCCATTTATTTTGCAAAACAGAATCTCTGATAGGAATAATGACGTTTACATTTTTGTTTATTAAGACTATATTTAATCATTAGGCGCTAAAATTGTGCGTACTCTTACTTCATGAGCCAGTGCAACAGATGATATCAAAATCGCATTTATTTTAAAAAGGCGCTCATCCTGTTGATTGCATAACATCGTCCAATTCTTAAAATTCTCTTTTAGTTTTAAAACAAACTCAACCTTAAATACAGGAGATTAATAAAAAACTAATTTCCATCATTCGTGAATAAGTATGTTTGTTGAGGCATTATACATATTATGCATCAAAAGATTCAACGTTCAAATTTCGCCTAAACCCAAGATATTATTCATTCAAAATATATCTGCAGGCGGAGGAATTACGAAGCTCTGTTTGTTGTTACACATGACGTCATATAAGGCAGTGTATACTGTCAGCGTCCCACGTCCCATTCCCCTCAGCGCTCTTAGATAGCAGTGTCACGTGTTCTATTCCTGCATAAACACGACTGCAGTGTCCTCCGTCAACAACTGCACTTACTCCTTAAACGGGTAATACGTAATAGTTTCCTTTGTTTGTAGGATTTAAGAATATTGTTTCAGGTATGTAGAATTAGACGGTTGGAGTAGAATTGGAGTTAGAATATTTTATATGAGGAATGTTTCTTAAAATGTTTCAAGCAATTTTTTTTTAAATATCACCTAATTTTTTTTTGCGAGATAGTGCGCTTTGTCGTACTTACAGCAATGGCGACCATGATTGAAAGTTCAACTTCCTACATTTCGGGGTTTGCCAACCTAAATAACTATACTGTAATAAAAATAACTATACTGTAATAATATATATTACAAACGCGCGTGTTGAAAGTAAAACCAATGCCCTCTATGTATACTACATACATTGTATATACGAAAAAATATATATCCAAAAGGTAATGTTAATATACATTATACGAAACAAATCACTGCATTTTAAATGAACTGAACTTTATTTGAAACAATATAAAAGAATAAATACGATATTGCCGCCAGTTTATTACTAATATTGGTCTCATGGCCTCTTGTTGTTTCAACTAATAAACATTGCCCACACTCTTAACTTTAGTCAATTGTTTATAATGAACGCAAATAATTCCAAAAAATATGTTACTATTATTTATTATTTGCAAAACACCATCGCGCAAAAAATACAGTACAACGCACGACTGTGAAATGTTTTTCAGAGTCTCGGAAATGTTCCTCGATTCTGTAAAAAACACTTGCCAACCTCGCATCGTAATATACTATTATTCAATGGCCCAGGTTTTCATTTTCACTTCGATATTTCTGATGTTTTCTCCTGGCATTGGTTTAACTGTAACCCACTTCTGAAGTTGGGGCGCCTAGAAGGCGGAGTTACGTTACCCCAATGACATGATGGGTGATAAATAATAATGAAGCGCCAGAAGAGTTCTTAACCTAAATTTAACCTATTTTCCAGACCATTGGCAACCACAGGAATGATTCCATTTAAGGAAAAAATCCTATGGTTTGATCGGGAATCGAACCCGGGGCCTCAAGACCAGTAGGTTCATAAACGCTGACCACTAACACGTGATATTACACACGGGTCCTCATCTAGGGGATATGTGGATGGCGACCACAACGTGCCCAAGCTGTGCAAAACATTTCTTCCACTTACTTGTGTTTTGCACTCTTTTAACTTTACTATCTAACCTCTCTTGGTTAACTCTTGTTTTTTTGACGCCGACGCTATTAGTGCATCCGAGGGCTAGGGAGTCTTTCCTTTCTTCCATTTCTTCTTTCCTTTATTTTATTTTGTTCTCCAGAAAAACCTGACCAGAGGCTATAAGATGGCAGCCCCATCACTGGTCATGCCTTCCTTTGGCCAGCAACCAATCGAAGGGACTATTATTATACGTTCAAGTCTTATACGAGAATTTCCCTCAAACGCTGGAGGGAAACTTTTCTATAGGATCGTAACAGGCCTTGGCCTAATACTTGGAAGGAAGAAGAAGAAGAAGAAGAAATATAATTGGTGTTAGTGGTAATATTTGACTCTGCATAATCGTAATTGCACTAATGGTTTGTGGATGTGTAAATATATTTATATTATTTTTCCATACTGTGCCAGTTATGTATTGTGGAACTTATATAAGACGCTAAAATAAGATGAAACGTAAAAGTAAAGTTACACGTGGGATGTAGCACTTGCTACAAAAGAAATAAACTTCTGGATCTTGTATTGACAGCAACTGTTTTATAACAACTTAGTATTAGGATGGATTTAGAATTAAATTGAAAACCTTCTCTGAAATCCTCTACTTAAAAGGAATTGTAATCAACAGAAGTGAAGGAAAAGATCATTCTAGCGAGATATCGCCGCCAGATCGATTGTCTGTTAACAGGATAAAGTTTGGAGAAATCGATATGGATTTTGATGGAGGGAGACAAGCAGGAGAACCAAATTGGCAGACTTGGAGAGAGGTAAGAGATGGAGGAACTTAATTACTGCACTAGGGAAGTGCGATCCTACACAGGCACTGTACTAACATACAGTATTCATCTCCTCTTTCAAATAAACGCGTCTGCTACCAAATGTAAATGCTAATGTATTTTCCTCATTATGCTCCCTAGCGGGAGTTTCTTGGCGAAGCTAATATAGTTATTGTTTATTTATTTCACTATTGATGATTTGTTTCTTTATTATTGTAAATAGGAGAATTAAATCAGTAAATCCTTTTAAAATTCATATCAAATTCCTTTGAGGTGAAAAGTTATAGGTTAAAAATTTAAAAAAATAAAAATGCACCTGTTGGCACATACCGTTGCCCTCAACGTTATTAAATTATGTATTAAAATATTATTTGGAGGCCTTTCGATAGTTAACTTCCATCATCAACACGATGAGTATGCGCTAGTAGTTGATGTATCTAAGATGACGTAGACGTTGAAGGTTTTCAAGCGTCGCTAGTAGCAACTGACTCCAGTCCACAAAATCTTACATACATCATCTAGTAGCGCATACTCATCCTGCTGATGATGGAAGCTAACTTCCGAAAGACCTCCAAATAATATTTTAAATACATCATTTTGATTAAGTTGAGCACGACGGCACCTGCCAACAGGTACATTTTTAATGTTTTAAACTTTTAATTTTTGTTTTATCAATAAATGTATTCACAGTAGTTTTAATGAAATTAACTCCCAACGTCACCTATGGTGATCTGTGCTGGTACCGGCAAACTTTCGGCGCCATGACCATGGAATTTCCATTAACATCATAATATGATACTAGATTGAAGTTTTATAAAACATTGGCAGTTCCTGCATTACTTTATGGGAGCGAAACTTGGGTAAAGACCAAAAAAATTGCAAAGTAGAATACAAAGCGCAGAAATGAACTTCCTTAGAAGAACAAAAGGCTGCACAAGATTGGATCGGATAAGGAGTGAATATATAAGAACTGAGTTAAATATACATCCATTGGATGAGAAAATCAGAGAATATAGAGAGAAATGGTTTACACATGTGGAAAGAATTAATGTAACAAGATTACCAAGAGCAGCATTTAACTACAAGCCAAGAGGTTCAATGAATTTAGGAAGGCCAGTGAAAAATGGACAGAACAACTGTGAGCCGGAACAGGCAATTTGCCTAGCCCGTGAAGTGAAAAGAAAGAAGAAGAAGACGATCATAAATCTTTACCATCGTATTTTCTTCTCAATGATGTGCCAGTTAATAGTTCGCTGCGGCATGGGTTCCTCATTTCAAATTCCAAGAAAATTGAATTTAAATTACTTCTTACAACCAAAGGAGAAATATAGTGTGAGTACGGATTTAAATACGAAAAGTAAAATATAAGGAGTTGAGGTAGTGTATTCAGATATGTTGATCATTTTTAATAAGGTACCTATGTCCGGAAACGATGCGTTTTCACACCATGACTAGTTAATTATGTCACAAGATTAGCGTCATTTCGAAGGATTTTGAAAAACCATTACTTGACAACACCTCACAGATACGGAACCTGTGATACGTGGCTTCGCAAAGGAATGTGGCTGCAACACGACGGAGCTGCAGCTCACTTCCATGCCAATGTGAGGAGACATTTGGATACCACGTATCCAGGTCGATGGATTGGCTGAGGGGAACCAGTCCCATGGCCTCCGATATCACTGATCTAAACCCTCTCGACTACTTTTTGTGAGGCGAAATGAAACAGTCTGTTTATCATACTCCAGTAGAGTAACGTATGGATCTTTATCGACGCTGCTGCAGAAATAATCCAAACGAGGTCGTGTGTGTTTGAACGTATACGGCAGTCACTACACCGCCGATGTACGCTCTGCAATGAGATGGGAGGTGGGATATTTTGAGAACTTGATGTGACTGTGACAGTACTGTCAAGTATTCAGCATTGAAATCCAACTAACGAAACTCTTAAGTGTGAAAACGCTTAATTTCCGGATATTGGTACTTTATTAAAAATTATCAATATACCTGAATATACCACCTCACCTCCGTTGTCGGTTTTTTAAACAACCTGTATATATATATATATATATATATATATATATATATATATATATATATATCATCATCCGGTATCATGGCAGCTGCCGCCGTCTTCCGGAAACCTAACGCCATTCCTCTCTGTCCAACCATTGATCTTCCTCCAATCCTCTGATATTCATAGCTGCTTGTACCCCTTCTACCAACGTTTTCTTCGGTCTTCCTCTCTTCCTCCTTTCTATTGGAATCCATTCCATAACAATTTTAGACAATCTTTGTTCTGGCATTTTTTAACATGGCCATACCACTGTAATCTTTTCTTTTCTATAATGTCTATGATGTCTGGCTCCTCTTGTACACCCATAATTTCCCTTACCGGTATTTCTTTATTATGTATTCTATCCATTCTAAATTTTCCAGCTGATCTTCTTAAAACATCCATTTCTGCACTTAAATTATTTTCATTTCCCTGGTAGGAATTTGCCAGACTTCAGCACCTTATGTTAATATGCTCTGAATTATGGTTTGATATATTTGTAATTTTTATTCTTTGTAATATTTTTTGCTGCACCAAACAGAGTTTAAGCCATTTATTGCTTGTTTGTTTTGTGATTCTATTTTTAATTTCCATTGTGTTATCACCTGAATCGTCTAATTTTGTTCCTAAATAAGTGCATTAAATACTAGGTTTTAGTTCTTCTCCGTTGTTGAAATTTATATTTTCAATTTCTTCTCCTGTACATAAATTAATACTTACTTAATACAGGCTTTCCACTTTACAACAGTTTGCCTTTGATTCATGCTTTCCAGAGATTCATATCTTCCCATTGTCAATCTTCCATACCCCTCTTCATCATGGCATCATATATTCCCTCTTACCATGCTCTTTTACTTCTCCCCCTCTTCCTTCTGTCTGGTACCATCCAATCCAACACCTGTTTAGGCCACTGATGTTCCGACATCCGTTGTACATGTCCATACCACTGTAGAGCTCTCTTTGTTATCCAATTGACAACAGTTTCTTGTGCATTCATTTCTTGTCTGATATATGTATTTCGAATATGTTGTAGCCTGGATATTCTCATACTTGTCCGTAATCCATCCATTTCTGTCGCCAAGATTATTTTCTGCATCCTTTCATTTATTGTCCAGCTTTCTGATCCATATGTGTTCATAAATTAATACAGTCGTTTATCGAACCTAATTCGTCTCTGAAAAGTAAGCTTAGATCCGCATTGTACTTCCTGACTTTCCCAGGCTTGTACCGACCCAGGATTACTTTCCAGACCATAAGTTACTAATCAAAGTTGTTGTATGTCGACCCATCTATAGGCTCCTGAAATCTGTTTGCAACCTTATGAATCACCCGGTACTAGATGCACGTTGTTTAAAATGGTGCAGCCAGTACTCTACCACAGCAACCTGGCTTCATAGAAGAAAAGGAGAGTGAACATATTTTCAGTTCTTAATCTAGAAATTTGTAATTTAATTTTTGCACACTCTTAGTGTTAGAAAAAATCGAGTAAAAATTCGGAAAATATAATTATCACTACCAGTACGTTCTATATATTTCACGCATGCAATCAGCTAAATCCATTTGCTATATTTAAATTCTTTATTCTGGTAAATGTTCACGTTTATCTCGAGAAAATCATTAGTCACATACAAGTAGTGACAACCGTAATGTTTAACAATTCTCATCCACCACCGGATAATTCTAGCCATATATATATATATATATATATATATATATGATAGGGTATTCATTTTATCCTGCATATTTTTTGTAACATAGTAAAATTTCGTTATACCTCAGCTAGAATTCGTGATTTATAACATTTTAATACACTTGAAGACGACCTGCGTGACCTAGAAAACGCATCTTCTTACGTAAGAGCCATAAAGAAAACAGGGAAGGAGAAATACGTCATTAGGGGTTTGGTAACGACGTATCCTACATTTATTTAGAACAGATATCCTATCCTTAGGGGTTTGATACAGAAGAGAAATGTATCTACTTCCTTTATATATGCTTTCTTCCAATTATCTCTCCAATTTTACCGACGACACACTGAATAAAGTCTTGAAGAAAGATGTGGTAGATAGAATTCATTTGGTTTAATTTGAAAAATACTTATTAACCAACATTTTTCAAATTAATATTTTATGATTTTCTAATTTATACATCGCTACATACAGTATACTTCATTATTCGCTGTACTTGAGAGAGTTACGCAGTATTTTACAGTCGATATACAGAATTAGTCCACCGCTGTGGTCTCGAGGTAGCATGCTGCCTTGTCACGCAGCGGGCCCGGGTTCGATCCCCGGTCGGGACAGTTTTTCTGGGTGAGGTTTTTATCGGGGTTTTTCCTCACATGTAAGACAAATGCCAGGAAACATTAAAGCCCAAACAGTCCCCAAAATCATAGGGCCATCATCACCATCCTTATCATTATCATCATCATCATCATCATCCTTCACCGGTGTGGAAAGCAACGGGAAGCTACCACACCTACATTTTCCTAGTAATGCTGCAAAGCATAGCATGAATGGATGGATACTGAATTATATCTGAAAAAAGTGTAGAGAGATATTGGAGGTACGAAGTTAAAGTTGAGATCTAAACTTTATACTCCAGTTAAATACGCGATACTGATATAAAATATACACCTAAATATCTGGGTGATATATAGAGGAAATTCCTCATTAAGGGTTACTCTCTATAGGAAGGGGACAATTTATAAATATTCATTTGATAAAAGCAATCAATTAAGGTTACAATTTAGATATATTCCAATTCAAATTTTACCTCCCTTAATATTAAAACTTTATTAGTATAGAACGCTTCGATGCTCTCTAAAAATAATTAAAGATCGAGAAAAAATATTCCCATTTGAATGTGGATTTGCTATGTTTTCAAAGTGTATAGTGTAACGAAAATCGCACTAAGACGTCGGCGTAGGTCACACACACACACACACACACAACACCACACACACATATATATATATATATATATATATATAGATAGAGAGAGAGAGAGAGAGAGGAGAGAGAGAGAGAGAGAGAGAATTTGAGAGATATAAAAATAGCTTGTAACAAGAAAATTTCGAAAAATATTTTATGAATCTGCCTTACTAAACCTTCCAAGATTACCCGAAAATATTTAGTTTAAATGTTGATATTATAAGCCTTCTTATGTAGTACATATTTATATGTTATTTTCCATGATAGAAAAGCGTTTCGTAATCGGGAGGTCAAGAATTCATTCTTCGGCGTCGACTATCTGGATAGAAAATACTTGGATGTCTTTTCTTTTCCATGAATCGTTTTACCATAAGTAATGCCACGAGTGATTTCCAATTTACCTAGATAATTTGGAAATCAGGAGTGGCATTTGTTAGGACTATTTAAGGAATAAAATTAAACTGTTTATTCAGAAATCATTATTTAAATATGATTATTTTAAAATATTTATATATTTAATGTAAACGAAACAAGTGAGAAACGTTAGTTGTTTAATTTGTTCATCACTACAACCAGATCAGATTATTTATTGCCAAAGGATCGCAATATTGTAAGAATGTACCCTAGTGGAGAAAAACTTAAACACATCAAGCTGTTTATTAATTAATTTCTGATATCCTATGATGTAAATATGTCAATTATATTTTTCTGGAACGTTAATTCCTGAGAAATAATACGTTTAAGAAAGTACAAAGAGTAGTTTAGTTTTATTGTGGTATAAACAATTGCTATAAATATGTTTCTATCTTATATATATATATATATATATATATAATCTGGGAACATTTGCGTTCTAGGATTCTTCTATCTTAATATAAATTGCTATATTCAACGTATTTCTTAGAGAGTCCCAGCAAAATAATGCTCTGGCCTATTCAGAATGTTAAATTAGAGAAGCTTGATTTAATGTGTTAAAATTAAACTAATAAAATCGAGGTGAAAAAGGCTGTGATTGGTTGTAATTCAAACTTCATTGAAATGTGATTGGTCATTTACTCCCATTTGGGGCATGAGTTAAATAGTCATTAATAATCCATATTTGGTTCGTCTTCCGGGCTTATAGGCCGTGGTCTGGTTGTCTTCATACTCGACGTTTCGTCTACTGCTGCGGTAGACATCATCAGGAGATACTGCAAGCTCTCTGTGAACTCCTCAACAGTCGGCTGCAGACTGGCTGGTCGTTGGAAACTGTCTCTCTGTTTATAGCTACACCCCGGGTGGAGGGGGGGGTTTCTGCGCGGGCCGAGTTATGCGCTGTAGTGCAGTTTGCAGAAGTCATAGGCTTCGTTGTTGTGTTATGCAGTGCTGGGATCCAAATTTTGTTTATCATGAAGATATTTTGTTTATCATGAAGCAGTAGACGAAACGTCGAGTATGAAGACAACCAGACCACGGCCTATAAGCCCGGAAGACGAACCAAATATGGATCAAGATACCGGCCGTGAAAGCCTACAATTATAGTCATTGATAAACTGTTCAGAATGTATTTGAAATCGATAACAGTGAAAAAGTCTATATGCAAAAGCAGAGAGAAACGTATTTAAGCTACTGATATAGCGTACACTGATCATTTCTGGACCTATGTTTAAGTGAATAAAGAAATACTGGTTAATTATTTGCACGTTGTTATATATATATTATAGCTAGTACGAGTTTATTTGTGCAAATCAATTCAATTAATAGAAACAATAGAATTATCAGATTTCAGAATATGAATTAAAGTGCTGTAACATTTATATTAAATTAATGAAAGAATCTCCACAAAATATACAGAATTAGACTACCTGTTTTTCGAATACTAATTACAATTTATGAGAAATAATTAAGTACTGAAACAAGGGTGCAGTCTTTCACGAATTTTATTTAATATTTATGTAGAATCCATATTAATGAAATGGAAACAAAGCTGCAAAGGTATGGGGATCCCAATAGGTAACAGATTTTTGCTGACATTACAATTTGCCGATGATCAACTGGTTTTAGCGCAAGACAAATCTGATATGGAATTCATGATAAAAAGGTTGAAAAACACATATGAATCATGGGGTCTCACAGTAAATTTATAAAAAACAGAATATCTGGCAATAAATAGCAATGAACGAGAAAATTTAATATTGGAAGAATGAATCCAAATAAAGCAAGTGAAACAAACTAAATATTTGGGAATAATTATGGATAACATTGAAGGTATAGGCAAAGAGAACATAAAACATAGAATTGAATTGAGTAGCAAAATAATATCATCGTTAAATTCCATATGGTGGGATAAGTATATTCGGAAAGACACAAAAAAATATATTGGTAAAACATTGGTGGAATCTGTTGTAATGTATGGAAGTGAGGTATGGACAATCAATAAGTACTACAAGAGTAGACTAATAGTTCTAGAAATGGATTATTTACGGAGAAGTGCCAGAAAGTCTAGATTAGAACATGTCACAAATAAGGAAATTAGAAACATAATGGAAGCAGAAGAAATCATAATTGAAAGAATTGAGGAGAAGGAATTAAAGTGGTTAGGACATGTCTTAAGAATGGAAGATGAGCGATGGCCGAATCAACTATATGAATGGCATCCGAACAGAAAGAAGAAAAGAGGGAGACCAAGGTTAACATGGTAGGAAAACATGAAGACAGTAATGCAAGCTAGAGGGCTAAGCATCGAAGATGCCCAAGACCGTAGGCTTTGGAGGTTTGTCACGGGAAGACGACAGCAGCTGTAAAAACCCGAAGATATATAGAAATGTATAGATCTGGACAAAGATAACATCAAAATAGTAAAGGAGTTTAAATATCTAGGCATTACTTTACAACCCAGTGGAAGAAGCTCGAGAAAATACTTAGCAGAAAGATCAACTTAAGCAATAATGGCAAAATGATATACACAATTTACAAGTTCTAAGCCTGGAATCAGCGATGAAACTATTCAATGCAAAGATCCTCCCAATAACAACTTACCGGATAGAAATCATTGGCCACATCTTACAGAAGATAATCTAAACACGCTGGAAAAAGTGAAAGCTACATACATAAAAAGAGCAATAGGAGTAACAAGAACGACAAGAAACCATCTAGTGTTCCTATTGGCAAGGGAGACTTTCCTTATCGAGGACTTGAAAACAGCCTACCTACTACCAACCACGGAACCTATGAACATGCGCTACAGAGACTACGCAGGAAAAGAGAGGAAGTATGGCCGGAATTCTTCAGCACCGGAGCGATGATAGACAGGAACTGGACAGAAGCAAATTTCCAGATACGACACGTCATAACAAGATTAAGCGAGCATGGATTCCACCACCTAATGTGTAGAGATAAAACATTCCATAACCCGAAGACGTCATGCATATGTGAAGTATGTGAACAGTAATGCGAAAGGTACCACATGGAAACATGTAAACAAAGAACAAAAACAATTAGTGATTACGCAAGGCAAACCTAAAGTGTTAGTGATTGTTAAAGTGCTGTGTTATCACTTTCGCACATTTGTGCGCAATCCATTTATATAAAAAATGTATAGATCTACTTGTTTCTCATAACGTCATTGGGAATTGTGTTATCGTAAACTATTATATACTTGTGTATTCCAATTTTAGACATTGCAAGTTTCATGCTTCGGATTAAAATGCACTTATATTGAGACGTATTGTTAATCCGTTACTCAGATAATGGTCTTCGAATTTCGCGGGCGTTGCGTCGACAGGACTCGTTATAAATCGGATCGTGTGCAGCCACAAACGATCTTTAGAGACGTCCTTTCTACAGAAATAATTTTCCAGATACATCGATTTTGGAATAATCTTCTCTCCTAATTTTTGTGCGAGAGAATTCGAAAGTGGTGCGCAGAATGCTCCTACCCTCACATATGTAAGAAAATGCGAGATTTGGACCAGCTCATCAAGTCAAAAGTGTGGACGGGTAAACGTGACCTACAGGTGAAACCAAGAAAATGTGTTAAGTGAAGCAGTCATCGAGTGTGAGGAATTGAGTAATGAAACAAATTGTAAAAGAAAATATGTTATTATTAGACAAATTATTTGTGAACAATCGGGGAATTATTGTGGAATAAATTAAGTGAATTGAAAATGTAATATAAAACATATATGAAGTTAAAGAAATTCCATCTGAGTCCTACGCGACAGCCATATATGATATTATAAATTTGAATTTTATTTGTACGCCAAATTGCAGCTACTTTTCAATATAATGAAACATCATTATTTTATTAACCCATTCACTTCAGGTTTAAATGCTCAATCCATTTCCCCAAAAAACAGGTTTAAGTTACCGTAAATAACAGTCTATTTTAGGCATTCAAAACAAACAAAAGTAAACGGTACTTGAAATCACAATAAGGGAAAAGGGCAAAACACATTCCTCTACTATACATACATGTTAAGGAAACGTTACCCTGCCAAGGGATGTACAAAATATTGCAAAATACATAACAGCAGAATTAAACGAGTGTACTTCGTTTCCTGAGTTGAAGGCCATTTAACTGATGGCGAGTCTACCTCGTCTTTTGAGGCGAATGAGTTAACAAGAAAATAAGGATACAGAATATAGAAAGGAATTACAATTATCACACTTAATTTTTTTTTTCGCATCGGGTGAAATTGCATATGGAACCATTAGTCGTACTCTATTATTTTTTGAACAGCCTCGAAAAACTTTACAAATTTTATGAAAATTGTTTAAAATCGACTCCAGGTGAAGGGAGGTATTTGCTGTTCAATGAGCAACCGTTTATGTAGAAGTATTGTTAAAATTCAGTAACGCGGCTAGAAGTAGACATATTATTCCATCTTGACTTCGTTTTAAAGAGGAAGGATGGACGTTTTGTCGGTTCTGTTCCGCCATTCATGGCTTCGGTCCGTCGCGAACTGCATATGCACAAACTGAATCCACGATTTTAATCTTTCCGGGTTCGACATTAGGCCATATCTGGGACATTAATTTTCGACCCGAGTGAACAAACTGTTGTTTTGAAAATCAGTGCATGTGTTACAATTCGTCCGATTCAAATTTCTGTAAAAGGTAAATCAAGATTGCTTATTCCTGATACATCAATTTTTTAGTCAACTAGCAGAATGTCAAAAGATATAAGGAATGATGTGTTGAATCTGCTAGAAAATAGGTGGTAGATGTGAGGCTAGCAGCTGGAAGGTAGGCCAAGAACCTTCTAGGCCTGTCGGGCCATGGAGGAGAAGTTGACCTGAAGGATAAAAATAATTGAAGTATCTTTACAAGTACTAGAGATATTCCAACTTTCCCTGGCAGGAGAATGAAGTCTGTGATTGTGTAGAGGAAGAGAGTGGTTGAGCAGATTATAACACATACTGAAAACTCTGTCAATATGATACTTAATTAATTATAATTTATTAAATATAAATTATAATAATCATTAGACTCCCGCATTGTATATTATATAGATCACATTATATTAATTATCCTGTCATACAACATTTGTAAGTCAAATTTTCGCTACAGATATGACTAAATTCTTTCAGATTATTTCTGATTCAAAATATGATAGTTTTAAGTAAAAATTTGATTCAACGAAGATAGGGTTCTTGTAGGCTACTCTGATGGCTCTTGTCATACGTCATGCAAGCTGTTTGAAACATGTTCACTAACCTATCATAGTTGGACAGTATAATCTCTAATTTTAATAGCAGTAATGCTTTTTAGATATATATATATATATATATATATATATATATATATATATATATATTATTCTACCAGTTATAGTATATGGATGCGAGACATGGACTCTTACTTTAAGGGAGGAAAGGAGATTACGAGTACTTGAGAATAAAGTACTTGGGACAATTTTTGGACCGAAGAGAGTTGAACAGACAGGTGAATGGAGAAGACTACTTCACAATGAACTACATGTTATTTTAGGAAGCAAGATATAACAAGAACAGTTAAGTATCGTAGACTGCGATGGGCAGGACATGTGGCACGTATGCGGAATGAAATACGTGCATGGAAGCTTCTTCTAGGAAAACCAGAGGGAAAACTCCCAGTTGGTAGACCAAGAATGAGGTGGAAGAATAACATTAACCATTATTTGAAGGAAGCAGATTATACAGGTAATGGTTGGAAAGAATTAGCTCAGGATAGGGATGTATGGAGTGCTTATGTCCGCGCGGTCATGAGCCTACGGGTTCGATAGTGCCAGTGAGTAAGTAAATGCTTTTTAGATTGATGTATTCCTTCTTCAAATAAACGTTTCTATGCATGTATTTAACCATTATATTAATTATAATAATTATTAATTTCTGTGCTTTTATATACATTAATTTATAATTTAATTTGTTTCCCAACGAAATTGAGTTTGAATCAATTACTTTCAACATTAAAGCAATAATTTTAATTGTGAACGGAACAAACCGCATTAAGTACATTTTTCCCTAACATTAATTAATTTAATGTGTGCTTGAGTAGTGTATTATTCAGCCATAACATCTCCTTTGGCAGGAGTAAATAGATTAAGTTCATTTTAGTTACCTTATTTTCCCAAAGATGTTACGAGTGGCATGCAGTCAACACACCGACTCAATGAGACATCTAGCAGGCAACTAGGGTATTTTTTAGGATGTTTGAGATCGGTAAATGTTGCTTACAGCATTCTTTGTTCAGGCTTAAAGATCTTTTACGAGCCTGAAAATCTTCAGTCTCGGGACCCACCGTTTAAAATTCCTCCCGGAGGACTTGCTACTTGAATTTTTCCATCCTAAAAAAATGCATCGACTGTGGCCGGGTTTGAACCCTTTGACCCTCTGTTCCAGAGGCAAGAAGCATAACCACTAGTCCACCGCGCCCGACTTTCCCTAACATTGTCTAACCTAATTTTAAGGTTATTTCATTCCTTATATAATTTGTTTCAGGATATAGAGATACACGATTCAGAATTCTTCTTTTCTGAGTAGCTGTACTAGTTCAGGAGTATTTCGTTTTTTGTGTCTTTCCCGTAAAATAGAACTTCTTGGACATAATTCGATTTGCAACGACGATCCTCACATAATATTCTCTTTCATTCAAGCAGTACAACGTTACCAGAATGTTATTATCGGTGGCGAAAAACAGAACTCACAAAGTGCACGTATTACAAGTACAGTCATGAGAGAGAAGACGTGAACAAACTAACTATTCTTACACGGGAACTGTTAACCCTTGCATGCCGAAACCTAGCTTGAAATTTCTTCCAGAGAAGCGTTGTGATATACAAATTCCGGTTTAAAAATTATCTGCCATTTTAACAGCAAGACACTAGAATAAAGAGGCCAATCTCTCGTTTAAACTATAGGGAAGTAATGCAACTCCTATATTGGCAGAATGGATAACCTTCAGTACCCGTCGTCCGCTATCAGTCGCGCCTCGCTCCACTGTGTACTTAAGTCATGCAGGGATGTACATCTGCTCCGTACAGTGGGCTACCATTACTGGATTCAGGCCTCAAATTTTAAAACTTTGTGCCTTGCACTTCGAAACGGCAGATATATTTTTTTTGAAACGGCCTTGGTATATCACAACGCTTCTCTGGGAGAAATTTCTAGGTCGGTTTTGGCATGCAATGGTTGATAGTTCCCTTGTTAGTATTACTTCATTCACATCATAGGATTAAGTTGTGGACTGCAGAGCGGATTTTTCAATTGTATGGTTATGAGTATGTCCAGCGTTGTGGTCTCGAGGTAGCGTACTGCCTTGTCACGCAGCGGGCCCGAGTTCGATCCCCGGTCGGGGCAGTTTTTCTGGGTAAGGTTTTTATCGGTTTTTCCTCACCTATAAGACAAATGTCAGGAAAACGTTAAAGCCCAAACGGTCCCGGAAATCATATGGCCATCATCATCTTTATCATTGTCATCATCATCCTTCACCGGTGTGGAAAGCAACGGGAAGCTACCACACCTACAATTCCCTAGTAAAGCTACAAGACATAGCATGAAAATGCTATGATTGCAGTGAAGGACCTGCATTCGGGCAGAATTACTATGGATGGATGGGTTATGAGTATGACAGTTTAAACGCTATGTGGTGTTTGTGTGTTCATTGCATGATGCACATGTTCTATTCGCATACATCTTGCGAGAGCCAACGATGAAAGATGACGTAGACTTTAAAGGCAACGGTCTCTCTGCTTGCCCGGGTGTGTGGTTTACGATACCTAACTCTAGAGAGGAAACTCCTCATCTCGTACCCAACTCACTTCGACTTTTGGCTCAACAACGTCGCCGCTAAATATATCTGACAACATGGTAAAACCCTATGCTGATATACATTGTGGAATTTGGCTGCCAAGGAGCCTCAATTGGTTCCAAGCAAACAGCACCCTGGGCGGTGCTTAGTCATTGTCATCACACAGCAGCAGCAAGCCAGCGGTAATAACATTCTGATAAAATTCTACACATGGTACAAATGAAATAGGTGTCAATAAATTATATATATATATATATATATATATATATATATATATATATATATATATAATGCAGGAATTACAGTAAAATTTAAATACACGAGAGGTAATATGTAAAATATATACACTTATTGTGGAGACGATCTTAAAAAGTAAGTTACCTGATTTTATTATATTATATATTATACATACTATAACCCTCCTTTTAAGAACATAATAATAATAATAATAATAATAATGATAATAATAATGATAATAATAATCTATCTATCTATCTTCGGGTTTTTACAGCTGCTGCCGTCTTCCCGTGCCAAACCTCCAAAGCCTACGGTCTTGGGCATCTTCGATGCTTAGCCCTCTAGCTTGCATTACTGTCTTCATGTTTTCCTTCCATGTTAACCTTGGTCTTCCTCTTTTCTTCTTTCTGTTAGGATGCCATTCATATAGTTGCTTCGGCCATCGCTCATCTTCCATTCTTAAAACATGTCCTAACCACTTTAATTCCTTTTCCTCAATTCTTTCAATTATGCTTTCTTCTGCTTCCATTTTGTTTCTAATTTCCTTATTTGTGACACGTTCTAATTTAGACTTTCTGGCACTTCTTCGTAAATAATCCATTTCTAGAGCTATTAGTCTATTCTTGTAGTACTAATAATAATAATAGTAATAATAATAGTAGTAATAGTAATAATAGTAATAATAATAATTATTACTATTATTATAGGCCTATATGATTAATTTTTTATTTATTTTTTATTTATTTATTTGTTTTCCGCGTCATGGATTCAAGGTTGACCTCTGGAGACTGATTCCGACGTTTCGACATGATCCCATATGCCATAATAAATGAATGATATATAATACCCATTCATCCATAGTAATTCTGCCCGAGGGTAGGTCTTTCACTGCAATCATAGCATTTTCATGCTATGCTTTACAGGCCACATGGCCTAAAACGAATTTGTTCATGATGATGATGATGCTTTGCAGCTTTACTAGGGAATTGTAGGTGTGGTAGCTTCCCGTTGCTTTCCACACCGATGAAGGATGAAGATGATAATGATAAGAATGGCCATATGACCGTTTGGGCCGTAAAGTTTTCCTGTCATTTGGCTTACACGTGAAGAAAAACCGCCATAACAACCTCACGCAGAAAAACTGCCCCGACCGGGCATTGAACCCGGCCCCGCTACGTGACAAAGCAGCCGCTACCTCGAGACCACAACCTTGTGCGATATATAATATAACATATATAGAATATTGTACATTTTCGCGGATATAAGTATGATTAAAAACGTTTTCTTGGGTTTTCGTCGTCATGGATTCAACGTCGGCCTCTGGACTTGATAATGACATAAAACGTCGGTATCTATGGCCAGAGGCCGACCTTCAATCCACGACGCGGAAAACCTTAGAAAACCTTTCTATATAAGACTATAACACACACACACACACACACTATATATGGTATAAGAAAAATAAATGCCTGGACGGGATTCGAACCCGGATCTCTGAGTCTGTACCTCAGCGTGAAATCCATTACACTACCAGGCGAATCCAATTCAAACACTTATTTTTCTTATATATGTATTATACTCTCCATTATTACTAGATGTCGCGAGAACACTGTCTTCACTGCCATCTAGTAGCTGACTATATCAAGTAAGCAAATTAAAGAGAATATTTATTTTACTTTATAGCAGTGACACTTTATCGATGTTATAATTAAATCTTTAACATTGAGCAATGCAAACTTAATATGGTATGATAAGAAAAATAATTGCCTGGACGGGATTCGAACCCGGATCTCTGAGTCTGTACCTCAGCGTGATATCCATTACACTACCAGGCGAATCCAATTCAAACACTTATTTTTCTTATATATGTATTATACTCTCCATTATTACTAGATGTCGCGAGAACACTGTCTTCACTGCCATCTAGTAGCTGACTATATCAAGTAAGCAAATTAAAGAGAATATTTATTTTACTTTATATATATATGATATGAAAAGAAAAAAGAATGCTTGAGTCGGGATTTGAACTCGAGTCTCTAAAGTCTGTACCTTTAGCGCTCTAACCAACTGAGCTACCCAAGAATTCCAAGACAAACATACAATTTTCTTATACATGTAGTATTCTCAATTCACACAAGAGGTATCGGAAATTTCTTCCAACTGCCATCTAGCGGCTAACATAACTGTTAAGCAAATTATTAAAGAGAATAATTTACTTTATAGCAGTAACGCTTGTGTGTATATATATATATATATATATATATATAATATATATTTTTGACATTTGGCAATGAAGGCAAATATGATATGAAAAGAAAAAAGAATGCTTGAGTCGGGATATGAACTCGAGTCTCTAACGTCTGTACCTTTAGCGCTCTAACCAACTGAGCTACCCAAGAATTCCAACACAAACATACAAATTTTCTTATACATGTAGTATTCTCAATTCACACAAGAGGTAGCGGAAATTTCTTCCAACTGCCATCTAGCGGGTCAAGCATTCTTTTTTCTTTTCATATCATATTTGCCTTCATTGCCAAATGTCAAAAATATATTTATAATATCTATATATAGGCCTACAAGCGTAACTGCTATAAAGTAAATATTATCTTTAATAATTTGCTTAACTGTTATGTTAGCCGCTAGATGGCAGTTGGAAGAAATGTCCACTACCTCTTGTGTGAATTGAGAATACCACATGTATAAGAAAATTGTATGTTTGTATTGGAATTCTTGGGTAGCTCAGTTGGTTAGAGTGCTAAAGGTACAGACTTCAGAGACTCGAGTTCAAATCCCGACTCAAGCATTCTTTTTTCTTTTCATATCATATTTTCCTTCATTGCCAAATGTCAAAAATATATTTATAACATCTATCTATCTATCTATCTATCTATCTATCTATCTATCTATCTATCTATCTATCTATCTATCTATCTATCTATCTATCTATCTATCTATCTATCTATCTATCTATCTATCTATCTATCTATCTATCTATCTATCTATCTATCTATCTATCTCTATATCCTATACATATATACACGAGTCTGGATTTTTTTGCTTCGTAAAGGAACGTTGAGTCTAAATTGGGGTCTCTTAGTAAAATTAATCAGTCTTCTTCAAGACAAGTAATACCTTAGTCTATTAGATCTCTCTTAGAGGCGATGTGTTGACCACATGTCACCAAGTGACATATGTAGGGAAATAAACATAACTAAATTAGTTTATTAAGAAAATTGCGCTAGCGCACCCTTGTCCCTAAGCTGGAGGAATGGGGATACATCAATCAAATCAAATCAATATCCTCGAATGGTTATGCGCCCATCTTTTTCTCCAATCTCTGCCACTTTATTATCTAAACATTTACTCGATAATTAGAATAGTATCGAGTAATGAGGAATAATTGTTAATAATGCTTAGAGAGTCTGCTGGTTTTGACTAGGAAGGTTGATAGGAGTAGAATTCCATGTAGAACTACGCAAATACTTGATCGTGCCCGAGCTCACCCTAACATTGGTAAAATATAGCATTTTTTGCTACATGTGTATTACCAATATTACTTATCAAACGTTCCCTTCCGGCATTGCATGAATTGTACACGTAGTACGTATCGTAATCAGATATCATAAGCCAGAACCGTCTAGGGAATCGCAACACTCGCCATATGTTACCCTCGTAAAGCCTAGATGATTTGTCACTGCCGCGCCTGACATCTGTGGTCTTCAGGCTAGCAACTGCTTCACTAACCTCATCCTGCTATATTCCACATTATGAAATTAGTCAAGAATAAAATGTAATAACCCCAGTTCCACTGTCCAATCTAATGTACCTTTTCAGATACATTGTGTAGTATAAAAAGGCGTTTGCAATATGCTGTATTCTTTTTCTGTAGTAAGAACTTTAAAATGCTTTTTACACGCTTTATATTAGCTTGACCTGTATCTATCTATCTATCTATCTATCTATCCATTTAACGGAATTTTTCAACGCGATTTTCACCCACTTAAAATCATTGGATCGACTTGAAACTTTGCATACTTGTAGGGGACCCGTGACAATACAATAATTTCATATTTATTTTCTAAAATCCTGGCCATAATCATCAGAAAATCAAAAAAAGTGTTTTTGTATCCATGTAACGGAATCTTTCAACGCGATTTTCATCCACTTAGAAACATTGGATCGACTTGAAACTTTGTATACTTGTAGAGGACCCGTGACAATACAATAATTTCATATTTATTTTCTAAAATCCTGTGCATAATCATTAGAAAATCAAAAAACGTGTTTTTGTATAAATGTAACGGAATATTTCAACGCGATTTTCACCCACTTAAAATCATTGGATCGACTTGAAACTTTGTATACTTATAGGGGACCCGTGACACTATAATAATTTCATATTTATTTTCTAAAATCCTGGCCATAATCATCAGAAAATCAAAAAAAGTGTTTTTGTATCCATGTAACGCAATCTTTCAACGCGATTTCCATCCACTTAGAAACATTGGATCGACTTGAAACTATGTATACTTGTAGAGGACCCGTGACAATACAATAATTTCATATTTATTTTCTAAAATCCTGGGCATAATCATCAGAAAATCAAAAAAAGTGTTTTGTATAAATGTAACGGAATCTTTCAACGCGATTTTCACCCACTTAGAAACATTGGATCGACATGAAACTTTGTATACTTGAAGGGGACCCGTGACACTACAATAATTTCGTATTTATTTTCTAAAATCCTGGCCATAATCATCAGGAAATCAAAAGAAGTGTTTTTGTATCCATGTAACGGAATCTTTCAACGCGATTTTCATCCACTTAGAAACATTGGATCGACTTGAAACTTTGTATACTTGTAGAGGACCCGTGACAATACAATAATTTCATATTTATTTTCTAAAATCCTGTGCATAATCATTAGAAAATCAAAAAACGTGTTTTTGTATAAATGTAACGAAATATTTCAACGCGATTTTCACCCACTTAAAATCATTGGATCGACTTGAAACTTTGTATACTTGTAGGGGACCCGTGACACTATAATAATTTCATATTTATTTTCTAAAATCCTGGCCATAATCATCAGAAAATCAAAAAAAGTGTTTTTGTATCCATGTAACGCAATCTTTCAACGCGATTTCCATCCACTTAGAAACATTGGATCGACTTGAAACTATGTATACTTGTACAGGACCCGTGACAATACAATAATTTCATATTTATTTTCTAAAATCCTGGACATAATCATCAGAAAATCAAAAAAAAGTGTTTTGTATAAATGTAACGGAATCTTTCAACGCGATTTTCACCCACTTAGAAACATTGGATCGACTTGAAACTTTGTATACTTGTAGTGGACCCGTGACACTACAATAATTTCATATTTATTTTCTAAAATCCTGGCCATAATCATCAGGAAATCAAAAAAAGATGTTTTTGCATCCATGTAACGCAATCTTTCAACGCGATTTTCATCCACTTAGAAACATTGGATCGACTTGAAACTTTGTATACTTGTAGAGGACCCGTGACAATACAATAATTTCATATTTATTTTCTAAAATCCTGTGCATAATCATTAGAAAATCAAAAAACGTGTTTTTGTATAAATGTAACGAAATATTTCAACGCGATTTTCACCCACTTAAAATCATTGGATCGACTTGAAAACTTTGTTATACTTGTAGGGGACCCGTGACACTATAATAATTTCATATTTATTTTCTAAAATCCTGGCCATAATCATCAGAAAATCAAAAAAAGTGTTTTGTATCCATGTAACGCAATCTTTCAACGCGATTTCCATCCACTTAGAAACATTGGATCGACTTGAAACTATGTATACTTGTACAGGACCCGTGACAATACAATAATTTCATATTTATTTTCTAAAATCCTGGACATAATCATCAGAAAATCAAAAAAAGTGTTTTGTATAAATGTAACGGAATCTTTCAACGCGATTTTCACCCACTTAGAAACATTGGATCGACTTGAAACTTTGTATACTTGTAGTGGACCCGTGACACTACAATAATTTCATATTTATTTTCTAAAATCCTGGCCATAATCATCAGAAAATCAAAAAAAGTGTTTTTGCATCCATGTAACGCAATCTTTCAACGCGATTTTCATCCACTTAGAAACATTGGATCGACTTGAAACTTTGTATACTTGTAGAGGACCCGTGACAATACAATAATTTCATATTTATTTTCTAAAATCCTGGGCATAATCATCAGAAAATCAAAAAAAGTGTTTTTGTATAAATGTAACGGAATCTTTCAACGCGATTTTCACCCACTTAGAAACATTGGATCGACTTGAAACTTTGTATACGGTACGTGTAGAGGACCCGTGACAATACAACAATTTCATATTTTGTTTGTAAAATCCTGGCCAGAATCATCCGAAAATAAAAAAACTGAAAACTGGTATAATAGGTTGCGGACTTGTCGAGTTTTCAGTCAATCGTTGTAAGAGCTCAGTTGGTAGAGCAGTGAACTCTTAATGGTATATAATTTCGGTAATCCATACTTCGCTGGTTCAAATCCGGCTGGGAGGGTTTTTTTTTATAGGAGAGTATTACTTTTAGCTCATACTACAATAGTATCGAATTTAAAGATATTTACATTTTTATCTTATTCTGTAAAATATAAAAAATATAAAATAAATAATAGTTTTAAAAAACTAAAAGAACACGCTTTATTACAAAACTAAAAAATGAAAAATAATTTTAATTTCCAATACGCTTGGGATAAAATTAAGTGCTCAACAAAAAAATCATCTCCAACACATGTAGAATAAAATTAGAGTTATCAACAAAAAGAAAATAATTTTACCATCAAAAGCGTGGGGTGCTATTTATGATTTTTACTTTTCTTCATAGAGAGCTTACTTTTACCAATATCTGTTTATTATCAATTATATTAATTGATATAGAGCACCCTACCCTTTTGATGGTAAAATTATTTTGTTTTTGTTGATAACTCTAATTTTATTCTACATGTGTTGGAGACGATTTTTTTGTTGAGCACTTAATTTTATCCCAAGCATATTGGAAATTAAAATTATTTTTCATTTTTTAGTTTTCTAATAAAGCGTGTTCTTTTAGTTTTTTAAAACTATTATTTATTTATCATAAGTAATGCCAGGAGTGATTTCCAAATCATCGATAAAATCACGAGTCACGAAGTGAGGAGTGAATTTATCTCGACTATTTAAATCATGCCCCAAATGGTAGTCAATGACCAATCATGTTTCAATTATTTTTTTACAATCAATGGCAGTCGTGTTTCACCTCGCTCTATATCGATTTCTCTTTATCAGCTTTATTTTTTTCTGAACAGCTGAGAGCATTATTTTTCTCCAACAAATACTTTGAATATAGCAAATAATGGACAGATTCCTTGATTATTACTGTGTTGTTTACTAAAAGAATTAATTAATAACCTCTAATGTTGATTAAAGTATACAATTTGATATGTTTAATTATTTCTCCACTAGGGTGCATTCTTACAATATTGCGATTCTATTTCGCAATAAATAATTTGATCAAGTTGCAGTGAATATACATAACCTCACATTTGTTATTTGTTTTCAAACATCGCCGTTTACAGTAAATATATAAATATTTTAAAATAACTGTATTTAAATAATGATTTGCGAGTAAGCAGCTTAATTTTATTTGTTAAATAGTACTAACAAATTTCACTCTTGATTTCCTAATCCTCTAAATAAATTCACTCGTGGCATTACTTATGATGATTTGGAAACCAAGAGTGGCATTTGTTAGGAATATTTAATGAATAAAATTAAGCTATTTACTAAAACAAAAATTATTTAAATATAGTTACTGGTATATTAAAATATTTATATATTTAATGTAAACGGCTATGTTTAAAAATAAATCAGAAATGTGTGGTTATATTTCATTTGTTTATTCACAGCAACTTGATCATATTATTTATTACCAAATAGGATCGCATTATTGTAAGAATGCACCCAAGTGGAGAAAAAAATGAAACACATCATACTGTATATTATAACCGAGATTGTAGGTTAAAGTATTTTTTAGTAAACAACTCAGTTAAATGATTACTTAAAGACACAATTATTAAACACACTATTATCAAATGTGTAGTTCGAAGGAATCTGTACATTATTTGCTATATTTAATGTATTTGTTGGAGAGTCGGTCACTGCAAAATGATGCTCTGATCTATTCAGAATATTAAAAAGGAGGAGCTTTCTTTACCACAAAAGCTGTAGCTGATAAATAGAATTCGATAAATATCGTGGTCAAACACGACTGACATTGGTTTTAAAACAAAATTAATTTAAACGTGATTGGCTTGACTCCATTTGGGACATGAGTTAAATAGTCTAAGTAAATATAAAAGCTAGAAGAGACTGAATTCAGATACCTCGGAACAAAAATTACAAATAGAAAAGAGACGCAGATGTAAATTAAATATAGGCTCAGTTCTGAAAAACGCATGATATTATGCTGTACAGAGACTCTTGTCACCCCAAATACTTAAAAAAAAAAAGTTAACCTGCAAATATGTGAAAGAGTAATTCTCCCGGTTATATTATATGGATGCCAAACATTGACTATTAGGGGCCTACTTAAATGGAGGAATGGATATTACGAGTATTTGAGAATAAAGTTCTTAGAAACATTTTTTTGACGAAAGAGAGATGCTCATATAGGTGAATGTAGAAAACTACATGGCAGTGAGCCGCATGATCTTTATAGGAAATCAGATATAGTAGGAACACTTAAGCATCGCACGACATGCGACACTAATTTGGAATGAAAGAGTTTCATGGAAGCTTTTGGTAGGAAAATCAGAGGGACAAGGTCCAGTTGTTAGACCAAGAATGTGGTGGGACAATCACATTAATCATCATTTAAGGAAGTTAGATTTTACAGGAGATGATTGGAATATATTAGCTCAGGATAGGGATGTATGGAGAGCTTATGCCCGCGCGGATATGAACCTACGGGTTCAATAGAGTCAGTGAGCTAGTTAAAATAATGTTTTCTATGTTCACAATAAAACTTACTATGTTACAATATATAACCGGGATTTTAATGGTCGTCGGAAATGAGCTTTCCATATATGTCTGTCCTAATCTATGTTTTTGCATTCATTAGATAGGGCCTATGTCTTTCATTTCTCAGAAATCATGGTTAATGATGTACTCCCACCAATTTTTTTGCTGACGTACTGGGAGCTTCCCTTCTGGTTTTTCTACCAGAAGTTTCCATGCTGCTCTTCCATTCCCCGCATTCGTGCCACATATTCTGTCTATAAGAATCTTTGGATTCTTATTACATCTGGCCACCCAAAATTATAAAGCTTATCTCAGGCATATAGTTTTTTCACTAGTAAGATTGTCTCTCTCTTCAGTCCAAATGTTTCATTAGCACTTTATTTAGATTATACATTTTATTTATGAAGTCTAATCAAATGGCAGTGTTTAACAATCAATTATTTACTTTACATATCTCTTATAGCGTGTTTTTATTCGGTAAGCTATTCGTGAGAGAAAAATAATATAAAATGAATGAAATATATAATTTTGTAAGATGCCCATTGAATTAAAATGCATTAATATTCAATATATCAGAATATTAATTATTTATAGGTAAAATATACTTAAGTTTACAAACAGCTTATGGGCCAACCATAATATATTCACTCAACCGTAGACTACAGAATATATGGTTTTATATTTATTATTACATTTATTCCACCGCTTTGGTCTAGTGCTAATGTCGTTTCCTGCTTCGATCACCTTGGGACAAGGGTGAGATTTATTCGGGATTTTTTCTCAACAATAAGACAACTGTCAGGAAACTATCAGACCCAAGTAGTTATCGAACTCGTTCTGGCCACCAGAATCATTCATATCATATTAGTTTGTCGGTTATACCGTATTTATAACACCAACTTAAAATATGGCCAATCTTAAAACTATATCTATAAAATGAATTAAATTATTATTAATTGCTAAAAGAATACTATTAGATAGGTATATAAATTAGTTTGTCAGTAAAAAAAATATGCCGTCGTCTATCGATTCAAGCATAAACGTATAATTGTTAATAATAATAAATAATAATAATAATAATAATAATAATAATAATAATAATAATACCATATTTCTTTGCTGTCGGTCGTCATATTTCAATTCCTTCTGGCTTTTTTCGTGTTGAGACTTGAAAGTAGTTTTGAAGTTCCTTAGGACAGGTTACTGGCCTGACGCTAAGTAGTCCAGTGGTAGGGCTGCTACCTTTTAGTCTCTGGACAGACATTAGGGATACCGCATTCTATCTTCAAGCCACAGTTAGTCCAAAAGCATTCAAGACTGAAAGTGTATAAAACACTGGCTCTTCCAACTCTTTTGTATGGTAGCGAAGTATGGATGTTGAAACAGAAGGATATACAGAGACTTAGATCTGCTGAAATGAGATATCTTCGGAGGACTGCAGGATACACACTACTAGATCACAAAAAAAATGAAGACATCTTAGAAGAATTACACATGGAATCTTTAGAAAACAAAATTTCTGATTATAAGTCAAGATGGATGCAACATGTTCATCGAATGGAAGATCACAGAATACCCAAACAAATGTTAAGATATCAACCTGCAGGAAGAAGAAGACCAGGACGTCCACTCAAAAGACTTCTGGATGGTGTTTCTCTTGAGGCCGAAACAGGTCAACAAATGGCCTAAATTCGTGAATGTACTATGATGATGATGATAATAATAATAATAATAATACAGTTTTATTTAAGCTAACAGAATTAAGGCCATAATACTTCTCTTCCACTCAGCCAGCGAATAATAAAATAATACAAAATTTTATATACATAATACAATTTAAAATATTATTAAAAATAGACTAAACGATGCACAATGATAATCTGGTTTAATGTTAGCTAACACTAACAAACCATAGAGTAAATAAAATAAAGTAAAAGCTACCTGGATGAATATTTTTATATATACACTAGCTAATACCCGGTGTGCGCTGCTACTCCTAAAAATAAATGTTAATGTGATTTTACTACCAGCCGTGCGCTGTTATACTTGCCCGGGAATCCGCTTATCCCGCTCTTCTCGTAATCAATGAAAGACAAATATGGTTATTGTGAGTTATTCATAGAAGATAAACATATGCTGTCGCGGACTTTTTTTTTTTGTAGAGATTTTTGAGATGTTCAATTCTGTGTACATTATTTTGGTGTACTTGTTATGGTTTAGGCAGCGTAAGCCATTTAATCGTCAAAATAGGGACTTTATTTCATGTTTTTCACTACAAAGGCTGATTTGTAGGGATGAAGGGGTTCAGTATTACAACTCGCTTATAGCGTATGTTCATCCCCAAAATCTCCTGAACATTTTTCAAAATACCCCATCTCAATCGGATGAATGGTGTGGTAGAGCACGCGTGCCCGGGAATCTACTTATCCCGATCTTCTTGGTATCAATTAAATACAATAATGGTTATTGTGAGTTATCCGTAAAATATAAACATAGGTTGTCGCGGACGTTTTTGTAGAGGTTTGTGAGATATTCAATTCCGTGTACATTAATTTGGTGTATTTGTTTTGGTTTAGGCAGCGTAAGCCATTTAAGCGTCAAAATAGGGACTTTATTTCACGTTTTTTCATTACAAAGGCTGATTTGTAGGGATGAAGGGGTTGCAGTATCAGAATTCTCTTATAGCGTATGTTCATCCCCAAAATCTCCTGAACATTTTTCAAAATGCCCCATCTCAATCGGATGAAATGGTGTGGTAGAGCACGCGTGCCCGGGAATCTACTTATCCCGATCTTCTTGGTATCAATTAAATACAATAATGGTTATTGTGAGTTATCCGTAAAATATAAACATAGGTTGTCGCGGACGTTTTTGTAGAGGTTTGTGAGATATTCAATTCCGTGTACATTAATTTGGTGTATTTGTTTTGGTTTAGGCAGCGTAAGCCATTTAAGCGTCAAAATAGGGACTTTATTTCACGTTTTTTCATTACAAAGGCTGATTTATAGGGGTGAAGGGGTTGCATATCAGAATTCTCTTACAGCCTATGTTCATCCCGGGAATCTCCTGAACATTTTGCAAGAAACCCCATTAAAGTCGGATCAACGTTATGTCCGCTCATAGAATACGAACAAACAAACATTGGTTTTTATATATTAGACATAATTTTTTTTATTACATAAAACTTTCCTCATTAGAGGATTGCCACAAGGACAAAGTGATACAGACAATTTTCGAAATTGATGAAATACATTTTGCAAATATATAAAAAAGGTTTCAAATTGTAATTGAAGTATATTCTATAATGTAGAACTTTTGTAAAGATAGTTCTTAAAATTGAAATTGATCCTCTAATGGCAGCGATGGTAATTTTAGAAAGATACACTCTCTCCAAATTTAAGAAATTCCAAAATGTAGCTAATAATCCTGGTATAGTACCTCTCGCCCCGATCATCAATCCTCTGATAGTTATACTATCTAATTGATATTTATCTTTGTAATAGTCAACTCTTGGCTTCCTTTTCAGTGTCAACTTCTGTCAAGAAGGATTGTAGGATCTAATATCATACCAATTTGAAGAGTTGGTCTAAATTATATATATATATACATTTTATTACTATTATTATTATTATTATTATTATTATTATTATTATTATTATTATTATTATCATCCTTGTTTATTACGAATGTATGGAGTCAATGCTGTGTCTTGTTTTAAATGATGGTGTCATCTCGGAGATGGCCCGTCATTGAGCTGATCACTCATCCAGGGAGGATCTGAAAATCCCTGTGTGGTAAAAAAAAAGTATGTTTGTAAACTAGGGTTTAAAATATTCTGCCAAAAGTTCATGTCCCTGTTAGACTTGAGTAGTGTGGGGCATGCAAACATACCTTAAAATCGAGACGATCAAGTGAGTTAAAAAAAAGACTAATACTTTTAATATCAGGTTTTATTAGAATAAAATACATATTTTTCATGAAGGCTTCTTTTTCATATATATACTATTTATTTTCATTTTACAACTTGATATAAAATGCGTATAAACGTCATCCTTAAGTTTCTGTTCTGATCAAAGGCGTTTACAATTGAAATGCTCTTATCGCACCTTGTCATATTTATAGCACATGATTACAGCATTAATTAGAAAGTTTCTTTTGAAATGCGCTTATAGCATATTTCAGTAATTTATTTCACATAATTATTACATTAATTAGGTACATTATTTCATTATTTGCCACAAAGTTAACACATTTATATAGAGTTTAATTTTATTATAATTATTTTCTCACTTTAAATATTTGAATTGATTTATGCAACATAATTCAGTAAAATAGTGGAGATTTTGATATTAATTCAACACTTTTGGAACAGCTACGAATAGTAAAACAAACCTCATGGAAGGAAAAGTGAAAAGTAGAGTTCGTACTAAGCCAAGAAACAATATAGTTATAAACGATTGTACACTATGTACAATTCATGAAATCCAATATGATAGGTCAGGTCGTAGTATTTGACACTAGTTTTCGTAAGGTCACAACTTCAAATTCTAAAGCCGATCAATATATCCATGATGGAAGGGTTTTTAGAGGTTTCACTCAATGGTGAGGTAAATGTTGACTTGAAATTTTATTACATAACATCATAAAATTACTAGTCATTTAATTTGCATAGGACTAGACAAAACATGAAGTACACAACACAGGATGTTACTAAATTCACATTACAGATTTTGAGGACGTGTTGTGGGAACCAAGACAGTTACGTTTAACATAGGAAGATTGCTGAAATCCAATTGGTATTGAAGAGAAAGTTTGACTCTAGCATTCTTATGAATGTAAAGGGAGGTGAGAAAGGGTTGAAAAATAAAATTTAAAAATATGGTCGAAATGATTGTTAAATGCATAGTTTTGAGGGACGCTAAGCTGATGGCTAAAATTACTGATGCCATTTCAGCCAACGTTTGACTGTTGCACCTTCAAGGTTGTGAATACGGGAAGAAAATAAAATGTCCAAAATTACAGAAATTAGTGTCGAAAGCATGGTTTTCGGGATCGTTTTTCTGATTGTTATAAATTTCGAGGGCGTTTAAGCCCATATTTAACCTCTAGCATCCAAAGGGAGAATATGATGAGAAGGAGTAAAAATTATTTTTCTAAATTGAACGAAAAAAAAAACGTCGAATCCATAGTTTTTGGGTTCAGTAAGCTCATTGATTGGGGCACGCCGTAGCGTAGTGGTTAAGGCACTGAGCTACAAGCCGGAGGGTCGAGGGTTCAAGTCCCGTTGGGGTCAGGATTTTTAAACTGACCCAAACCCTCTGGCGGCACTATGGCCCTGGGGTCGACTCAGCCTCTAACGGAAATGAGTACCAGACGCTTGTTCTGGGGTAAAGGCGGCCGTCACGCAGGGCTGACAACCCGGCTGACATCAAGTGCCGATTGTCTAGAAAAAGTGGGAGCCTTAACCTCCTACTACCCCAAAGGCCTCCTGAGGCCTGTTGTGGGATCAAAAGAAAAAGAAAAAAGAAAAGCTCATTGATTAGTATAAATAAATATCTGAGTAACGACGGGCAATCAGCTAGTTAAGAATATTTTAGATGTATCAATAAAACAGTTTTGACATACTTTCATATACACTGAAATTTGTAGATATTTTTCACTTTTTGTTTATTATATAAGATGAGAAAACTATACCTCAATATTGTTACTGTATATGATGGAAATTTATATGTATATATAATAATGAATGCCGAAAAGGATATTGTACAAGACATTAAAGAAATCCAACTAAGATGGTATAGACATATAATGAGAAGAAGGGACACACAAACAAACAAAGAAGTATTCAAATGCATACCTCCTGGAAAAGTGAAACGTGGTAGACCAATGCCAACGTGGATAAAGGGAATTCAAGACAATATGAAGAAGAGAAATACTATGATAGAAGCAGACACGCAAGAGCACTGGAAGTAAATATCAATAAAACAAAATATATGGTCACACGTAGAAATGCATTATATAATGTAAATGGACAGCTAATGACAAATGAGGGAAATTTTGAGGAAGTTTGCTTTACTCAAATACCTAGGAACAATAATCACAAATAGGAATGAGATGCACAAAGAAATTAAACATATGCTCAATTCTGGAAATGCGTTCTATTATGCAATGCAGAGACTTTTGATGTCCCAACTCCTTTCAAAAAACGTTAAACTGAAAATATATAAAACTATTATTCTACCAGTTATATTATATGGGTGTGAAATATGGACTCTTACTTTAAGAGAGGAATTGAGGTTACGAATTTTTGAGACTAAAGTTCTTGGGAAAATTTTTGGACCATAGAGAGACAGGTGAATGGAGAAGACTGCTTAACAATGAACTACATGGTCTTTATAGGAAGCCGTAGCCGAGCGGTTAAGGTAGGAAGCCTTGGCGCAGAGTTACGGGACTTGCGCTGGTTCGAGTCTCCATGGGAGAAGAAATTTTCTCATGGTATTTCGGCCAGTATGGGACCGGTGCCCACCCAGCATCGTGAGGCAATTGGGTAGCTACAATAAGTAGCGGCTCCAGGTTGGGGAACCAGCTATAACGGCTGGGGGACTCGACATGCTAACCACATGTCACCCCTACACTGGCTTTTGATCATCTACCTCTGTGATAGACACATGTGGATGTGAAGGGCCAGCAGCTGGCTGGTAAAAGAGCAACCGCTGAAAAGTGGAAAGACCCTCAATCGGAGATATAATAAGAACAATTAAGTCTCGTAGACTGCGATAGGCAGGACATGTTGCGCGTATGGGAAATGAAAGACGTGTATGGAAACTTCTTGTAGGAAAATCAGAGGGAAAATGATCAGTTTGTAGACCAAGAATGAGGTGGGAGAACAACATTAACTATGATTTGAGGGAAGTAGATTGTACAGGGAATGATTGGAAAGCATTAGCTCAGGATAGGGATATATAGAGAGCTTATATCAGCGCGGTCATGAACCTGGGTTCGATAGTGCCAGTGAGTAAGTAAGCAAGACACGCAAGAGCGGGAAATGTAGAAGAAAAAAATTGTATGTTTTGGTTGAGGATACCTGTGTAAATAACAGAAACAATTCGGAAATAAATAAAATAATATATATATATATATATATATATATTTATAATTAAATTCATTACCTTAATTTATGTAAACTAACATGTAACTTTTTAAGCTAAATTATCCTTACTTATCACAATATATTTAATAATGTCAAATAATTCGATTTAAAAATGGCCTATAATCTTTTATTATTAGTTATTCTTAACAAGCGACTACGCTAATTGGTTAGATTTTCAGATTTCAGACTTGAAATGAGCAGCACCTACACCCCATAAAGTTTAAAGTTATTTGATTTTATACGACGCAAACAAAATGAGTACCTGTGACTTATTGCAAAGTTAACCTAGTTAACAGAACTCGAGATAATCCACCCATCTGTTCTATCACAGTCATCCAAGTGGAAAATATAAATTATTACATTTCATACATAGTTGAGATGTTCAGCATATTTCGTTTGACATTTACAGTGCCTATTTGTTTTTCGTTTCTGGAAATACCGGGAAGTCGTGATGAATTTTCTCGAACAAATTTTATTTCACACCAGACAAAAGAATAAAATACCATGTATAATTTTATGCTCTATATAATACGTAAAATGTCATAATAAATATGCAGATGATAAGTATGTCTCGATACCATAATTAAAATCAATCAAAACACGTTTTGAAATTTCATACATCGTCGTTTCAAATTACTAAACGTAGTTCACCATCTCCGATGCACAAAGAAATTAAACATAGGCTCAATTCTGGGAATGCGTGTTATTATGCATTACAGACACTTTTCACTTCCCAACTCCTTTCAAAAAAAACGTTAAACTGAAAAAATATATAAAACTATTATTCTACCAGTTATATTATATGGATGCGAAACATAGACTCTTATTTAAGGGAGGAAAGGAGATTACGAGTATTTGAGAATAAAGTTCTTAGGACAATTTTTGGACCAAAGAGAAATGAACAGACAGGTGAATGCAGTGAATTACGTGGTCTTTATAGGAAGCCAGATACAATGAGAACAGTTAAGTCTCGTAGACTGCGATTGGCAGGACATGTGGCACGAATGGGGAATGAAAGACGTACATGGAGAGTTCTTGTAGGAAAACCAGAGCGAAAACGCCCAGTTTGTAGACCAAGAATGAGGTGGGAGAATAAAATTAACTATGATTTCAGGGAAGTGGATTATACAGGGGATGATTGGAAAACATTGGCTCAGGATAGGGATGTATGGATAGCTTATGTCCGCGCGGCCATCAACCTACGGGTTTGAAAGTGCCAGTGAGTTAGTTAGTTCACAATCTTCAATGTGTGTAAAAAAATATATTAGTATATAATTATTTCACATAGATCAGAGTTATAATATGTAGGCTTCATCTCTTGATATCAATGAATTCAATACTTTTAGGCCTATATTTCATCCTGAACTATGGGACGCTTGTCCCAACTTCTCTCAAACTGAAAATATATAAAACTCTCCCAGTTATATTATACGGATGCGAAACATGGACTCTTATTTTAAGGGAGAAAGAAAATGTTATGGGTATCTCTGAATAAAATACTCAGGAATTTTTTTTGGACCAACGAGAGATTAACAGACAGGCAAATGAAGAAGACGACATGATAGTGAGGCCAATGACCTTCATAGGAATCCAGATATAATAAGAACAGTTAAGTCTCGTCGACTGCGATGGGCATGACATGTGGCACGAATGGGGAATGAAAAAGGGACATGAAAGTTAAACCCAACTGTCTTAAAATTAAAGGGCAATTATCTTCTTTAAATTATATTCAAAATTTGCTTGTTGTAGCAAAACCAGACGGAAAACGCCCAGTTGGGAGAACAAGTATGATATGGGAGAATAAAATTAACCATGATTTGAGGGAAGTAGATTATACGGAGGATGATTGGGAAACATTAGCTCAGGATAGGGATTTGTGGAGGGCTTATGTCCGCGCGGCCATTAACCTGCGGGTTCGATAGTGTCAGTGAGTTCATGTGAGTAATATGGTTGACGTTCCGATTCCGATTGAGGGTCTTTCCACTTTTCAGCGGTTGCCCTTTTACCAGCCGGCTGCTAGCTGCCCTCACATCCACATGTGTCAATCACAGAGGTAGATGATCAACAGCCAGTGTAGGGGTGACATGTGGTTAGCATGTCGAGTCCCCCAGCCGTTATAGCTGGTTCCTCAACCTGGAGCCGCTACTTAATGTAGCTACCCAATTGCCTCACGATGCTGGGTGGGCACCGGTCCCATACTGGCCGAAATACCATGAGAAAATTTCTTCTCCCATGGAGACTCGAACCAGCGCAAGTCCCGTAGCTCTGCGCCAAGGCTTCCTACCTTAACCGGTCGGCTACGGCGCGGGACTTGGTTGACGTTACTGTAGAAAATGTTAAAATGTCTACGTGAGGTCTCAGTCATCATGAACAAAGTAAATCCTATTCAAATATCGGAGGCCTTTCGGGACAAGTTATTCCATCAACACGAAGTGAATAGGTATTAGCTGTTTTAAATGAGGGTTGTGTATAGAGTGTTTAGGTAGTTGGGTCTGTTCTCATTAAGTAGGTTTCCATTATTCACTCTTTTTAAAATTTCAATTCCTTCTAAAATGTTTATTTTGTAGTGGTCACAGACTCTTTGTACTATCGAAAGTAGTTTTTCAATTATGTTAAACTGATGACCTGTATGTATGACGTGTTTCGAAAAAAAAAATTTTACCACGTTGTATTTGAAATGTTTAAAATGCTATTTCGATCTCATATTACGAATTCTGGCTGTTCTGCTGATATAAAATCTGTACACGTAATGGATTCAAGTTTTTAAACTCTTTTATTTTCACATAGAGTATATTGGTATCTTCCATTTTGTTTAAAAATAATATTCTCGTAACATTTATGAAAAAAACACATATGCTGTGAAGTTTTCAATAAATATGCTACATGGTCTCAGAAATGTCCAATCCATACGTAACAGTAACCATAAAGCCGTAAGAAAGACGATTTAATTAATAAGTATGCAAAAATCAAGATAATGTTGTTTAACTCCTCAAAAGTTTTTTTTCAACAGGAAAACCTTGCAAAAAATGAACAAAGTGACATAATTGCGTGTAGATCATCCTGCAAACACAAGTGTTTTCTAAACAATAAGGGTCAATGTAGATTAAAGTTTTAACGAAAGGTAAAACAGTCCCTGAAGATTCTCAGTCGGCTAATACTGTTATTGAATTGAGGACGAAAGAGATCCGGAGGTACTGTTTTTCTCTTTCCTTAAAACTTTAACATAGTGATCTCAACTGATTTTCGTAATGTAATTCTAACCCTTCTTGAAATAGAGTTAAGCTCAATAAGAGAATCAAATAACAACCATCTTAATATATATATATCGAATAATAATATATATAGTATATATTCTTACCATCCATAGTTAATTCTGCCTGAAGGAAGGTCCTCCAACTGCAATCATAGCATTTTGTACATGCTATGCTTGGAACTTTACTCAGGGAATTGTAGGTGTGGTAGCTTTCCCCGTTGCTTTCCACGCGTGTCGGTGCAGGATGATGATGATATTATAAGAAGGGGATTATGATGTCCATATATTCGGGATTTCGGGGACCGTTTGGGCCTTAAAGTTTACCTGACATTTGTCTTACAGGTGAGGAAAAACCCCGATGAAAACCTCACCCAGAAAAACCGCCCCGACTGGGGATCGAATCCGGGCCCTCTGCGTGACCAGGCAGCAACGCTACCTCGAGACCACAGCCGTATATATATTTATTTATTTATTTATTTATCTATTTATATAGCATTAATTTTTTTCTTTTCATACACATTTTGCTTTCATGGCTTAATGTCTAAATTCAATTATAACATCAAAAAATGAAAAAAAGCTTCACTGCTGTAAAGTAAAAATATGTTCGTAAAACGGTTCAGGAATTACGTAATTTTTATTCTCATGACAGACAGACATATATATATATATATATATATATATATACATATATATATATATATATATATATATATATATATATATATATATATATATATATATACATACATATATATTAAGAGGAGATTTTGTTGATAATAAATGGTATTTTAAGTGCAAGATTATAATTACAATATCTCAGTAAATTGTTCGGGATGTTTCCTGAAATTGTGAGATAAAAATGTTTATCGAAATATTACTTACAGAAAAAGTAAATCATTTTAATTAGTTACAATAAAAAGCAAGCTATTTCAATACTTAGCATTTTGAACATAAATTTGAATATATTGCTAGTATATAAATAGAATAATTTAAAGATAAATAAAATTAATAAATAATTCAAATTCAGTAATATTATACAAAGAGATAACTGTCTCTGCATTGTTGTATCGAGCCCAGTCATGGACCTCAACGCTGCAGAACAAGAGGAGACTTAAGGAAATAGAACTTAAATTTAGCTATAGAAAGAAATACGTGTTTTTTTTACTATCAACTCACAGAAAGAAGAAGTTCATGTTGCAGACAGAAAATAAAACTTTAACCCATTCGTTTCAAGTTTAAATGCTCAATGAATTTTCCAAAAATCTAAATTTTAATCACTGCAAATTATAATGTCAGTTTTCAGCCATTAAAACGAACAAAAGATAACGGTAGTTGAGATCTCAAAGGGGGCAGATCGAAACTTATTCCTCTACTATTCATAAATACCACCACCGAAAGGATGTACAAAATATTACGAAATATACAAGAGGCAGAGTTAAACGAGTATACTTCGTTTTCTGAGGCGAATGGGTTAAGAAGCTGAACCGGCCCAAGGCTCATACACTGAAGTTTATGGTGAATACAGCTGTAGTTCATAAAATATAAATAACAATAAATCATATCACACATCATTATTTAATACATAATACGAGACTGGTGCACCTTACCTCATAAAAGGAGCGTTTCTTTAGGACACGTTTCAAAACACGTGTCTTAAAGAACTCAACTTTTATAAGGCAAGATGTTACAGTATCGCCTTATTTATTAAGAAGAATCTCATAATATTATTGCCTATTATAATTTCATAGTAAAAGGATTTTAAGGTGCAAATTTTGATCGCAAAAGGGAGAAAAAGAAGTTCAGAAAATACATACAAAAAGTTGCAAATGGTGCTGCTGAAACAATTAAATGAAATTAATTAAATAAAAATAAAACTTAGTTTTATTTTATTTAATTAATAAATATGGATTTTCATCAAAAGAGGAATTTTCCATCCAGCGCTATTTTGGACGTCCCAGCGATCTTTGGCCTTGGGGGCAGTAGCGAAGTATGACTTTTGGAATTTGCTTTCAAGTCTCAAACCAAAACCCAGTTGTATAACTAATAAAAATACGTTGTGATTCAGATTAGTAATACACAGCCAACAACAAGTCGGTAGATAGGTAACTGTTATATTATTGCCAGTACTAACTGAACTTACTTTAAACTTACTGTTGAAATTGAAATTTGACTTTACAGATGCAAATTGGCCATTGTTGCTGGGATATTAATTACTGGTGGTTTATATAAATTATATTTTAATATTTATTATTTACTATTGTTGACTTCACACTGCAGATTCGATATTTTTTCTGGGGTATAAATTACCTAAATTATATTTTAATATTTATTTAATATTCTTGACTTCTGATTGAGATTTTAAAAAGCTGTTCAAGAAAAAAATATATGCATTCTCTCTCCAATATTTTAAAACTCAGAGAAGAGAGGAGGAAAAGAGTGCTGAAGCATAGAAAAACAGAGGAAAAAGAGAGGACAAATATAGTAATGTCACTGAAAGGTGTAAATATTTGCAACAAATTGTCTTTATTTCCCTCAAATACATATATTGAACTATTGGTATGAAAACAGATATATTTTTGGAAAGGTGTCACACCTCAAAATCCTTTCCCTAAGAATCAATACTATCCTATTTTGGGATTAAAACAGATTATCATAACTACATAAACTACATAATATAATACAAAGTATTTAATTAAATAAATATGGGTTTTCATCAAGTAAACACCGAATCAAATGATCACTTAATATAAAGTACATTAGAATATCAAAATGTCTAAAAATGAAGATACGTCTATTAAATCATCATCCATCGTTATCATTATAGTACATTGACGAATTTAGGCCATTTGTTGACCTGTTTCGTCCTCAAGAGAAACACCATCCAAAAGTCTTTTGAGTGGACGTCCTGGTCTTCTTCTTCCTGCAGGTTGATATCTTAACATTTGTTTGGGTATCCTGTGATCTTCCATTCGATGAACATGTTGCATCCATCTTGACTTATAATCAGACATTTTGTTTTATAAAGGTTCCATGTGTAATTCTTCTAAGATGTCTTAATAGTTTTGTGATCTAGTAGTGTGTCCTGCAGTCCTCCGAAGGTATCTCATTTCTATTACGTAAGAATTTAAAAATAGTCCGTCGCGTAGGAACTGTGTAAACTAAGTGAATTACTCTCTAATATTAAATTATAATATAAAATTATGTAGGCCTACCTTGTAAGTCCATCTCCTCAACTTTTTGGAATATTAGTCCTCTCCAAGTCGAATTTATGGTCCAATTTTGCTGGTTTACGCAATGCACTTTTTATTTGTTAAATTTCGAAGAAGTTAATATATGATGCCACCTTATATATTAGTGATAGACTACAGTGAAAACAGTTAATGCATATCAGATAGTTATTATTTATTTTTAAATTGTTCACACATAGAAATGTATTATAGGCTATAATGAAAATGAACCACTGATGACAAATGAGGGAAATTTTGAAGAAGTGGCTGAATTCATATATCTAATAAAATAATTATAAAAGGAATGAGATGCACAAAGAAAATGAACATAAGCTCAATTCTGGAAATGCGTGCTATTATGCATTACAAGAGACATTTGTTCCCAACTCTTTTCAAAAAACGTTAAACTGAAAATATATAAAACTATTATTCTCCCAGTTATATTATATGGATGCGATATACGGGCTCTTACTTTAAGGGAAGAAAGGAGATTACGAATATCAGAGAGTTAAGTTCTTAGGAATTTTTTGGACCAAAAAGAGATGAACAGACAAGTGAATGGAGAAAACTACATAATAATGAGGTACATGGTATGTATAGGAAGTTAGATATAATAAAAAATAGTTTAGTCTCATATACTGCGTTGGGTAGAGCATGTGGCACGAATGAAAGAGGTGAATGAAAGCTTCTTGTAGGAAAACCAGAGGGAAAACATCTAGTTGGTAGACCAAGAATGAGGTGGGAGATTACCATTATCTATGATTTGAGGGAAGTAGATTATACAAGTATGATTGGAAAACATTACCTCAGGATAGTGAGTTAGTTAGTTATTGTTGTATAATTTGTCACCAATCTAAATAATAAGTCTTCTTCTTCTTCTTCACTTCCTGGTTTAGGCAAGAGTTGCCTGTTCCGTAAATAATAAGTCTATCTACCAAATTCAATTTTTCCATCACTTTCTTAAAAATATTAAATACATAAGTTAAAGTATATTTTAAGTTATAATGAAAATTCAAGGGTTCATTACTCTTAATACTATACATTGCGACGAACTGGAGATGGCTGTAGTAAGAATTAGTTTTTAATTTCGGGTTTTAGTAAACCCCTTTTCAAACGGTCGGATTTCCGTGACATTTGTATAACACCTTACTCGCTCTATTTAATAGCATATACTGAATTTCGTTACGAAATATCAAAAACTGCGACCATTAGAGCGATTTTTAAATGTTAGATGAATTCCTACACTTAATGATCAGATTATTCTGGTCAACAAAATCGATGTTATTTTTTTACAATTAATTGTTATAAGCTAAGTTTTCCCACCAACAATAATGGACACACACACACACACACACACATACATATATATATATATATATATATATATATATATAGGATCGGTGATGTTTTTTAATATTTTTTAAAAACTATTCTCATTAGAAGGCGGCTCCGTGACGCAACAGGTAAGATGCTCGCTCCTCACTGCTGGGGTCCCTCACTCCATGTGAGTTTCGTGGTGGACGAAACGGAGCTATGACAGGTTTTTCTCGGACTTTTTCCCGTTTTCCCCTGCCACAGATATCATTCCACCATTTCTCCATACTCATTTCATCCATTTCGTTTCATTTCGTTCATCCGCCCCTGTGACGGTGCGTCAGAAGTGGTCGACCGGCAACCTTGTAGTTCACAGACTTCTATAAATATAGGGACTTCATCTAATCTCATCCCTCGACCCGACCCTGAGTTGGACACGGGTTGAGGATATTTATTTATTTTGATGAGAACGTCCTCAATAGTTTCATTTCTTCGGAATTCGCTAAAAGACATACACAAACATGAAAATAACTGATATAAAGTTCGGAATAATATTTAATGAACCCACTATCTCAACCATGGTGACTTGCGTAAGAAGCAAATCCTAATGAAGATTTTCAGATTTTCATGATCTGTAAAATTCCAGACATTTAAAACCAGGTACAGTACTGAGTAACAATAAGATCATTTATGTATTGTGATATATAAATGCAATAGGGCCTATATAAAAATGAATGTTTGTTTGTTTGTATGTTCGTACTTTATGCGCGACCATACCGTTCGTCCGATTGTGATGGGGTGTTTTGCAAAATGTTCAGGAGATTTCCGGGATGAACATAGATTATAAGAGAGTTTTGATACTCAATTCCTACACCCTTAAAAATCGTCCTTTGTAGTGGAAGACGTAAAAAAAGTAGCTCTTTGGACGCTTAAATGGCTTACACTGCCTAAATCTTAACAAAATACACTACATCAATGTATACAGAATTTAATATCCCAAAAAGCGCTACAAAAGTGATCCTGACAGCATATGATTATCTCTTACGGATAATTCAAAATAACCATTTTTGTCTTTCATTCATGCCAAGAAGATCGAGACACGTACGTAGATTGCTGTGCAAGCGTAGAAACACATAGAGGGTATTCTTTTACGGATAACTCACAATGACAAATTTTGTCTCTTAGCTCATTTATACCAAGAAGGTCGAGATAAGTAGATTCCCGGACAATGCCGGGTAATAAGCACGGGGAATCTTAAAATAATTACGATATATATTTATAATTCTTTTTCATTTTACTTATTCAACTAATCATAAGAAGTACATACATTTTCGTATTTCAGCTCATTTATGTCAAGATGATCGGGATAAGTAGATTCCCGGTGAATGAGCACGGTGTATCTAAAAAATATAAATTTATAATTATTTTTACTTTAACATATCCAACTAAAAATAAAAACACATTCATTATCAACAACAAGGATTAAGCCCAATGACCCTGTTCCGATCTCAATATAGGTCGAATTGGTCCTTCCATCTCTTCAATAGTCTTCCCAACAATCTTCTCCCTTTTGCTTTATAATTATACATTCTTCTTGGTATGCGCTGTTCATTCATTCTTAATACGTGCTGAAGATAAGCATTTTGATAGTATTTTATTATTTCACAGAGATTAAATATATTAAGATCTGTTCTTTTATATCTTCGTTTTTCTTTTATCGGTACTTTGGTATCCTGCTATTACTCTCAACATCTTCATTTCTGCAGTCTCTATTTGTTTACTATCTGCCTTTGGTAATGTCCAGGTTTCACGTCCATAGATAAGAGATGAAACTGCGAATACTTTGTAAAACTTCTAAATAGTTTCTTTTCTAGTTTTATTCAATAACGTGCGTTTAATTGTGCCACATAAAAAACACCAATTTTCATTTGTTTAGGCGTAGCAGCGGACGCCGGATATTAGCTAGTTTACAAATAAGACGATGCCACCAACGTAAATTAAAGAACTTACTAATAACTAATAAAATGAAATAATTGAGATATAGAGAAAGAATGAAAACGAGGACACTAAACAAAGAGAAAAAGGAGGGAAGGATCGCAAGCACAATTGCAATCCAAAATTATCATAAATGTATAATTTAGCTAGTTCTTTTAGTTCTTAATTCAGACTGGAATGGCAGACTGCCCGAGTACCGCGACCTGGTATATCTATTGCGCTATCCCAGTATTAAGGGAATGAAATACTACTGCATTCTGTTATGTAAGTTGTAGCTCGTGTTCCAAATCCGACACACCATGCTCTACTGCCGTGACGAATGCCTCCATTTTAGTTTGGGCCTGTGTCCTGGAGGGAGATACAAACCTCCCGAATTTCCTATCCATCTTTTATTGTTTTAGGAAGAGAGTCAAGCTGAATTATATCGAGAGATAATAAAAGTTTACACATTTTAATTCTTTTAATATTTTCCTTTTCAATTCTCCTTCTGCCCATTTTTTTTTTCTTGCTCAGGCTCGGAGTCAAGCGACAGCAACCAGGTTGACTCCTACAACATTTTTCAACACCTATGCATTGCCAACCAAACCATTTTCCCCAACATAAGATGAGGTCAAGGATGTTATGAACTGAATGAATGAAACATGAAATGGCATGAAGTTGTGGGAAAGGGAATGGAGGGTGTTATTGGGATCAATTTCAGGTAAGAGAGAAGCTCCAGAAAAAAAACCTGAAAATTCCGGTATGACCCATTACTAATACCCTTTTATAACCGCCAGAATTCGAACCTGAGATCCCAGTTGGAGGAGCCGCGCGCTCAAGTCACGCGTCTACGTATGGAAGTCAACAAAGCAAAGTGACAATTTCTAAAAATACCAAATTTCATTCCAGCTAACTGTAGGTCAGGTCATTATTTTTACATTAACGCTTTTGTTGTATCAAGCTCTGTCGTTCGTAAATGTATGTTTCGAAATTATTAGTTTATAGGTGATTGATGTATTTAATTTTCTTTCTATAACCCCAATATTAATTTCCTAGTGAATAGGCATAATGCGTGTGTTTTATACCGACCGTTACTCAAAATTATTCAAATTGCTGGTTATTGTTCAACAGTCTTGTATTATATTCGAATTTATCACATGTTGTTGATCACAGCATTACTTGAGAAAAACGTAGAAACGTTGTGAATATTACCACGTTTAACAAATTGCCTGATGATGAAATGAATGGTGTGTTTACTGTATTACGACTAATAAACTTTCATAAGATTCATGATGTGTTCCGTTGAGGTATTATTCAATAATGATATAAAATTATGGAATATTCACCTGAAAGGTCCGTCTCCTCAACTTAATTAATATTTAACTGTAGCGCTCTCGGGAATAGTCCCATCATCGGCAGGATTCAAAACTGGTGAGAGGAGACGGACCTTTCAGGTGAATATTCCATAATTTTATATTAATATTATATTATGACTGTGGAAATTTACAATAGTTTACTAGAAGGTATGGATATATTATTAAATAAAACAATACACAAAATAACTTTTATAAATCTTACGTGGTGATAAATACTGGTCATTTTAAATTAATAAGATATATGAATTGATTATGCTTAGTGGTTTAAGTCATACTAGTAAAATTCATTAAATTCAAAATTTAAACCGGGGCTAATGTATTTTACAGGAACCCGGGGTTCTACCTATTAAGGAGGACCAAAATGGATCGCTCACCGCCAACACTTAAGTGATGGCCGCAGAGCTTTCCATCTATCTATCTATCTCTTCACTATGGTGATTTTCCGTTGAGGTATTAGTTCACAGTAATATAACTATATTATAGTTTTTAACCGTACATTATATTACTGTGGTTTAAGTCATTTTTCTTAATTTTGAGAAAAACAATGTTTTATTTGATAAATGAATTAATATTTAAAAATTAATTAATTGTTACTTTAAATTGACAAAATTTTGTCAGTGTACAAATAATCAAGTTAGCTTAATATTGACTATTTAACTCATGCCCCAAATGGGAGTCAATGACCAATCACGTTTCAATGATTTCTGTATTACAACCAATCAGAGACGTGTTTCACGAAATAATTATCAACGTTAGGATTATCATATATTAAGCAAAGCTCCTCCTTTTTAATATTCTGAACAGGTCTGACCGTTATTTTGCAGTGACTGAGCCTATAACAAATACGGCTACCAGATTGTATATAATAGTGCTTACATGTCAACATTTGTAGCAATTGATTATACCACCAAAAAAAGAAACCACTGTTTGCACTTTCTTAAATGTATACGACATCAAAATGAATTAATATACAGATTGATGTGTTTCATTTTTTCTCCACTAGAGAGCATTCTTACAATATTGCGTTCCTTTGGCAATAAATAGTATGATCTGGTTGCAGTGATAAACAAAAGAAGCAGTAGAAGCGTAGGCTACCTATCGTTTCTCATTAGTTTTCAAACATCACCGTTTACTTTAAATATAAAAATATTTTTAAATAACTGTAGTTAAATAATGATTTGTGAGTAAACAGCTTTATTTTATTCGTTAAATAGTCCTAACAAATGCCACTCTTGATTTCCAAATTCTCTAGATAAATTCACTCCTCACTTCGTGAGTCGTGAATTTATCGATAATTTGGAAATCACTCGTGGCATTACTTATGATAATCGTGGAAATTTTATTAACCTAAGTGATGGTATTAATTATTAAAGTATCTGAAACGCAGTATGAAATTTCTTGTTTACAACCGTGAACTTTATTCCTTTTTGTAAAAAAAAACTGACTCATACTACTATACCCTATATTCCTTCATATATATTTTTTTGTGGAATTTGGATATTTTCTTCAAATAGAAAACATTTATTGTATACATTAATATTAGAATTTATTGCACTTTCAATTATCTTAGTTTTTGTATTTTTATTTTGTTTACTTTTGTGCAAATGTTGACATCTACATTATGAAATTTTCGTTCATCTTTATAAATATACAGGGTGTCCCATTCAAACCTCATACATTTTAATTAATCATAACTAACAAATTACGAGGAATTATTAAATGAGGCCGGTATGAAACGAAACAGAAACTCAAAGAAATGTCATTGCCACACACTAAAACAGCTCTACACGTGCACCGTCCTGCTCTAATTTCTCCGATTTTTTTCTGAAACACGTATACGATCACCTTCTTATTCTTTTTTAACGCTTCCAGTTGCCAGAAATGTTTCAAGCCATGCCTTAATGGTCTTCCCGTCATGTGCATTTCCTCCATATTCTCTCCGGTAATTTCTTTGCACTGTAATTATTGACTTCGTCTCTGCAAACCAGAATACAGTTTGTGCTCGTTGCTGAGGAGTCGCCATTTTGTTTTATGTCATTATGATCCAACATGCGACAGATGAATTAACTACAATAATGAAAACAAAAATTCTTTGAGTTTCTCTCTCTTTTAATACCAACCTCATTTAATAATTCCGTATACTTTCAGAGTTATGATTAATTAAAATGTGGGGGGTTTGAATGAGACACGGTGTACTACGCCACTTTTTTGTTGATCGATGGTTATTAAATTCACCTCTGGTTATTAGGTTTCATGGCTCAAACCTGACCGGTGACGATGAATTTTAAAATCTCCGTCTGTCTTCCTACGAAAAAGAAGTAGATTAGAGGGGATCGTATTGTGAATAATCGGTTCTTAAATAAACTGAATGGTTTAAAAAATATTTAAAAAGTTGTCACCCTTTAATGCACAGCTTATGAATAATGATCGCTGATCCTCCCGAATGTTTCAAAGCGTCGTTAAATAAAGCAGAATGTACAAACTGAACCACTTCCTACAACTTAATATCGTGTGCCCAAGAGACACTGTATCTCTTGTTTATGAAGGAGCAACTTACTTGAAGTTTGAACTCTAAAACAAACAGCAATAGTAAGTAATTAACACAAATCTCAAAGATAATTCACAGGTTACTGGTTTGATTGCAGATGGAAAATTGTAAATTATATCGGAGGTATGCTAATAGGAATTTTTTTGGTGACTATTTAACTCATGCCCCAAACGGCAGTCAATAACCAATCACATTTCAATTAATTTTGATTTACAACCAATCACAGTCGTTTATCACCTCGATTCTATCACTTTCATTTTATTACCTCCTATCCATCTGTTGGCTCCCAGATTGTATGTATGCTTGAATGTAACTAGATTATGCTTGCGAGATATAATAGAAAAACGTTCGTAGCAATTATTTATACCATAAAAAAAGAAAACACTGTATGCACATTCTTAAACGTATTATTTTTAAGGAATTAACGTTGCAGAAAAATATAACTGACATATTTACATCATAGAACATAAAAAATTAATTAAGAACCTGTAATGATGAGTTTCATTTTTTTCTCCACTAGGATGCATTCTTACAATATTGCGATCCTTTGACAATAAATAATACGATCGGGTAGCGTGATGAACTATCGAAACATAACGTTCCTCATTTGTTTCCAAACATCGCCGTTTACATTAAATATATAAATATTTTAATTTAACAACAGTTAAATAATGATTTCAGAGTAAACAGCTTATTTGTATTCGTTAAATAGTCCTAATACATGTCACTCTTGATTTGCAAATTCTCTAGATAAATTCACGACTCACGGATAATTTGGAAATCACCCGTGGCATTACTTATGAAAATAACATTAACCATAATTTGAGGGAAGTAGATTATACAGGGAATGGTTGGAAAACATTAGCTTAGGATAAAGATGTATGGATAACTTATGTTCGTGCGGCCATGAAGCTATTGGTTCGATAGTGACAGTGAGATAGTTATAATAACGAAAATTGTTGGTAGGTGCTGTCTATCTCGAAGGTTTGGAAATAGTTTAGGGTTTGTTCTCATATGGGTTATGAAATAGTAGATATTAATTATGTATTCAAACACGTACTATAAACATCCCAGAATCATGTGCCCGATATCTGTGAATACATATTATTTTCATTCACATTTATAATGAACACATTTTTTTGTCTGAATCGTTGATTCCATCGAATAGGTTGTGTATACACGCTGGAGTCTTTGTCATTTATTTGAGTAAATTTCACACTTACGGTTAAGCTCTTTTCTCAGTGATCCGATTAAATTTAGTAGTCTAGTATAAGAAATTGAATTGCAGGTTAAAACGACCATGTGGCCATTATCATCATTTTCGCCTCATTAGACTAACTATAGTTTAAGGTCTCTCCTGGCGTATCATTACCATCACCAATCATTCATATCATGGGGGTATCGTAACCCCTCCATCCTGACGAACCCAACCTCAGAAGTAGGTTACAAGTAAGCCATGATAGGAGAGGATACCAGAAATGTCGTAATGACGACCTGGTAATATTGATTAAAACAATTTATTGATAGTGTGGTAAGTTTATTATGTCGAAATTGGTACTGGTAAAGAAATTCCAACAAACAATTCACATTACTAACTGAAGGTAACGTACAAATAGATTTCGGATACCTGTCTTAAATGCTAACTACTTATCAAATCTTTTGAAATTTCGCACAATACTGTTTCGCCACCATTATTACATTGTTTGGCAAATGGGTGCATGAATTTAATGTATCCACGCATGAATAAGTCATCAGTTTATAACACGGAAGGAAATAATATTCATTATTAAAATTAGATAACTTCAACCAATAGAATTTGGACGGTTCTGAAAAAAAGTTGTGGAGCCACTCCTGTTGATGAAATGCCACATGTTCACTTTGAAAACTCATAGCAAATATTCCTCTCACACGTTAAATGGGTTGCTGAATATTGTACCACACACACTTTTTTAATGTCATGTTTATTCATATTATAATAATCGTAAAAAAAATCTAATTCGTAAAATGCAGTTTTTTTTTTACAAATGGGAATTGAATATTCTTAAGATTCACTATTTTATTTTAGCTATACAGCATATGTTAATGTTGAGAATCAGTTGGAATTGAAAAATTGACAGTTTATTTGAATTGAATTTATCAATCACGAGGCAAGCGCAGCATTTAAGTATACGGGTTGTTTCTGATCTCTGATAACAAATGATTTTTAAGTTTTACCTTAAGAAAAGCCATGTCTCCACCATCGATCATGCTCTATGTGATAGCCCTTCACTCGAGCTATGGCTCGGCATCGGAGTTTCCACTGCAGAAGACACTTACACAGCACAGCCATGTCTAGAAGTTCCCACTCCTCTTTACACGCTTTCCAGGCACTGTCTATTGTTCGAGGACGCCTGTTTCCCAGTGCCCTATTGAAGAGTCCAAAGCCGCAAAAGTCCATCAGTGATGCATCAGGAGACTTCACTGAGATGTTGCTGAATGGAATAGCATGCATTCCAGATTCCTGCTCCATTTTCTCCAGGAACGCCAGGGTTGAACCCGAAGTGTGACTGGAGGCCTTGTCTTGGTGCACCCAGACTTGGTTTTTGTCTCTACCATAGAGATCTGGGATTTCGGTCCGGTAAATTGGGGTGAGAACGTCTTCCTGGTAGTACTGGGAGTTGATTTTGGTATTTTTAGCTATTGTATGAATTGTCAGTTTTCCATTGTAGCAATATCCCTTGATGACCATAAATCCCTTGGAGAAACTTTCCCTGCATTCGGCATACCACTTTTGAAAAATGTTTTCACCCCTTTCTGTATAGTAAATTGCCCGGGGTTTGTTGCAGACTCCTATGTAAATATATGCTTCATCAAGTGTGACCAAAAAATTTCCATTTTTCTCCTGTCAGGCGCTTTTCATAGAGTTTCCTGCTGTTGGTGCGGCGTTCGGCAATGTGACGTGGCAAAAATTTATGAATTGGTGCTTCTCCATGTTTAAACCTTTGTTTATTTTGGTGTTTACAGTTTTAAGGGATTTTCCCAATCTGTTCGCAATCACCCTTTGTGTGGCAGGGTTACCACCAGAGATAAGGGCCTTGACCTTTCTGATTACATCTGGAGTGCGGGTAGTAGCAGGTAATGGATTTGCCTATTTTTTTCCTTTCGGAATTAATCCCAAGCGACCCTTTCCATTTTTATTAAGCACTGAGCACTGGTAACATTTGAGTTATTCTGGAATCCACCAATTTATAAGCGCCTATCACTTACGTTGGTTAACTCAACTGTAAAATCCTGTGATTCACCTTTTACGCTTATGGTTGTACTTATCTCGTAATTGATTAATTATCACTAGTTTTTTTGGAATATTAATATTTTGTATTCAGTGTACCCTAATTAGAAAAATTGTATATCGTAAACAGTTAATTTCCGAATCTTTCCCTGGCAGTGAAGGATATTTAAATCCTACAGCAACCTGACAGGCACGGAGGTAACACGCATTAAGTAGAGAAAAAAAATAACCATGTAATTCTAGTTACGAGCTCAAAAGTCAATATATAATATTAAGGTATGTCTTAATATAATAAACATATGACAGTACCTAAAAAATACCTGAAAAAATATTTTTTTTCTTTTTGGTGTGATACTTACGGAAACACACGGAATATTGATGATGAATTTTCTTCAAATTTGTCAAGTTCTGGAATCAATACTTCTTCATCACTAATATTATCTGCACAAATTTATTTTATAACATTCTCAAGTTTACCGAGATATGTAAGGCGAACTTTGTAGTGCGAAGCCATACTGAACTGAGAGGGGAAAAGTATAAAGTACTTAGATCTCTCAGTTATTTCCTGATACAAATGTAGGTACAAAAACAGCCATGTCAAAACCAAGGACATATATTCATAAACTTCCTAACATATTTTTTCTAGGTTTCGTTGGGTCAAGAGAGAATAGGGGTGACCAAATACGCACTAATTTTCATGAATCATTGTCACTATTTTCTGCTTCTTCGAAATGTTCTTTAAATTTGTCAAGTTCTGTTATCGTTACTTCATCATCATCGGCCTCACAAATTAGTTCTTCTGTCCTCTACCATCGCTCAGTAGTTGTTCACGCCATATCTTCAATGATCGGCCTATATTTGTTATTTCTTTCGGATTATAGTCTAGGGCAACTTTCGATATCCTCGAGTTTGGCATTCGTGAAATGTGATATGTTCAGTAAAAAATAGTGATCCCACCACAGGCCTCAGTAGGTCCTTGGGGTAGTAGGAGGTTAAGGCTACCACTTTTTCTAGACAATCGGCACTTCATATCAGCCGAGTTGTTAACCCTGTGTGACGGCCGTCTTTACCGCTAGAACAAGCGTTTGGTACTCATTTCCGTTAGAGGCTAAGTCGACCCCAGGACCATAGTGCCGCCAGAGGGTTTGGGTCAATTTAAAAATTCTGACCCCCACGGGACTCGAACCCTCGATCTTCCGGCTTGTAGCGCAGTGCATTAACCACTACGCTACAGCGCGTCCCCGATCTCTTTAGTTTATTCTGTATGTTTTAACTAAAGATATAATTTATTCTATGTTTAATTCTTATATAATACTATATAGTGGTCTATTAATTTATAACTTGATAAAATTAGAATAAATCTCATTTCGGATGATTCAGTTTGTCTTAATTAGTCTGATGTAAAAGTCCAGTATTCACTTCCATATAATATAAATGGCAATGCAATTACTTTATAATCACTAATTTTGTTCGTACAAAATTCGTTTATAACATTCTCAAATTAACCGGGATTTTTGTCAAACGCGAAATCCTACTGAACTGAATAGGGGTGGGATAGAAACCATATAGATCTCTCGGTTATTCCCTGACACAAGTGCAGTTACATAAAAGCACGTATCAAAGTCAAGAACATATATTCATAAACTTGCTGAAATAAGATGTTCTAGGGTGCATTTAGTCTACAGAGAACAAGAGAGGCCAGAATGTGAGCAAGAGTCAAAATATCAGAATACACCCTTGCCTCACAACTTGTGATTCATACTGGCGTGATGTGACACCTAGATCTGGGGACGTGTTAAAAAATGTTATCTTATGAGGTATTCTGGGATCCACCACTTTACAAGCACCCAGTAATTAGGTTGGTCTCCTCTGTTAAACAGTGTGGTCGATTCCACATGGGCTATACATGTCTTGTAATGTTGACTATTTAACTCATGCCCCAAATGGGAGTCAATGACCAATCACATTTCAATGATTTTTTATTTACAACCAATCACAGTCGTGTTTCGCCAGGAATTTACCAATTAAAGTTTATCATAATAAAGAAAGCACCTCCTTTTTAACATTCTGAATAGGGCATAGCGTTATTTTGCAGTAGCTGACTCCTTAAGAAATACGGCTACCAGGTTGTATATATCAACATATAGCGCATGTAGCATTTGATCATACCACCAAAAAAGAAACCACTGTTTGCACTTTCTTAAATGTATATTTTTTCAGGTAATAACATTCCAGAAAAATATAATTATGATAGGCATCATAAATTAATTAATATACAGTTTGATGTGTTTAATTTTTTCTCCACTAGAGTGCATTCTTTCAATATTGCGTTCCTTTGGCAATAAATAATATGATGCGGTTGCAGTGATGAACAAAAGAAGCAAATTAAGCGTACCAATCGTTATAATTTGTTTTCAAACATAGCTGTTTACATTATATATATATAAATATATTAAAATAACTATATTGAAATAATGATTTGTGAGTAAACAGCTTAATTTTATTCGTTAAATAGTCCTAACAAATGCCACTCTTAATTTCCAAATTCTCTAGATAAATTCACTCCCCACTTCGTGAGTCGTGTATTTATCGATAATTTGGAAATCAGTCGTGGCATTATTTATGATAAATTATAATAATTGATTTTGTAAGAATATTACTATAGGATTCAGTGAGCATCAATAGCAAAATAAGTAGTAGTAGTATTCAAATGTTGTGAAGCTCTTGATTTGTCATCATTCGCTTGCGGGCTTCCCAATAATATTTGCTTTGGGAAGCATATTGAACATATGTTGTAGTTAATTTTGCATGACCCAGAGTGCACCTGCTAGTATTACCAGCGGAGACGAACTACATTACACTCGTTTTTTTATAGATATTTAGGAGAAAAGAAATGAATATATCCCCTAGGCCTCAAGTACTCTAATACCATAGGGTTCGAAGAAACAAGAGTTCAGTCAAGGGAGACTGGATAGGAAAGATGAAAGAGGAATTTGTATGTGGAAAGGATTAAATACGAATTTAGATATAAGAAACGAAAGAAGGAGCCAAAAACACAAGTAAGTGGAAGTGATGATTTTGGTCAGCTTGGGCACCTTGTGGTCGCCATCCACATATCCCCTAGGTGCATGTCGCAAACTGTAAATTTCAGATTCCTCATTTATTAGAATTTTTTCCGTTTTCTTCATCATACACATTAAGAAAACTCACTAGTCATACCCGGCGTGAAGTCGGTCGAGGGGCATGATAAGAAAAATATATATTATGTATGTTCAAATATGTCAACTTGCGAGGCCTTGTGTATTCTTAAACGGGCAGACGAAATTAAACGAAATTAACTTTAGAGATAGGAGATATTGTGGAATGAAGTTTTTTTTTGCAAAGGAAAAATTGTGAAAGGAAAACCTACGCTTGCTACGAATTGTCCAACACGAAACTCACATGGAATAACCGAGTATCTCTGACAGATATGGAGGATGAGTGTGCAATCATTTAAGCCCAGGAGCATCCTTTCTCAATTATAGAGCTTATATTAAGAAACTGATGATAGGTGAAAGAAATGTGTTGCACTGAATTGCATAAAGACGATTCAGATGGTACGGATATCTCAAGAGAATGTCATTTGATACAATCCCTAAGAAGATACTGGTATGGAGAATAGATGGATAAATAAGAAGGAAAATACCTAAAGAGTGTTGGCTGGATGAATGGAGTGACAAGAAGTATGTATGAACTTGGACTATGAGTATTTTCAGGACCGCTACAAATGGGGATATTCAGGATCGCTTCAAATGGAGAAGGAGAATTTATTGAGGGAAACGGAAAATCTGTGAACTGTGGATAATATCCGAAATAATTCACACACACACGCGCGCGCACACACACACACACACACACACACACGCACACACACACACACAGACCTTCATATACACTCAAACATACACCATACGAATAAGAAACTCAGTTTATGTGGGAACAAAATATATTAGTTGACAGATTTCATTATCATGACATCCTCATCATCACTGCTACGACAACCCCTTATCTGGATCCTGGCCTTTTTCAGAATTCTAGTCAATTTCATCTATTCAAAGCCAATAGTTCTTCAGTTCATATCTTTCAATATCATGATGTCATTTATCACAGGATTTTCCCATCTCAATCTTTGCCTTCTGATTGTTTTAAAAACTTTCTTTTCAGTTCACATATCTTTCATTTTCATTACATTTTCAGCCCATTCCATACTTTAATGTTTTTATTTAACAATAACTGGCACTTCGTATAATTTGTACTTATGCCGCTTTCGCCACGTTCAATTTTTATTCAAAAGGCCAAAAAATACCGAAGGATATTTTTTTTCAAATACAGGTACTATCATTTCATCTAACTATGACAGTGCTGAAGTTTCAGAAGCATAAGACAAAATAGATATAAAAACTTAAATTATAACATATTTGTTTATGAATAGTCTATATGATACTTTAAATACTTTTAAGACCTTACAAATTTAGCCTGTTGTACTTAAGGCCAGGTGATCTTCTTTTTCACTCGCCCGAACCATCATTTGTTACATTGAAATACATAAATCACAATAATATTAGTTATTAAACGATTTTTTGGCCAAACTGAACAATAATAAAAAGTAAGGTATAATAACACAATATAATAATAATAATAAGAATAATAAACACAACAAACAAAAGAAGAAGATATCCTATCCTATCTATATGAAAAACAAAATGCAAAGAAAAATAGTAAACTGTAATAAATTGACCCATCTCTATTATATATAGCCTACCGTTATATATATATATATATAATATATATATATATATATATATATGACAAGAATAAATAACGTCTAAACAGGGTTATACCTTTTTGAACTTCTGTGAAATAAAATATTTCCTGTGCAATGAATGGATGAACGTTTACTTAAAATAATTGAAAAAGGCCTTCGTTTCATTGAGCTTCAAGAAAAGTTAACGCCCAAATCAATATTAAATATTTATATATAGATATATTTGGGGGTAACTTTTTCTTGAATCTCAGTGAAATTAAGGCCTTTTTCAACTCTTTTAAGTAAACGTTCGTCCATCCATTGCACAGGAAATATTTTATTTTACACAAGTCAAAAAAGTTATAACCCTATTAACCCTAACATAAATACGAATGTTTATTTCAAATGTAACATAATATTTCAACCATCAATATTATCTATTGATATAAAGTCGTCAATATGCAGTTTCGCATTTTTCTCTATGTCAGAGTCAATGCTTTTCCTGAATGACAACCAGGAACTTGCGTGATAATACAATTTCTAATGCAACACTAGCGCCGGATGGAAAGCTTCCTTACTTGTCATGCTGATACGCAGCTGGTGTAGTTGAATATATGTGTATAAAATAATAATATAGATACATGCTATTTATGAAAATTGTATCATATGTTGGACTGACAATGTACATTTACGTTATGAAACGCAAAGTGATATGTCGCCAGACTGTCAAATTACATACACTTTGTTATTCTGAGTCCCATATCTCGCTTTGTTGAGGAAATCGCTACGAAAATAGACACCATTCTCATAGTCACACAACTCACTCCACTTGTTTCACTCTGCACATTTATATTTAACAGATAACATTTGATTCTGCAGCAAAGGAACAAAACATAAAATCTAAGCGATACATGCATTTTATGTTTATTTCAATAGCCTTAAAATAACCTGTAAGGCATTTATTCATTTATATTTGTTATTAATCTATTTATGCATAAATAATAGTATATTACGATGCGAGGTTGGGAAGAGGTTTTTACAGAATTGAGGAAAATTTTAAAAACCGACCTACAGCGAGGTTTTTAATTTAGGAGATTCTGTGAAACACTTCACAAACGTGAGTTTTGTATTTATTTTTTTTGCGCGATGGTATTTTTAAAATAATAAATAATAGTAAAATAATATCTTTGTTGGAAATATTTGCGTTCATTATAAACAATTGACTAACGTTAGCATTGTGGGCAATATTTATTAGTTGAAATAACAGGAGGTCGAAAGACTAATTTAGTGATAAAATGGCGGCAAGTACGTATTTATTGTTTCATATTGTTTAAAATTAAGTTCAGTTCATTTAAAATGCAGTGATTCGTCTCTATAATGTATATTAACACTACCTTTTGGATATTTTTGTATATACATTGTATGTAGTATACATAGAGGGCAGTGGTTTTACTTCCTACACGCGTGTTTGTAATATCTAATTATACAGTATATTTATTTTTATTACAGTATACATATTTAGGTTGGCAACCCCCGAATGTAGGAAGTTGAACTTTCATTCATGATTGTCATTGCTGTAAGTACGACAAAACGCACTACCGCGCAAAAATTAAACTTAATATATGTTCGCGTCTTAATCGAGCGATCTAAGACACCATGTCTTTGTACGGGACTTGGCTGGTTCGAATCTCTGTTGGGGAAAAACTTTTTTTGATTTAATATCGACCAGTATGTGACCGATCCCCGCCCGGTGTCGTGAGGAATTTGGGTAGCTACAACAAGTAGCGGCTCCATGTTGAGGAAACGACTCTAACGGCTAGGGGACACATTATTCGTACCACATGTCACCCATATTGGCTAGGTGATCGCACAACACTGTAATTAACACGTTTTGAAGAGAGGCCATCAGCCGAATTGTAGACCAAGGGCTTTCGAGGCCAGTCGCGTCTTGGAGTTCATATTTCCTTCAGCCTATTTGACCTTATTTCATTTTGGTTATATCACAAAAAACACTCGTATGTCAACTACTAGGGCCTATTATATAGTCCTTTACTTCACAGTGGAATTAATATTGCGTATAATTTAGTAACACGCCTGATAAAATAAACACAATAAGTATTACAGACTTCTAGGGGTTGTAGAGGGGATTTAGTAGACAATGTTTTGATAAGGAACCCATATCCAGAAACGTACCATTTCGATGTAAAATAAGTTTGAAGATTGAAACACGGGCTGATATCGTGTATCTTGTGTTTCAGAATACGTATTACAGACTTCTAGGGGTTGTAGAGGGGATTTAGTAGACAATGTTTTGATAAGGAACCCATATCCAGAAACGTACCATTTCGATGTAAAATAAGTTTGAAGATCGAAACACAACGGGCTGATATCGTGTATCTTGTGTTTCAGAATATGTATTACAGACTTCTAGGGGTTGTAGAGGTGATTTAGTAGGACCAGTTTTTGATAAGGAACCCATATCCAGAAAACGTCCCATTTCGATGTAAAATAAGTTTGAAGATCGAAACACAACGGGCTGATATCGTGTATCTTGTGTTTCAGAATATGTATTACAGACTTCTAGGGGTTGTACTACACCTGTCGAGTCGAAGAAAGATCTTCATGCATGAATTCTGACTGCAGCAGAAATTGTTGAGCACACACCAAGTCTTGTGTGGTGTGTGTATTAAAACATGTGTCGCGGTAGATCTTGTACAACGAACAACATGTTCCTCGCATGGAACCACACTTATAGTACCGCCCCTAGAAGTCTGTAATACTTATTCTGAAACACAAGACACGCGATATCAACCCATTGTGTTCCGATATTCAAACCCAGTTTACATCGAAAACTTATGTTTCCGGACATGGATTCCTTATCAAAACTTTATCTACTAAGTCCCCTCTACAAAGTATGTAATACTTATTTTGAATCACCCTGTATATAAATAAAACATATACCATATATATATATATATATATATATATATATATATATATATATGAGAGAGAGAGAGAGAGAGAGAGAGAGAGAGAGAGAGAGAGAGAGAGAGAGAGAGAGAACAAATCCGAATGTACATTCTTCTGAATTATTGAGTAGGCCTATTTAGTGTTTGACGTCAGACGTTGGTGTCACAGGTAGATTAATGCTATTGCATGGTGATATCAAACACATTTTAATACTGTCTCCTAATTGCACATTATAAGCATAACTTACATTCACCATAAAACTGAAACCTAGGGCATATTTATTTATAAAATACTGTGGTACATTTTTCGGCTGGTGTTTTAATTTCGCTGGCGACTCATGAATCGGCGTTCTCGAGGAGAAATTAGCACATGCGTCTATGTCTCCATTCCAGAAATGTCAGTTCTCGAGTCTTCCAGTAGAGAAGAACATATATGTGGTGTTGCTAGGGTAGATCGGCTAGACGTGTTATGGTTATTAACCATTGGAAGTTCGACAAAGGACGACAAAAAAGTGAGTGTATTAAGAAAGAAAAAAATTCAAGCCTGAGATAACTTCAATGTCAGTTCTTTATTGACAAATTAATTTTTAATACAAGAAATACAGTGGCCGAAAAGTTTTAATTTCAATTTCTTATGGGTTTTTAAATCTCTAAGGAAAATCATTTGATTAACTTCGCAATGTGGAAGTTGATATATTATTATTATGTTTTTATTACTGTAATTACGTATTATTAGCAACAGTAGTACGGGTATAACCAGTATTAACACTAACTTTTCTTTTTTTTCTACTTTTGCTCTTATTATTTGACTTCAATTTCTACATTTTCACAATCTCTGAAAATAAAGAAATACAAAAGTAATAATAATAATAAATATTATTATTAGTAAGTAGTGACAGGAGCAGAAGAAGGAAGAAAAAAACAGTAAAGAGTAAGCGATAGACAATAGCTGAGAGCATCAAAAAGCATAAGTATTTACAGTAGAGTGGTGTAAAAACCGATAACTAATCAAACAACAGGTTTTGTTCCGCTGACTAGTTGTTTCAGTAACAGAGATCGTCGTCTTGTTTACGAGTCCCAGTATGGACAGTGTGGAAAGGAGAGAAATTAACTGAGAAACCCAGGAAACATCAGGAAACGTGAAAATCCAACCACTGAGAGTCTTCAAAATAGGGTCATACGCGAACATATATACCAATATTATGCTTGAGAAGAAATTCCAACAATTGATTGACTTACGGTATTCCTAAAAAAATAAAAAACGCACTTTAATATCAGCTCTCCATTGAGAAATGAATTTTTAATGCAAAAGTACAGTGGCCCGAACCGAAGTGTTAATTTCGTTTGTCTTATGTCTTTGTAAATTTCTAAGCAAAATCAATACAGTGGATACTGATAACGTCATTTTTACTGACAATATATGGGAAAACGTAAATCATATAGACTCTAAAATATGGACCGACGACACTACATGCTCAATTTTAACTTTACCAATAGGTAAAGTAGGGCGTACCATCGTGTGTCATACGGGTTCTGTTCATGAGATTGTGGAAGGTGCATTATGGGAATTTAGTTCTAAGAAGACATGCGGTTACCACTTGAATTTGGATGCCATGCATTACATTTCATGGTTTAAATATTACTGACAACGCCCAATACCACTCCATGGAAATCGACAAGCCACCATCGAGTGCAAACTGAAAAGGAGAAATTATCAATTCACTTTTAAGGCATAATGTACGCTGTAGCTCCAATTAAAAAACTGAATTACACGATTTGCTGAAAATAAACAAACCCAGGTGTGCAGTATACACAATTAAACTCATTGCTCATGAGGTGGGACATAACGTTGACCGTCTGTCACCTTATTTTAGCAAGTACACTGCGAGCGAAGTGATTTGAGCTCAAGTTTCAGGAATTATCGGATAATAGAACACCTTACCACCATTCAGATATAAGGTGATTGCAGAAGCTGTCTTACAAATGACTACAGGAAAATTGTGTAACGTTTTATTTCAGCACAGAACCTTATAAAGAAGACTGGAAATAAGAAGGAATTACTGAAGAACAAGTTTGTCATTAATTTAAGATAAGAAAATAACACTTCCATTATTGATTGAAATTATTAATCATTAATTAACGTTAAAATATTGTCCATATCTTATAATCTACTGTGCAGGTTTTTCACTTAAAAAATTCCTAATTTTGTTTCTATATTTACGAAAACCGCTAACTGTAACATATGCATTCAGGAATACAATGGGTGTCATAAGTATTAACAAAGTATTAAAAAACTTAGGGGTTAAAACAATAAATATTTGATTTTTCGTCAATTAATTTTTCCCCATTGCATTTGTTTTATTACATCTCCATTTAGTATTTTTAGCAAATTTATAACTTTTGTTCCTATTTATTAGTTCTTTTTGTTCGGTTTCATTAATATTACTGTTTGGCAGAATAATAAATGGAGCCGATAAATATGTGTGTATTATTAATAGGGACTTCATTGATGACAGTCTCAATGTCATATTAATTAACACATTTTTATGTCAGTTTGGAATATTTTCTTTGATACATAGGACCACACACCCGAAAGGCTTTCTCATTTATTTTATATATATTTTGTTGTTTTTTACTTTGAATGTGTTATATGTTGTCAATTGAGTCTCATTAATTAACATTATATCTAATTCAATTGTGTTAATTTTCTATTGTAAATCGTTAATTTTCGTCTCTATGTCCTTAGCATTAACTTGTAATAGTTTAAGAGTACTAGTAATATCCGTCTGTAATTAACAGCGATTAAAATGTGAAAAGACAGTCTCCATTCAAATCCTTATGGCAGTAAATGTGTCTGAGTCTGTGTTAAGTTCAAATGTCGTTTGTTTGAATCCCGAAACTATCTGTTCAATATTCAAATATTTAATAAAATTTGACATATCCAAAATATCATAAGTGTTATCTTCAGGATTCTCTTTTTCATTGCTATTATCATCTCTACTAATCCAAAATGGTTTAAAAGTTGGAAATTCCCTCTTCAGTTTATGTTATGTATTGGAATTTGTCTTTGGAGTTTGAAGGTTCGACATAAATTAGGAAGGAGATGGAGAATATTTGTCACATGCAAATTATTCTCCCCCACAGTTCCCACAATTTATGGTCTGTAATGTGCATTACCTTGTTTTATGTTTTTCGGCACATCTGGTAGAGTTGCTTATGCCCTATACCAAGTTGCTTTCCGACTATATTTCTGGCAATTATAACATGCGCGAATGCCATCGCTCCCTCTATATTCTTCTCTAATCATATGAATATGTTGTTTACGAAACCAATATTACTTTTGTTTTTTTTGTGACTTATGTTGTTGCTTATTTCCGGGTTGAACTATTACCGTTGTTTTAATTTATCTCAGGTATGACACAGGATACAACTGTGATATTGATTCAATAATTATATCTACGCATTCGGATCCGGCAGGAGTACTTTCAGTTGTATTTTAAATTTTATATCAACATAGATTGGATATGTAAAATATTTAATTCTGTGTTTATTTAGATTTTTCTTTATTTCATTAACCCTGAAGTAGGGAGGTGGAGTGTCTATACCGCCCTAAGTTGAAAGTATCAATTTTATTAAAACGAATATTTTTCAGTACCTTCTTATTAATGTCTGTAATATATGATTTTGTAATTATATCCACAAAAATATTGTGCGTTTCTAAGAAAAATAAATGTTAAGGTGATGGAGTAATGGTGCCCCAACTAACCACATAATATTCAGGGAACAATACTCCTTACAAACCAATTTTTACAGGTATTTCAGTGTTCATTTTTGATTAAGTATTTAAAAATTCTTAGAATTAAGTAGCTTTATCGCTGGTAGGTAAGGGTAAAATAATGAAAGTTATTGTAGGCTTACACTGCCATATTATTTTAGATGTTATCGTAATGTGTCTATTGAGAGAACCAACAAATCCTAAAGATATTCTGCTTTACAGAATTTGATGAGACCATTATTATACGTGTAATTTTGATAGCAAAATTCTGTTCGCAGAATCGGAATGCAGTGTAAAATCTTGCCTCATTATTAACGACTAATTATCTACTAATTCCAGGAACATATAAGTCAGGTTAGGATTCGAGTATTTAATTTTGAAAGTAAAAAAAAAATAATAATAAATGCCTGAAATTTCCTGTGCTATGTACTAATATGAAATTTCCTTTACTCATATATGTTTTTGTCTATAGCTTGGTGTTTCCCATATTGTTAGTGTTTACAATAATTTTAATGCTACAGCAGACTGATTCAATCTTAATTGAGAAAATATTGCAAATTTTTACAACTCTATAATTTCAGCAAATATTTTAACTTCATAAATATTTATATCACAGATACTGTAGTTGTAGTTACATAGAATAATCATATTTGTATAATATGTGCAGTTTAGGATTCACAGTTTTTTTAATGAACATAATTGTTTCTGGGTGTTGTTAGCACCCCACCTCCTCAGTTGAGTAACTTGCTATCACCTCCCCTCTGAAGAGTAAAATAGCATAAATCTTTCGTTTTTATTTTCATTCTGGACTTTGAGATATGCTTTCTCAAATATTTCATGGCACTGTCTGTGAATCCAACGAAATCAATTTTTTTGTACTATTCTTATAGAGGATTTTATAAATGTATGCGATGCTTTTGGATTCGTAGGTTCTGAAGTTGAATATAGAATTTGTATTCACAATTGTATTTACATTTACAGATTCACGTTATTTGATAGAGTGCCTAATCTATTTGTAATACGAAGTGTGGGAGATACATATTTTCATTATTTTCTGTTTCATATTTTTTGGGAGTTCCTAACCATCTTCATCAACGGTATTTATTTTTGGCTTTTCACCAATGTTTCTAGAATTATTGTCATCTTGTATAATAATTCCATCGATGTCGTTGTGGGACTATTTTAACTATTTATTTCACATTACACATACCTTTGATACTTCCATTAATATTTTTTAGTTCGTTACAGATTAAAAACAAAATATATTTTAGATTGGACGATAGTGACGCGATTTTAGGTTTAATTCTCTCGCCAACTTGGAGACAGCCAGAGAATTATGAATTAAAATTAAACTTATTAAGTTGTAGCAGAAGCAGAAGAGGGTCACTACTTACTTTTAATTAACGATGGATGTCCTTCTTCGAATTAATGTTTAATTATTCATCTTGTATATTGTAAATCCTTAATTCACAAATAAACTTGAACTTCAATTAATATAATTTATTTCTGAGTAGTTATTCCCTGAAAAACAAGAGTAAAGTAATTAAAAATATTTAGAAATTATTTATCATGGATATTGCATATGCTGTTTGTACTTGAGATTATGGTACTCCACTCCATGGCGCGATAGAAACAACAGGAACAGGTGTTAAAGCATCACATTCACATGTTTCAAGCACAGAGAAGATCTATAATCTATACAATATTATGTGATAATAATATCGGCTCTAACATCGTTATTGCTGGTTTGCATTTCCTAGTGATGGTACTGTTTAACTCATCTTATGAATGTTAAATTATTATATGGAATATACACGTCGTCTCTATAGATCTGATATCCACCATTTCCTTTAGAACAGGGAGGGGTATACAAAGAGCTATTTAACTCTCACGAATTTTGCAGCACTACTCATAAAAGGGAATACAAATCGGTACCGTTGTGTAGATGTGTACAATTATTTGTATTACTATTATAATAATAATAATTATTAATAATATTATTATTATTTATTATTATTTTATATAAAATATATGCAAAAATGATCAACCAAAGATTAACAATAGTAGACGTAATAATATCAGAAGAGCAGACAGGTTTAAAGAAAGGAAGAAGCTGCACAGACAACGTATTCACTTTAGAACAAATAATAGAAATGCGAAGAGAATTCAATTTAGAAACGCACATCCTCTTTATAGATTATAGGAAGGCCTTTGATAAAGTGTCTAGACCAAAACTATGGAACATATTAAGTGAAAAATGAATTCCACTACACCAGATCGCAGTAATTAAGAAACTTTATGAGAAAACAAAAATAAATCAAAGGGAGTCAATACATATAACAGGAGGAGTTAGACAAGGTTGTCCACTATCAACCGTTCTTTTTAACATCTATTTTGACGACGAGATAAGATCATGTAAGCAAATGATAACTGGGGGAATTAACTTAGGAAATATATAAATAAAAACAGTAGTCTTTGCAGATGACCAGATTTTAATAGCAAAACAGAGGACGAACTACAAAAAATGCCATATAAACTAAATGAAATATCAAAAAGTTACAACATGGAAATATGATCAGAAAAATAAAAAACAATGGCCATCAAGGGCGCTCATCCAGTTCGGACGAAGATAATATTAGAAAATAAACCAATAGAACAAGTGGTAAGATGTAACTTCCTAGGTTGCGAAATATCATACACATCGGAAACAGATATAAATAACAAACTAAATAAGTTTAATTATATAACAGGAACTCTAAAAAGAACTTTGAAAAATAAAGCCAAGAAAGACTCTATAATGAAATTATACAAGAGAATGGCAGTGCCTATTATTACTTATGGGTCCGAAACATGGACAGTGACAACACAATAACCTGCCAGAATACAAGCTGCTGAAATGAGATTCCTAAGAACAATAACAGGATATCAAAGAACGGACTAAAACATAACAAAGAAGTAAGACAACAATAAAAGTAGAAAAATTATACACAACAACAGAGAAATACAGAACATACTGGAAAGAACACTTGGCAAGGATGGCTGAGAATAGAATAGCAAAAGCAATAGATATTCACCACGAGGAAGAAGAAGTTTGGGAAGACCAAAGAAAAGATGGAAACAGCAGCAATTTGGAGACGGAACAGGCTTGTAAACAAACCTAAACCGTGAAGAAGAAGAATTATTATTATATTAGTATTATTATTATTAGTATTACTATTATTACCATTATTATTATTATCTTTATTATTACTATTATTATTATTATTAATATTATATTGCTATCATTATTACTGATATAACTATTTTACTACTTTTACCATTATTATCATTATTATTAATATTACCAATACTTTGGTAGTATTACCAACACCTGATCTAGTTGTTTCTTCTTCTGTCTTCTATTTCTTCCTATTCGTCTCATATTTGATCATTTGTTTAGCCTCGCGAAACGGATGTAGATATTATATTTTTTATTAATTTTTTATTACCGTTATTTTCATTATTAGCAATAAAAGTATTGGTTATAGCAGTAACAGTAGTAAGGGTTTTAGCAGTATTAACACTAACCTTTTCTTCATTTATATTTTCACTCTTATTACTTGACTCTAATTTCTACATTTTCACAATCTCTGAAAATGAAAAATACAACAGTAACAATAATAATAATACATATTATTATTAGTAAGTAGTGACAGAAGAAGAAGAAGAAGAAGGAGAAGAAGGAAGAAAAATAGTAAAGAGTAAGGGATAAACAATAGCTTAGAGCATCAACAAGCATAAGTATTTACTGTAGAGTGATGTAAAATTCCGATAAATAGTCATATGGCAGGTTTTGTTCCGCTGACTAGTTGTTTCAGTAAAAGAGGTCGTCGTCTTGTTTACGAGTCACAGTATGGACAGTGTGGCAAGGAGGAAATTAACTGAGAATCCCAAAAAATAGCAGGAAACAGGAAAATCCAATAATGGACAGTCTTGAATTTAGGGTCATACGCGAACATATATATCAATATTATTCTTGACGAGAAATTCCAACTAGGGATTGACTTGCGGAATTCCTTAAGAAAGAAAAAAAGAAACGTTTCAAGTCTGAGATTACTTCAGTGTAAGCTCTCCAATGAAAAATGAATTTAATAGATAAAGTACAGTGGCCGAAATGTGTTAATTTCAATGTCTTAAGGCTTTGTAAATTTTGAAGGAAAATCATTACAGTGGATATTGATAACGTCATTTTTACTGACGAAATATGGGTAAACATCAATCATAGAGCCTCCAAAATATGTTCCGACGACACATACATCCTCGACTTAAGGTATACTAAGAGGTAAAGTAGGCCGTACCATCGTGTGACACGTGGGTTCTATTCATGAGATTGTGGAAGCTACATTATGGGAATTTAGTTCTAAATATACATGTGATTACCACAAGAATATGGATGCATTACATTTCATGGTTTAAATATTACTGACAACGCCCGATACCAATCCACGGAAATCGACAAGCCAGCATCGAGTGGAAACTTGAAAGGAGATATTATCAATTCGCTTTTAAGTCATAATGTACCCAGCAGCACCGAATTAAAAACTGAATTACTTGAGTTGCTGAAAATGAACAAACCCAAGTCTCCAGTATAAACAATTGAACTAATTGCTCATGAGGTGGGACATAACGTTGATCGTCTGCCCCCTGATCATAGTGAGTACACTGTGAGGGAATTGATTTGGGCTCAAGTTAAAGAAATTTTCGGATAAAAGAACACCTTACCACCAATCAGACTTAAGGCGATCGGTGTAGCTGTCTCACAAATGACTACAGATAAGTTTTGTCACGTTTTATGTCATCAGAAAAACTTGTAAACAAAGATTGGAAGTAAGAAGGAATTACTGAATAACAAGTTTCTCATAAATTTGTGAGAAGAAAATAGCACTTCGATTATTAATGGTCATTATTAATCATTAATTATATTAGATTGTTGTTGATATCTATTGTGCAGGTTTTTTTCACTTCAGAGACTTCTAATTTTGCTTCTACATTTACGAAAACCGCTAACTAAAATATATAATTTGAAGTATACAGTGGGTGCAAGAAGTATTTATAAAATATTAAAGCTTAGCGGTTTTAATGTTAAAATAATAAATATCTGACTTTCCTTCACTTAATTTGCCCAATGATATTTAAAATTGTTACATCTACATTAAGTATTTTTAGCAAATATATAAATTTTGTTCGACACATTTATTAGTTCTTTAAGTTCGGTTTGATTAATATTATTGTTTCGGAAAATAATACATGGGGCAGATAATTGTGGGTGTATTTTTAATAGGGACTTCATAGATGGCTGTCCCAATGTCATATTAATTAACAGATATTTATGCAGTTTGAATATATTATTTGATACATAGGGATACACACCCTGAAAGGCTGTCTGATTTATTTTATATATATATTTAGATGGTTTTAATTTTGAATATTGACAATTGAGTCTCATTAATAAAAGTTACATCTAATTCAAGATTGTTAATTAACAATTGCAAATCATTAATATTCCTACCTATGCCCTTAACATTGACGTATAATATATTAAGAGTGCTAGTGATTTTCCGTCTGTAATTAACAGCCATTAAAATGTGAAAAAACAGTCTCCATTAAAATCCTTATGTCAGTAAAAATGTGTCTGGGGCTGTGTTAAGTTTAAACGTGGTTTGTTTGAATCCCGACATCATCTATCCAATATTTAAATATTTAATATAATTTAAGATATCCAAAACGTCTTAAGTGTTATCTTTAGGATTCTGTTTCTTATTTCTGTTATCATCTTCACTATTCCAAAATGGTTTTAAATTTGGAAATTTCCTCTTCAGTTTAAGTTATTTATTGGAATTTGTTTTTGGAGTTTGTTGGTTCGGCATAAATTAGAAAGAAGATGGAGACTATTTCTCGTTTGTAAATTATTCTCAGCCACAGTTCCCACAATTTAGGGTCTGAGTTGTGCCATACCTTGTTTTATGATCTCATAGAGTTTGCTTATGCCTTATACCATGTTGCATTCTGACTAACGTTCTGGCAATAATAGTTCCCACAATTTAGGGTCTGAGTTGTGCCATACCTTGTTTTATGATCTCATAGAGTTTGCTTATGCCTTATACCATGTTGCATTCTGACTAACGTTCTGGCAATAATAACATGGGGGAAGCCATCGCTCCCTTCTCTACTGATATCAATATGCCATATGTGTTAAGGTTTACGAAAGTAATATTACATTTGTTTTTTTTTTTTAATCTTGATATCCATTTAGCATCGTGAGGCAATTGGGTAGCTACAATAAGTAACGGCTCCAGGTTGAGGAACCAGCTATAACGGTTGGGGGACTCGACATGCTAACCACATGTCACCCCTACACTGGCTGTTGATCATCTACCTCTGTGATTGACACATGTGGATGTGAAGGGCCAGCAGCCGGCTGGTAAAAGGGCAACCGCTGAAAAGTGGAAAGACCCTCAATCGGAATCGGATATCCATTTACGAGTAGGTGAAGAATACTGTTGTCGAATTCCGGTTTGAAATATTACTTATGTTTTAGTTTACTTGAATTATCACACAGGTTACAATTGTGATACCTATTGATCCAATTATTATATCTTCATTTTCGGTACGTGTTGGGAGTACATTCAGTAGTATTTAAATTTTTATTTCATCATAGATTGGATATGTAAGATAATGAAATCTGTGTTTATTTAGAATTTCCTTTAGTTTATTAACCCTATAATAGAGGAGTGGAGTGACTAGGTATACCACCCAAAGTTGAAACTTTCATTTTTATTATAAAGAATATTATTTTATATATCTCAGCACCTTCTTATTAATGTTTGTAATTTATGATTTTGTAATTATAGTCACAAAAATATTGTACTTATCTAAGAAATTAAATGTTTAAAGGATGGAGTAATGGTGACCCAATTAACCACTTAATTTTCAGGAAACAATATTTCTTACAAAACAGTTTCTACAAGTATTTCAGTGTACATTTTTTATGTAGAATTTAAAAATTCTTAGAATTAAGCAGCTCGTTACCTGGTAGGTGAGGGTAAAATATGAAAGTTATTGTAGGCTTACACTGCCATATTGTTTTAGAAGACTTCATGATATGTCTATTGAGAGAGCTAATAAACCCTAAAGATATACTCCTTTATAAAATTTCAAGAGACTATTATTATACGTGTAAGTTTGATAGCAAAATTCTCTATATACTTCTTTATGGAATTTCAAGAGAACATTATCATTCGTGTAAGTTTGATTGCAAAATTTAGTACACTGTATCGGAATGCAGTGTAAACCTTTGGCTCTTTCTGAACGACTAACTACCTGCTGACGCCAGGAACATATATATCAGGTTAGGATTCCAGTATTTACTTCTGAGAGTAAAAAAAAAAATAAAAATGCCAGAAATTTCCTTTCTGAATGTACCAATATGAGATTTCCTTTTTTTTTAATGTGTTTCTCTATAGCTTAATGTATCCTAAATTGTTAGTGTTTACATTTATTTTCATGGCACAGCAGACTAATCCAGTCTTAATTAAGAATTGACAAAATATTACAACATGTTTACAACACTATAATTTAAGCAATTATTTTATTTTATAGAATATTTATATCACAGATACTGTAGTTGTAGGTACATAGAATAACCATATTTGTATAATCTGTGCAGTTTAGAAGTCGCACTATTTTAATTAACATAATTGTTTCTGGGTGTTTTTAGCACCCCACCTCCCCAGTTGAGGAACTAGCTATCACCTCCCCTTTAAAGAGTAAAATAATATAAATGCTTGCATTTTTTTTCACACCGGATTTTGAGAAATGGTTCCTGAAATATTTCTTGGCAAGGTTTGTGAATCTAATGGAATAATTTTTTTGTACTATTCTTACAGAGGGCGTTATAGTTATATGCGATGTTTTTGGAGTCGTAGGATCAGCAGCGAATTGAGTATTTGTATTCGAAAATGTATTTACATTTACAGATTAACGTTATTTGATAGATTTGTGATATGAAGTGTGGGAGAGATATCGTTTGCATTATTCGCTTTTGCATGTTTTTTCGGAGTACATAACCTCTTTTTCAATTGTATTTACTTTTTTTTTCTCTCCAATATTTTTAGAAATAATATCATCATGTAAAATAACTCCATCAATTTCATTCTGCGGCTATGTCAACTATTTATGTAACCATACGTCTACCTTGATATTTATTTACTCTTTTTTAGTTTGTTTCTGATTAAAAAGAAAATATATTTTAGATTGGACGATAGTGTCGCGATTTTAGGTTTAATGCTCTCGCCAACATAGAGATAACCAGAGAATTGTGAATTAAAATTAAACTTATTTGATATGGTATATAGTTTCAGATATAGCAGAAGCAAGAAGAGGGTCACTACTTACTTTTAATTAACGATGGATGTCCTTCTTCGTATTAATGGTTAATTATTCATCTTGTAAATCCTTAATTCACAAATATACTTGAACTTCAATTAATATAATTTATTTCTGAGTAGTTATTCCCTGAAAAACAAAAGTAAAGTAATTAAAAATATTTAGAAATTATTTATCATGGAAATTGGATATGCTGTTTTTACTTGAGATTCTGGTACTCTACTCCATGGCGCGACAGAAACAACAGGCCCAGGTGTTAAAGCCTCACATTCACATGTTTCAAGCACAGAGAAGATCTAAAATCTATACAATATTATGTAATAATAATATCGGCTCCAACATCGTTATTGCTGGTTTGCATTTCCTAGTGATGGTACTGTTTAATTCATCTTATAAATGTTAAATTATTATATGGAATATGCACGTCGTCTCTATAGATCTGATATCCACCATTTCCTTTAGAACAGGGAAGGGTATACAAAGAGCTATTTAACTCTCACAAAATTGCAGGACTGACTACTCATAAAAGGGAATACAAATCGGTGCTTTGGTGTAGATGTGTACAACTATTTGTATTACTATTATAATTATTACTGTTATTTTTATTATGATTATTATATTGCTATCATTATTAATGGTATAATTATTATCACTATTTTTACTATTATCATTATTATTATTATTATTATTATTATTATCATCAACATCATCATTTTTATTACTATTATTTTGGTAGTATTACCAACACCTGATCTAGTTGTTTGTTCTTCTGTCTTCCATTTCTCCCTATTTGTCTCACATTTGATCATTTGTTTAGCCTCGGGAATAGGATGCAGATATTATATATTGTATTAAGTTATCATTATTATTATTATACTTATTATTATTATTATTATTATTATTATTAGCATTAGAAGTATTGGTAATAGTAGTAACAGTAGTAAGAGTATTTGCAGTATTTACACTAACCTTTTCTTCTTTTCTATTTTCACTCTTATTACTTGACTCCAATTTCCACATTTTCTCAATCTCTGAAAATAAAAAATACAACAATAATAATAATACATATTATTAGTAAGTAGTGACAGAAGCAGAAGAAGGAAGAAAGAACAGTAAAGAGTAAGCGATAACCTCTAGCTGAAGGCATCAACAAGCATAAGTATTTACAGTAGAGTGGTGTAAAATCCGAAAAATAATCAAACGACAGGTTTTTTTCCGCTGACTTGTTGTTTCAGTAATACTGATCGTCGTCTTGTGTACGAGTCACAGTATGGCAAGGAGAAAATTAACTGAGAAGCCCAAGAAAGAGCAGGAAACGTGAAAATCCAATCATAAAGGGTCTTGAATACAGGGTCATACGCGAACAAATGTATCAATATTGTTCTTGACGAAATATTCCAACAAGTGATTGACTTGCGGTATTCCTTAAGACAGAACAAAGAAACGTTACAAGGCTGAGATTACTTCAATGTAAACTCTCCAATGGAAATTGAATTTCTAATACAGGAAGTACAGTGGCCGAAAAGTGTTTATTTCATTGTCTTAAGGCTTTGTAAATTTTTATGAAAAATTATTACAGTGGATATTGATAACGTCATTTTTACTGACGAAATGTGGGTAAACGTCATTCGTAGAACCTCTAAAATATGTTCCGGCGACACTACATTCTCAACTTAACATATACCAACAGGTGAAGTAGGCCGCATCATCATGTGCCATGTGGATTCTGCTCATGAGATGAGGAAGCTGCATTATGAGAATTTAGTTCTAAGAAAACATGCCAATACCACAAGAATATGGATGCTACGCATTGTATTCATGTTTTCAATATAACTGACAACGCTCAATACCAATCCACGGAAATCAACAAGCTACCACCGAGTTCAAACTGAAAAGGAGATACTCTCAATTCGCTTTTAAGGCATAATGTACGCTGGAGCACCGATTTAAAAACTGAATTACTTGAGTGACTGAAAATGAACAATCCCAGATCTCCAGTTAACACAATTCAACTAATTTTCTGAAGAGGGGCATAACAATGATCGTCTGCCCCCTTATCATAGTGAGTGCACTGCGAGCGAATTGGTTTGGGCTGAAGTTAAAGGAATCATCAGATAAAAAAAAACCTTACCACCATTCAGACATAAGGTGATCGCAAGTAATTCTTACAATATTGAGTAAGGAAATTTGTGTAACGATTTATGTCACCAGAGAACCTCATAAAGAAAGATTGGAATTAAAAGGAATTACTCAATAGCAAGTTTCTCATTAATTTGCGAGACGAAAAGAACACTTCCATTATTAATCATTAATTATCATTAAAATATTGTTCATATCCTATAATCAATAGCGCAGGTTTTATCACTTCAGTTTTTTCTAAAAATGCTTCTACATTTCTGAAAACCGCTAACTAAAATATATCAATTGAAGTGTTCAGAGGGTGCAAAAGGTATTTAAAATGTATTAAAATCTTAGGCGGTTACAACGTAAAACAAGAAAACTCTGATTTGTTGTCAATTAATTTGCCCCATGACATTTGTATTGTTTCATCTTCGTTTAGTATTTTTAGCAAATATAAAATTATTTCGACACATTTATTAGTTCTTTAAGTTCGGTTTAATTAATATTATTGTTAGGGGGAACAATAAATGGAGCCGATAATTGTGGATGTATTATAAATAGGGACTTGAATGATGACTGTCTCAATATCATATTAATTATCAAATTTTTATGGGAGTTTGGAAACTTTCTTAGATACATATCACCACACACCCAAAAGTCTGTCTGATTTATTTTATATATATTTTGTTGTTTTTAATTTTGAATTTTTATAATTTGGCAATTGAGTATCATTAATTAAAATTATATCTAATCCAATTGTGTTAATTAGCAATTGTAAATCATTAATTTTCCTCCCTATGCCCTGAACATTAACATATAATATATTAAGCGTGCTAGTGATTTTCGGCCTGTAATTAACAGACATTAGAATGTGAAAAGCTATCTCCATTAAAATCTTTATGTAAGTAAAATTGTACGGGGTTATGTTATGTTTAAACGTGGTCGTTTGTTTGAATCCCGACACTATCTTTCCAATATTCAATTACTAATAAAACTTAAAATATCCAAAATATCATAAGTGTTGTCTAGGGATTCTGATTTTCATTCCTATTACCATCTCTGGTATTCCAAAATGGTTTTATAGTTGAAAATTCCCTCTTCAGTTTATGTTGGTTATAAGAATATGTCTTTGGAGTTTGAAGGTTCAACGTAAATTAGAAAGGAGATGGAGAATATTTCTCGTTTACAAATTATTCTCCCCACTCCGTAGTTCCCCAAATTTAGTGTATGAGATGTGGCATACCTAGTTTTATGATTCGTGGGACATCTCATAGAATTTGCTTATGCCTTAGACCAAGTTGCTTTCCGACTAAATTTCTGGCAGCAAAAAGATGGGGGAATGCCATCGCTCCGTCTACATTCATCTCTACTGACTTGCATATGCCAGATATGTTAAGGTTTACAAAACCAATTACTTTTGTTTCTTTAATGTCAATATCCATATAGACGACGAATGTTTTCTAATTCCGGTTTGAACTGTTGCTGTTGTTTTATACTTTCTCATGTATTGACACAGGATACGTCTGTGATATTGATTCAGTAATTACATCTTCATCTTCGACATCTGGTGGGAGTACTTTCAGATGTATTTTAAAATGTATATCATTATACATTGGATATTTAAAGTATTGAATCCCGTGCTTACATAGTTTTTTCCCTTATTTTATTAACCCTTAAGTAGGGAGTGTGTATCTATACCGCACTAAGTTGAAACTCTCATTTTTATTAAAATGAATATTGTTTTATATTTTTCGGTACCTTCTCTTTAATGTCTGTAATATATGATTTTGTAATTATATCCAAAAAAATATTGTTCGTTTCTAATAAATAGAAATGTTTAGGGTGACGGAATAATGGTGCCCCAACGAACCACTTAATATTCAGGGAACAATTCTCCATTCAAACCAATTTACAGGTATTTCAGTGTTAATTTTTATACAGTATTTAACAATCCTTTGAATTAAATTGTTCTATACCTGGTAGGTAAGGGTAAATAACGAATGTTATTGTAGGCTTACACTGCCATATATTCTTATGAGTCTTCATAATGTGTCTATTAAGAGAACTAAGAAGTCTTAAATATATTCTTCATAGAATTTCAAGAGGCCATTATTATACGTGTAGGTTTGATTGCAAATTTAGATGCAGTCTCCGAATTTAAAATTTCCCCTTTTATTAACTAACTACCTGCTAATTCTAGGAACACATAAATCGTTTTAGGATACCAGTAACTTATCCAATTTTGAAAGTAAAAATCAATGCTCAAATTTCCTATCTGTATGTATTAATATGAGATTTCCTTTATTCAAATATGTTTCTCAACAGCTTAGTGTATCCTACACTGTTAGTTTTTTTAGATTTATTTGCATGGTACTGCACACTAATTCAATCTTAATTTAGAATTGACTTAATATTACAAATTTTTACAACATAATTTCAGCAATTATTTTATTTTCTAGAACATTATATCGCAGATACTCTAGTTGTAGGTATATACAATAACTATAAACTCTATAATCTGTGTAGTTTAGAAGTCGCAGTTTTTTAATGAAGATAATTGTATCTGGGTTGTTAACACCCCACCTCTTCAGATGTGTAACTTGCTATCACCCTCACCTCTGAACGGTTAATTAATATAAATGCTTCATTCCGGATTTTGAGATATGCTTTCTCATAATTTCTTGGCATCGTTTGTGAATCCAAAGAAATAACATTTTTGTTCTATTCTTACAGAAGGTGGTTTAAATGTATGCGATGATTTTGGATTCGTTGGTTCAAAAGTGGTTTAGGTATTTGTATTCGCGACTGTATTTACGTTTACAGATTAACGTTATTTGATATGTTGCCTAATATGCTTGTGATAAGAAGTGTGGGAGGGGCATCGTTTACTTTTGCATATATTTTCGGAGTTCATAAAACTCTTCATTAATGGTATTTATTTTTTTATTTTCTGCAATATTTCTAAATTAGCATCGTCATGTATAATAAATCCATCAATTTCGTTGTGGAAGTATCTGAGATATTTATGTAACCTAACTTCTCCTTTGATATTTCCGTTTTCTTTCCTTTTTTTTTTTTTGGTTCATTTCTGATTAAAAACAAAAGATATTTTAGATTGGACGATGGTGTCGGGATTTTAGGTTTATTGCTTTCGCCAAGTTGCAGATAACCAGAAAAGTATAAATAAAACATATATTTGATATGATATATAGTGTAAATTTTACAGTTATAGCAGAAGAAGCAGAGGGTCACTACTTACTTTTAACTAACGATGGAAGTTCTTCTTCGGATAACCTGATTAATGATTCATCTTTTTTTCTTGTAAATTCATAATTCACAAGTATACTTGAACTTCAAATAATATCATATATTTATGAGTAGTTAATCCCTGTAAACAAAAGTAGTGTGATTAAAATACTTAGAAATTATTTACCATGGATATCGCATGTGTTGTTTTTACTTGGTACTCTACTCCATATCACAACAGACATAACAGGTCCAGATGTTATAGCCTCACACTCACATGTGTCCAGCACAGAAAACATCTATAATCTAGTCAATATTAGAGTGCTATGCGATAATAATATCTATTCTAACACCCTAATTGCTGCTTTGTTTCTACTAGTGCTGGTACTGTTAAACTTATCTAGGAAATGTTAAATTCTTATAAGGAATATATACGTCGTTTCTATAGATCTGATTTCCATTCCACCATTTCCTTTAGAACAGGGAAGTGTATACAAAGAGCAATTTAACTCACACGAACATTGCCGAACTGACTATTCATTAAATAGGATACCATTCGGTTCATCAGTGTAAATGTGTACAACAATTTGTATTACTATTATATTTATTATTATTAGGCCTATTATTATTATTAATTTTATATTGCTATCATTATTATTAATATAACTATTAATACTATTTTACTATAATTATTAGTCATTATTATTATTATTATTATTATTATTATTATTATTTTAGTTGTATTACCAACACCTGATCTAGTTTTTTCTTCTGTCTTATATTTCTTTTCCATTTCTCTCATATTTGATCATTTGTTTAACCTCGCGAAGCGGAATTGATATTATATTTTTATATTATTTTTATTACCGTTATCATCATCATCATCACCATCATCATCATCTTCATTATTATTCTTATTATTATATTATTATTATTATTATTAGCAATATAAATATTGGTGGTAGTAGTAACATTAGTAAGAGTATTATCAGTATTAACACTAACCTTTTCTTCTTTTCTATTTTCACTCGTACTACTCACTTCAAAATCTACATTTTCTCAATCTCTGAAAACGAAAAAAATCAAGAGTAATAATAATAATAAATATTATTATTAGTAGGTAGTGACAGAAGGAGAAGAAGGAAGAAAAAACAGTAAAGATTAGAGATAAGCAATAGCTGAGATTATCAACAAGCGTAAGTATTTAACAGTAGTCTGGTGTAAAATCCGTTAACTAATCACACGACAGGTTTTGTTCCCCTGACTTGTTGTTTCAGTAACAGTGGTCGTCGTATTGTTTGCGAGTCACAGTATGGGCAGTGTGGCAAGGAAGGAAATTAACAAGACGCCCAGGAAAGAGCGGGATACGTGAAAATCCAATCATATACAGTTATGAATATAGAGTCATACGCAATCATATATATTAATATTATTCTCGAGGAGAAATTTCAACATATGATTGACTTACGGAATTCCTTAAGAAAGTAGGAAGGATACTTTGTAAGGCTGAGATAACATCAATGTCAGCTCTCCATTGAGAAATTAATTTTTAATACAAGAAATTCAGTGGCCGAAAAGTGTTTATTTTCATTTCTTATGGCTTTGTAAATTTTGAAGGAAAATCATTACAGTGGATATTGATAACGCCATTTTTAATGACGAAATATAGTTAAACGTCAATCATATAGCCTCTAAGATATGGATCCACGATACTAAATCCTCAACTTTTCGTATAACAGGTAAAGTAGGCGGTATCGTCGTGTGTAGTGCGGGTTCTGTTCGTGAGACTGTGGAAGCTGCACTATGGGAATTTAATTCTAAGAAGACATGCGATTACCACAAGAATATGGATACTACGCTTATATTTCATGGCTTAAATATTATTGAGAACCCCCAATACCACTCCACGGAAATCTACAAGCCACCATCGAGTGCAAACTGAAAGGAGAACTTATCAATTGGTTTTTTAAGGCATAATGTACGCTGCAGCACCGATTAAGAAACTGAGTTACTCGAGTTGCTGAAAATAAACAAACCAAGTCTCCAATATACACAAATGAAATTATTGCTAATGAGGTGGGACATAACGTTGATCGTCTGCCACCTCATCTTAGTAAGGTACACTGCGAGCGAATTGATTTGGATTCAAGTTTAAAAGAATTGTCGGATTAAAGAACACCTTACCATCATTCAGACTTAAAAACTGTTCATATCTTATAATCTATTGTGCAGATTTTTTCTCCTCAGAAATTCCAATTTTGCTTCTACATTTACGGTAACCACAAACTAAAATATATTAATTCAAGCATACAGTGCGTGCAAAAAAGTATTAAAACTTAGTGGTTTAATTGTTAAAACTATACTGTCTGATTTTTCGTCTATTAAATTGGCCCATTACATTTGTATTGTTTCGTGTCAATTTAGTATTTTTAGCAAATATACAATTTTTTACCAAATTAATTAGTTATTTAAGTTCGGTTCATTAATATTATTGTTTATGAGAATATAAATGGAGCCGGTATTGTGGGTGGTATTATTAATAGGGGCTTCAATGATGAATGTCTTAATGTCATATTAATTATCAAATTTTTATGGCAGTTGGGAATACTTTCTTTCTCACATAGGGCCACACACACCAAAGGCTGTCTGATGTATTTTATATATATTTTGTTGCTTTTAATTTTTTATTTTATTTATAATTTCACAATTGAGTCTCATTAATAAATTATATCCAATTCCAAATTGTTAATTAGCATTGTAAATCATTAATTTCCTCTCTATCCCTATAGCAATATCGTATAATATATTAAGAGTGCAATTTATTTTCCGTCTGTAATTAACAGCCATTAAAATGTGAGAAGACAGTCTCCATTAAACTCCTTGTGTCAGTAAAAGTGTCCGGGGCTGTGTTAAGTTTAATCGTTGTTTGTTTATACAAACACTACAATATTCAAATATTTAATAAAATGTAAAGTATCGAAAATATCATAAGTATTATATTCAGGATTCTGATTTTCATTTTTATTGTCATCTCTACTATTCCAAAGTGGATTTAAAGTTGGTAATTCCGTCTTCATTTTATGTTAGTCATTGGAATGTTTTCTTTGGAGTTTGAAGGTTCGATATACATTAGGAAGGGAATGGAGAATATTTGTCATTTAGAAAATTATTCTCCCCCCACTATTTAGGGTCTGAGATGTGCTATGCCTTGTTTTATGATTTATGGTACATCACATAGAGTTCGTTTATGCCTTTATACCAAGTTGTTTTCTGACTAAATTTCTGGCATTGGGAAATGTCATCTTACCCTTTATATTCTTCTCTACTGACACGAATATGCCATATATGTTAAGAAATACGAAACCAATATTACTTTATTTTCTAATGTAATATCCGTATAGGTGAAGAATACTGTTGCATAAATCCGGTTGAACTATTACGTTGTTTTAATTTATCTCATGTAGGATACAGGATACATTTGAGAAATTGGTTCAATAATTATATCTTCATTTTCGGTATCCGGTGAGTGTATATTCAGTAGTGTTTTAAATTGTATTTCGTCATAGATTGGATATGTAAAATATTAAATTCTGTGTTTATTCAGTTTTTTCTCTATTTTATTAAGCTTACGTAGGGACGTGGAGTGCCTATACTTCCCTAAGTTGAAATTTTCATTTTTATTAAAAATAATATTTTTTTATATTTTTTCAGTGCCTTCTATTAATGTCTGTAATTTATGATTTTTTAATTATATCCACAAAAATATTGTTCGTTTCTGAGAAAAACATGTTAAAGGGGATGGAGTAATGGTTGCCCTAACTAACTTCTTAAATTTCAGGGAACGATATTCCTTACAAACCAGTTTCCACGGGCATTTCAGTGTAAATTGTTTATGTAGTATTTAAAAATTCTTAGAATTAAGTAAGGCTATACCTTGTATGCAAGGATAAATAATGAAAATTATTGTAGGATTACTATGCCATATTTTTTTCGGAACTAATAAAACTAAAAGTATTCTTCATTTTATATAATTTCAGTAGATCATTATTACACGTGTCAGATTGGTTGAAAATGATGTATGCAGGAGCGGAATGAAAGGTAATTTTTCCCTCTTTCACAAGGACCAACTACTTGCTAATGCCAGAAACATATACATCCTGTTAGGCTTCCTGTATTTAATTTTGAACATAACTGCCTGATATTTCCTATCTGTGTTTATTAATATGAGATTTCTTTTATAAAACATAGGTTTCTCTATAGCTTAGTATATCCTACATTGTTAATGTTTACATTTATTTACATGTACTACATACTAATTCTATCTTAATTAAGTATTTACCAAACATTACAAATTTTTACAACACTAGAATCTCATTGTCAGCATTTATTTTCATTTCTAGAAAATTTAAAATTTATAACACAAATATTCTAGTAGTAAGTAAATAGAGTAACCATATTTGCATTAACTGTGTAGTTTATAAGTGACAGTTTTTTAATAAACGTAATTGTTTCTGGTTGTTGTTTGCACACCACCTCCTCACTTGAGTAACATGCTATTACGTCTCCACTGAAGAGTTAAAAATCATCTAGATGCTTGTTTTTATTTTCACACCGGGTGTTGAGATACGCTTTTTCAAATACATCTTAGCATCGTTAGTGAATCCAATAAAATAAATTCTTTGAACTATTCTTACAGAGTGTGGTTTAGATGTATGCGATGTGTTCGGATTCATAGGCTGAGAATACGATTGAGTATTTGAACTCGCAATTCTCTTTACATTTACAGATTCATGTTATATGATAGAGTGCCTAATCTATTTATGATAAGAAGTGTGGGTGAGATATCGTTTGCATTATTTGCTTTTGGATATTTTTTTGGGAATTCATAACCCTCTTCATCAATTGTATTTATTTTCGTCTTTCCACCAATATTTCTAGGATTAGTATCATTATGTATAACAACTTCATCAATTTTGTTGTCAGATTATTTGAACTATTTATGTCACCTTCCGTCTTATCTGATATTTCCATTTTCTTATTTTTGTTTTCAGTTCGTTTCTGATTAAAAAACGATACTTCAGATTGGACGATAGTGTCGTGATTTTAAGATTATTGCTCTCGCCAACTTGGAGACAGGCAGAAAATATAAATTAAAAATAAACTTATTTGATATGATATATAGTTTCAGTTGTAGCAGAAAGAGCAGAGGGTCACTACTTACTTTTAATTAACGATGGAAGTTCTTCTTCGAATAACCTGATTAATGATTAATCTTGATCCTTGTAACTTCTCAATTCACAAGTAGACTTGTACTCTAATTGATATGACATATATTACTGAGTAGTTAATCCCTGAAAAAGGAAAGTAAAGTAATTTAAAATATTTAAAAATTATGTATCATGGATATCGCATATATTGTTTGTACTTGAGATTCTGGTGCTCTACTCCATGTCGCGACAGCCGTAGCACGCTCAGGTGTTTAGAGCTTCACATTCACATGTGTCAAGCACAGATACGAACTATAATCAAGTCAATCTCGTATGCTATGTGGTAATAATATCGGTACTAACACCCTTATTGCTGTTTTCCTTTTCTAGTGCTGGTAGTGTTGAACGTATTTGTTAAATGTTAAATTCTTAAAAACTAATATATATGTTGTCACTGTAGATCTTATTTCCACCAATTTCCTATACAACAGGGATTTTACACAAAGAGCAATTTAATTGTCACGAAGTTAGCCGGGCAACTACTCATAAAAGAGAATACAAATCGATAATATGGTACAGATGTGTACAACTATTATTATTGCTATTTTATATTATTATTATTATTATTACTATTATGAATAATATAACTATTTTACAATAATAATAATAATAATAATAAAAATAATAATAATAATAATAATAATAATACTAATCACTATAATAATAAAATAATAAATAATAATTATTATTATTATTATTATTATGTACATGACTATGATTTATTATTATATTATATTATTATTATTTTGTACACCTGGAAGAAGAACGAGAGGAAGACCTCGAAACTCGTGGAGCAGGAAATAAGAACTGGATGAGAGCAAGAGAAATGGAGGAATATGGATTGTATATAGAGAGACGTGTAGAGAAGAAAAATAAAACTTTAGGCACGGAAATATGTGTAAACATTAAAATCTGTATATAAATAATATTATTATTATTATTATTTTATGGTATTAACAACACCTGATCTAGTTTGTACCTTCTCCTGCCTTCTATATATTCATATTTGTTTTATATTTTATCATTTGTTAACCTCGTGAAGCGGAGTCGATATTATATTTTTATTACGGTTATATTACTATTAGCAATAAAGTATTGGTAGTAATAGTAACAGTAGTACGAGTATTAGCTTTATCTGCACAACCTTTTCTTCTTTTCTATTTTCTCTCTTATTACTTGATGTCAAAATCTACATTTCCTCAATCTCTGAAAATGAAAATAATAAAACAGTAATAATAATAATAAATATTATTATTAGTAAGTAGTGACAGAAGCAGAAGAAGGAAAAATAAGTAAAGAGTAAGCGATAAGCAATAGCAGAGAGCATCAATAACATAAGTATTTACAGTAGAGTGGTGTAAAAATCGATAAATAATCATACGACAGGTTTCGTTACGCTGACTAGTTGTTTTCACCAAGAGTGGTGGTCGTCTCACACAGACATATGCATTATTTACAGAGAAATGTTTCGGTATTACCAGGTCTACCTTGTCTACGGATCTCTCATGGTTTGCTACTAGCTGCAGCTCCTTGCTGCTACAGTGGAGCAACATGAATGGCCTTAACTATCCGATTTTTGCGAGATCGTTGCACATGGTTTACAAAACAAAACGGTGTAGTCAAGTCGGTATGGACTTCTGTGGTGGACAAAACATTCATAATATCTGCCAGCTCCTTGCTGCTACAGTGGAGCAACATGAATGGCCTTAACTATCCGATTTTTTGCGAGATCGTAGTCAAGTCAGTATGGACTTATGTGGTGGACAAAACAGTTCATAATATCTGCCAGCTCCTTGCTGCTACAGTGGAGCAACATGAATGGCCTTAACTATCCGAATTTTGGCGAGTTCGTTGCACATGGTTTACAAAACAAACGGTGTAGTCAAGTCAGTATGGACTTCTGTGGTGGACAAAACAGTTCATAATATCTGCCAGCTCCTTGTTGCTACATGACTTTATCTATCCGATTTTTTGTGAGATTGGTGCACATGATTTGCTACAACCTGCAGCTCGTTGTTGCTACAGTGGAACGGTTATAATAAACGTCATGACCTTACCTATCCGATTTTTGGCAAGATTGCTGTACATGGTGCACAAAACAATACGGTGTTGTCTAGTTAACAAGGGCTTGTGTGGTGGAAGAAACGGTTGCAGTATCACTTCAGGGTGATGTGATCTGTGAATTTTAAGCATCGTATTAAAGCGAACGAGTCGGAAAGCTAACAATTCGCAAACTAGAGAAACTATGCTTAACATGAGAGATGATTTTGAAAAAGATCTTGGGAATAATGGTAGTTTAACTTTACGCAAGTGATACAAAGAAGAGCTGATGCGCGTTGTGTGAAAAAGTGCGCGGTAACCGAAGTAACGTGTGGCAAGGAAGGAAGTTAACTGAGAAGCCCAGGAAACGTGAAACTCCAATCAAAGACATTCTTGACCATTGCGTCATACGCGATCACATATATCAAAATTATTCTCGAAGAGAAATTCCAACAAGTGATTGACTTACGGCATTTCTTAAGAAAGAAAAAAAAATCAAGGCTGAGATAACTTCATCATCAGCTCTCCATTGAGAAATGATTTTTTATACAAGCAGTACAGTGACCGAAAAATGTTAAAGTTATTGTGTTATGGCTTTGTAAATTTCTAACAAAATTCATTACAGTGGATTTCGATAACGTAGAATTTACAGACGAAATGGGGGAAACGTCAATCATAGTGGCTCTAAAATATGGCCCTGACGACACTACAATCTCAACTTTACGTATACAAACAGTAAAATAGGTCGTACCATCGCGTATCATGCGGGTTCTGTTCGTGAGATTATGGAAGGTGCATTATGGGAATTTAATTCTAAGAAGACATCAATTACCACAATAATATGAATGCTATGCATTATATTTCGTTATTTAAATATTTCTGAGAACGCCCTATAAACCTCCACGCAAATCGAAAAACCACCATCGAGTGCAAACTAAGAAGAGATTTTATCAAATACCTTTTAAACATATTGTACCCTGCAGCATCGATTAAAAAACTTCGAGTTGCTCAAAATAAAGAAACCCAAGTCCCCAATATACACAACTGGTCTCATTGCTCATGAGGTGGGACATAACGTAGACCGTCTGCCATCTTATCTTAGCAAGTACACTGCGAGCGAATTGATTTGTGCCCAAACTACAGGAATTGTTGTATAAGAAAACACCTTACCACATCAGACTTAAGGTGATCGCAGTAGCTGTCTTACAATTGACTACAGGAATGCGTGTTACGTTTTACGTCACCAGAAAACCTTATAAAGAAATATTGGAAGTAATAAAGAATTACTGAAGAACAAGTTTCTCATTAATTTGTTACAAGAAATAACCCTTCCATTAATAATTGACATTATTAATCATAATTAACGTTAACATTTTGTTCATATATTATAATCTATTGTACAGGGTTTTCACTTCAGAAATTTCTAATTTGTGTTTCTGCATTTACGAAAACCGCAAACTATAACATACGAATTATAGAATACAGTGGGTACCATAAGTATTTACAACAATTAAAAACGTACGGATTGAAATGTTTAAAAAATGCACATCTGATTATTCGTCAATTAATTTTTTTTCCCCCTGACATTTGTTTTCTTACAACTCCATTTAGTATTTTAGCAAATATATAAATATTTTGTTCCAACTTATTAGTTCTTTTATTTTCGGATTAATTAATATTATTGTTTGGGAGAATAATAAATGGAGCCGATAATTGTCGGTGTATTATTAATAGGGGACTTCAATGATGATTGTCTCAATGTCATATTAATTAATATATTTTTTATGGCACTTTGAATATTTTCTTTTGATATATATGGCCACACACCCAAAGGCTTTCTCGTTATTTTATATATATTTTCTTGCTTTAAATTTGATTTTTTAATAATTTGACAATTGAGTCTCATTAATTAAATTATATCTAATTCAATTCTGTTAATTTTCTATTGAAAATGGTTAATTTTTCCTTTCTATGTACTTATAATTAACGTATATTATATTAAGAGTTCTAGTGATTTTTCCGTCTGTAATAACAGCATTAAAATGTGAAAAGACCTCTCCCTAAAATCCCTTATGTCAGTAAATGTGCCCGGGCTTGTGTTAGTTTCAAACCGTCGGTTTGTGAATCCCGACACTATCTATAAATATTCAAATATTTAATAAAATTTAAAATATCCAAAATATCATAAGTGTATCTTCAGGATTCTGTTTTTCCTTTCTATTATCATCTCTACTACTCCAAAGTGGGTTTCAAGTTAGAAATTCCCTCTTCAATTTATGTTAGGTATAGGAAATTCTCTTTCGAATTTGAAGGTTCGACAAAATTAGGAAGGGGATGGAGATATTTTTCATTTGCAAATTATTCTCTCCCCACTGTTCCCATAATAACGGTCAGAAATGTGCATTACCTTTTGTTATGTTTTTCGGCACACCTGGTAGAGTTTTGCTTATACCCTGTACCAAGTTGCTTTCTGACTAAATATCTGGTAATTATAACATGCGGGAATACCATCAATCCCTCTATATTCATCTCTACTCACATGAATATGCCAGATATGTTAAGTTTACGAAACCAATATTACTATTTTTATGTTGATATCCATTTAAGTGACGAATGCTGTTGTCTATTTCCGGGTTGAACTATTACCGTTGTTTTAATTTATCTCACGTATGACACACGATACATCTGTGATATTGATTCAATATTAATATTTCACATTCGGTATCCGGTAGGAGTAACTTTCAGTTGTATTTTAAATTGTATGTCAATGTAGATTGGATACGGAACATATTGAATTCAGTGCTTATTTAGTTTTTCCTTCATTTCATTAGCCCTTAAGTAGGGAGGTGGTGTGTCTATACCACCCTAAGTTGAAACTATCATTTTTATTAAAACGAATATTTTTTTATTTTTTCCGTACCTTCTAATAATGTCTATAATTTATGATTTTCTAATTATATCCGCAAAAATATTTTGTTTTTCAAATAAAAATAAATTTTTATTTTTTTAAAGAAAAATAAAGTGATGGAGTAATGGTGCCCCAAATAACCACTTAATTTTCATAGAACAATACTCCTAACAAACAATTTTTTGGCAGGTATTTCAGTGTAAAATTTTTATTAGTATTAACAAATTCTTAGAATTAATTGCTCTATATCTGGATAGGCAAGGTTAATAATTAAAGTTATTTTAAGGCATAAACTGTCATACTTTTTTAGATGTTTTCATAATATGTCTATTGAGAGAACTAACAAATTCTAAAAAAATTGTGCTTTACAGAATTTCAGGAGACTATTATTATAATTGTAATTTTGTTTGCATAATTTAGTACGCAGAATCGGAATGAAGTGTAAAATTTTTCCCTCTTTTATTAACGACTAACTAACCTACTAATTCTAGAAACATATAATCGGGTTACGATTCGAGATTTAATTTTGATAGTAAAAAAAACAAATGCCTGAAATTTCCTATTACTATGTATTAATATGAAATTTCCTTTATTCATATGTTTTTTCAATAGCTTGGTGTATCCTACATTATTAGTGTATACATTAATTTGCATGGTACAGCAGACTAATTGAATCTTAATTAAGAATTGATAAAATACTTAAAATTTTTACAACTTTATAATTCTTAGGAAATATTGTAATTTCTTGAACATTATATCACAGAACACTGGTTGTAGGTACATAGAATAACCATATTTTATAATCTGTGCAGTTTGGAAGTAGAGTTGTTTTAATGAACGTAATTGTTTCTCGGTGTTGTTAGCACACCCCACCACCTCAGTTGAGTAACTTGCTATTACACCTCCCCTCTGAAGGGTAAAATAATATAAATGTTTGGTTTTTATTTTCACTATGGATTTTGAGATACGTTTTCTCAAATATTTCTTGACATCGTTTGTGAATCAAATGAAATCAAATTTTTTGTACTATTCTTACAGAGGATTTTATAAATGTATGCGATGTTTTGGATTCGTAGGTTCTGAAGTGGATTGAGTATTTGTATTCACAATTGTATTTACATTTACAGATTCACAATATTTGATAGGGTGCTTAATCTATTTGTAATAAGAAGTGAGGGAGAGATATCGTTTGCATTATTTGCTTTTGCGTATTTTTTGTCTTTTCACCAATATTTCTACAATTATTGTCATCTTGTATAATAAGTCCATCAATTTCGTTGTTTGGGCAATCTAAACTATTTCTACCGTCTTCCGTCTCCTTTCATATTTCCGTTTTCTTTATTTTAGTTCGTTTCTGATAAAAAACAATACATATTTCAGATTAAACGATAGTGTCGCGACTTTAGATGTAATGCTCTCGCCAACTTGGAGACAGCCAGAGAATTAAGAATTAAAATTAAACTTATTTGATATGATATATAGTTTCAGTTGTAGCTGAACGAAAGAGGGTCACTACTTACGTTTAATTAACTATGAATTTCTTCGAATAACCTGTTAATGATTCATCTGTTTCTTGTAAATTCTTGATTCACAAGTGTACTTGAACTTCAGTTAATGTAATTTATTCCTGAGTAGTTAATCCCTGAAAAACAAAAAGTAAAGTAATTAAATATGTAGAAATTATTTTCATGGACTTGGATATGTTGCTTGTACTTGAAGACTCTGGTACTCTACTCCATGGCCGCGACAGAAACAGCAGGCCCAGATGTTAAACCCTGACATTCACATGTGTCAAGCATAGAAAAGATTTATAATCTAGACAATATTATGTGATTAATTATATTGGTTCTAACAACCTTATGTCTGGTTTCCATTTCCTATGATGATACTGTTTAAACTCATCTTATAAAAAGTTAAATTACTATAAGTAATATATACGCCCAGTCTATAGATCTGATATCCACCATTTCGTTTAGACAGGGAAGAGTATACATAGAGCAATTTAAACTCTCACGAATATTGCCGCACTCTCTACTCAAGAAATGTGAATACAAATGGGTACATATTTATTATTATTTATTATTATTATATTATATTATTATAATATTGCTATCATAATTATATTGCTTTCATTATTACTGATATAACTATTATTACAATTTTAAGTATTATTATGAATATTTATATTATTTTGTGTACTATTACCAAAACGTGATCTAGTTGTTTCTTCCACTGCCTTCGAAATTCTCGATATTTGGTCTCATAGTTGATCATTTGTTACTCTCGCTAAGCAGAAGTAGGTATTATTTTTATTATTTTCATTCCGGTTATTATTATTATTATTTTTATTATTGTTAGATTATAAGTATTGTGTAGTAATATTGTAGTAGTAGTAACAGTAGCAAGAGTATTAGCAGTATTAACACTAACCTTTTCTTCTTTCTATTTTCTCTCCTATTACTTGGATCCAATTTCTACATTTCTCAATCTCTGAAAATGAAAAAAATACCAACCGTAATAATAATAATAAATATTATTATTAGTAAGTTAGTGACAGAAGTAGAAGAAGGAAAAAAATACAATAAAGAGTAAGCGATAAACAATTAGCTGAGAGCATCAACAAGCATAAGTATTTAGCGTAGAGTGGTGTAAAATCCGATAATTATACGACAGGTTTAGTTCCGCTGGCTAGTTGTTTTAGTAACAGTGGTCCTCGTCTTGTTTATGAGTCACAGTATGGACAGTGTGGCAAGGAAGGAAATTAACTTAGAAGCCCAAGAAAGAGCAGGAAACAGGAAAATCCAATCATAGACAGTCTTTAATGTAGGTTTATACGCGAACATATATATCAAAATTATTCTTGACGAGAAATTCCAACAAGCGATTGGCTTGCAGTATTCCTTAGGAAAGAAACAAATAAACTGTTCAAGGCTGAGATTACTTCAATGTAAGCTCTCCATTGGGAAATTAATTTTAATACAGGAAATATAGTGACTGAAAAGTGTTAATTTCATTGTCTTAAGGCTTTGTAAATTTTTGAAGGAAACTCATAGAGTGGATATTGATAACGTCATTTTTACTGGCGAAATATGGCAAAACGTAAATCTTGGAGCCTCTAAAATATGTTCCGATGACACAACAACATCAATTTAACGTATACAAACATGTAAAATAGGCCCGTGTCATCGTGTGTCATGTGGGTTCTGTTCTTGAGATTGTGGAGTGTATTATCCTAATTTATTTCTAGAAGACACGAGATTACCGCAAGAATATGGATGCTACGCATACATTTTCATTGTTTAAATATTACTGACAACGACCAATACCAATCCATGGAAATCGACAAGTCACCGTCGAGTGCAAACTGGAAAGGAGATATCAATTCGTTTTTAAGGCGTAATGTATGCAGCAGCACCGATTTAAAAACTGAATTACTTGAGTTTCTAAAAATGAACAAACCCAAGTCTCCAGTATACACTATTGAACTAATTGCTCCTGAGGAGGTGCTTAACAGTGATCGTCTGCCCCCTTATCATAGTAAGTACACTGCAAGCGAATTGATTTGGGCTCAAGTTAAAGGAATTATCGAATAAAAGAATATTTTACAGCCATGCAGACTTAAGGTGATCGCAGTAATTGTTCTTACAACTGAGTACAGGAATATGTCTGACGTTTTATGTCACCAGAGAACCTTAAGGAAGATTTCAAGTAAGGAGGAATTACTGAAGAACAAGTTTCTCATTAATTTGCGAGAAGAAAATAAACACTTCCATTATTAATCATTAATTAACATAAAAAATATTGATTATATCTTATAATATATAGTGGAGGTTTTATTCACTTCACTTTTCTTAAAAAATGCTTCTACATTTATGAAAACCGCTAACTAAAGTGTGGTTGCGAAAAATATTATAAGTATTAAGAACTTGTGGGTTACAATGTTTAAAACATTAAAAATCTGATTAGCGTCAATTAATTTGTCCCATGACTTTTGTATTGTTACATCTCCATTTAATATTTTTATATCAAATATATAAATTTTGTTCGACTCATTAATTAGTTTTTTAAGTTCGGCCTGATTAATATTACTGGTTTAGAGAATAATAAATGGAGTCGATAATGGGGGTGTATTATTAATAGGGAATTAATTTATGACCGTCTCAATGTCATAATAAATATGAAATTTTTATGGCAGTTTGGAAATGCATTATTTGATACATAAGGATACACAGCCGAAAGGCTGTCTGATTTATTTTATATATATATATATATATATTGATGTTTAAATTTTGAATTTTTTATAAAATGAGAATTGATTCACATTAATAAAAATGATATCTAGTTCTTTTCTGTTAATTAACAATTGTAAACCATTAATTTTCCTCTCTATGCCCTTAGCATTGAAGTATAATATATTAAGAGTGCTAGTGATTTTATGTCTTTAATTAACAGCCATTAAAATGTGAAAAAACAATCTGCATTAAAATCAATATATGAAGTAAATGAACCGGGGACGTGTTTCTAGTTTATAACGTCGTTTCCTTAAATCCCGACACTATCTATTCAATATTTAAATATTTAATAGAATTTAAAATATTCAAAAAACATACATTTACGAAAACTGCTAACTAAAATATATCAATTCAAGTACCCAGTGGGTGTGTAAAAGCTATTTACAAAGTATTAAAAACTTAGGGGTTCAAATGTTAAAACTACAAATCTCTGTATACTCGTCAATTAATTTGCCACATGACATTTGTTTTGTTACATGTCCACTTAGTATTTTTAGCAGATATTGAAATGTTGTTCCAAATTTATTAATTTTTTTAATTAAGCATGATTAATATTATTGTTTGGGAGAATAAAAAACAGAGGCCGATAATTGTGGGTGTGTTATTAATAAGGACTTCAATGAAACAGTCCCAATGTCACATTAATTATCAGATTTTTATGACAGTTATGAAAAAAATCTTTGATACATAGTGCCACACACCCGAAAGGTTGTACGATTATTTGTATATATTTTGTGGCTTTGATTCTTGTTTTTTATAATTTGACAATTGAATCTCATTAATTAAATTATATCTAATTCGAATGTGTTCATTAGCAATTGAAAATAAGTAATTTTTCTCTCTATGCCCTCGCATTAACGTATAATATATTAGAATGCTAGTGATATCCGTCTGTAATTATCGGCCATAAAAATATGAAGAGACAGACTCCGTTAAAATCCTTATGTCCAGTAAATGTGTCCGGGGCTGTGTTATGTTTTGAACGTCGTTTATTTGAATCCCGACATCATCTATCCGATATTTAAATATTTAACAAGTTTAAAATATACAAAATAACATACGTGTTATCTTCAGGATTCTGTTTTTTTTTTTCATTTCTGTCATCGTCTCTACTATTCCAAAGTGGTTTGAAAGTTAGAAATTCCTCTTCAGTTGTTATTTATTTGAATTTGTTTTTGGTTCGACATAAATTAGAAAGGAGATGGAGAAAATTTCTCGTTTGCAAATTATCCTCCCCCCACAGTTCCCACAATTTAGGGTCTAAGTTGTGCCATAAGTTTTTTATTATATGTGGCACATCTCGTAGGATTTGCTTATGCCTTATACCAAGTTGCATTCTGACTAAAGTTCTGGCAATAATAACGTGGGGAATGCAATCGCCCCCACTATATTCTTCAATACTGATATGAATATGCCATATGTGTTAAGGTTTAAGAAACCAATATTACTTTTGTTTTTTTAATCTTATGATATCCATATAGGTGAAGAATGCTGTTGTCGAATTCCGGTTTGAACTATTACCTATGTTTTAGTTTATCTCATGTACATGGTTTCCACCATAAATTATGCAAAACTATAAACTTTCCACGAACCGTGTGATGAGTGTATATGTAAATATTGTGAACAAAGGTGCGAGAAGTATGACGAATTGGTCTGCTCAGGCAGACAAGAAACTCTGATACAGGTGTGTCAATAACTGTAAAGAACAATGCACATTGTGCGCATTTCCTATTATTATTAATTAACAATTTACGAAATATTACAAAATTTTTGCAACACTATAATTTTAGCAATTATTTTATTTTCTAGAATATTTATATCAAAGGTACTCTAGTTGTAGGTACAAAGAATAACCATATTTGTATAATCTGTGCAGTTTAGAAATGACAGTTTTTTAATGAACATAATTGTATCTGGGTGTTGTTAGCACCCACCTCCTCAGTTGAGTAAGTTTCTATGACCTCCCCTCTCAAGAGAAAAATAATATAAATGTTTGCTTTTTATTTTCACACCGGATTTTGAGATATGCTTTCTGGAATATTCTTGGCATCATTTGTGAATGTAATGAAATCAATTTTGTGTACTATTCTTACAGAGGGCGTTATAGTTGTATGCGATGTTTTTTGGATTCGTAGGATTAGAAATGGATTGTGTATTTGTATTCCAAATTGTATTTTACATTTACAGATTCACATTATTTGATAGAGTACCTAATATATTTGTGATAAAAAGTTGTGGAGAGATGTCGTTTGCATATCTGCTTTTGCATGTTTTTTTTCGGAATTCATCAATATCTTCATTAATTGTATTTATTTTTCGTTTTCTCCAATATTTCTAGAAATAGTATCATCATGATAATGACTCCATCAATTTCGCTGAAGGACTATCTGAACTATTTATGTAACCTTACGTCTCCTTTGTTATTTCCATTATCCTTTTTTTAAGTTTGTTTCTGTTAAAATAAAAAGATATTTTGGATTGGACGATAGTGTCGCGATTTTAGGTTTAATGCTCTCGCTAACTTGGAGACAGCCAGAGAATTATGAATTAAAATTAAATTTATTTGATGTGATATATAGTTTCAGTTGTAGCAGAAGCAGAAGAGGGGTCACTACTTACTTTTAATTAACGACGGAAGTCCTTCGAATAACCTGATTAATGATTCATCTTGTTTTTGTAAATTATTAATTTACAAGTATACTTGAACTTGAATTAATATCATGTATTCTGAGTGTTAATCCCTGAAAACAAAAGTAAAGTAATAAGAATATTTAGAAATTATTTATCATGGATATTGGATATGTTGTTTGTAATTGAGATTCTGGTACTCTACTCCATGGCGCAACAGAAACAACAGGCCCAGGTGTTTAAAGCCTCACAGTCACATGTGTCAAGCACAGAGAAAGTCTACAATCTAGACAATATTTTGTGATAATAATATCGGCTCTAACATCCTTATTGCTGGTTTCAATTTTCCAGTGATGGTATTAACTTATCTTATAAATGTTTAAATAGTATATATGGAATATATACGTCGTCTCTATAGATCAGATATCCACCATTTCCTTTCGAACAGGGAAGGGAATACAAAGAGCAATTTAATTCTCATGAATATTGCCGGACACACTACTCATAAAAGGGAATACAAATCGGTACTGTGATGTAGATGTGGTACAACTATTATTATTATACTTACTTACTCACTGGCACTATCGAACCCGTAGGTTCATGGCCGCGCGGACATAATTTCTCCATATATCCCTATCCTGAGCTAATGCTGTCCAATCATTCCCTGTATAATCTACTTCCCTCAAATCATAGTTAATGTTGTTCTCCCACCTCATTCTTGGTCTACCAATTGGGCGTTTCCTTCTGGCTTTCCTACAAGAGTTCCCCATACGCGCAACATGTCCTGCCCATCGTAGTCTACGAGACTTAACTCTTCTTATTATATCTGGCTTCCTATAAATACCATGTAGTTCATTGTTATGTAGTCGTCTCCATTCACCAGTCTGTTCATCTCTCTTTGGTCCAAAAATGTTCCTCAGAACTTATTCTCAAATACTCGTAATCTCCTTTCCTCCCTTAAAGTAAAAGTCCATGTTCGCATCCATATAATATAACTGGTTAGAATAATAGTTTTATATATTTTCATTATTATTATTATATATTTTATTATTATTATTATTATTAATATTATTATTATTATTATATTGCTATCATTATTACTGATATAACTATTATTACTATTTTACTATTATTATTGTTGTTATTACTATTATTATTATTGCTATTTCTATTATTATTATTATTATATTATTATTATTATTATATTTTGGTAGTATTGCCAACACCTAATATAGTTGTTTCTTCTTCCGTTTTCTATTTCTCACTATTTGTTTCACATCTAATCATTTGTTTAGCCTCCCGAAGCGGATGTAGATATTATATGTTTTATTATTTTTATTACCGTTTTTTCATTATTAGCAATACAAGTATGGGTAATAGTAGTCATCCATCCATAGTAATTCTGCCCGAAGGCAGGCTTTTCACTGCAATCATAGCATTTCCATGCTATGCTTTGCAGCTTTGTTAGGGCATTGTAGCTGTGGTAACTTCCCGTTGCTTTGCACACCGGTGAAGGACGATGATGATGATATCGATCATGATAATGATAAGGATGGTGATGATGATGCCATATGATTTAGGTGACCGTTTGGGCCTTAAAGTTTTCGCATATTTGAATTACGGTGAGGAAGAACCCCGATAAATACCTCATCCAGAAAAAACTGCCCCGACCGGGAATCGAACCCGGGCCCGCTGCGTGACATGGCAACAAGCTACCTCGAGACCACAGCGGTGGACATGGTAATAGTAGTAACAGTAGTAAAAGTTTTAGCAGTACTAACACTAACCTTTTGTTCTTTCCTATTTTCAATCTTATTTCTTGATTTCAATTTCTACATTTTCTCAATCTCTGAAAATGAAAAAAATACACAGTAATAATAATAATAAATATTATTATTAGTAAGTAGTGAAAGAAAGAGAAGAAGGAAAAGAAAGTACAGAGTAAGCGAAAAACAATAGCTCAGAGCATCAACAAGCATAAGTATTTACAGTAGAGTGGTGTAAAAACCGATAACTGAACATACGACAGGTTTTGTTACGCTGACTAGTTGTTTCATTAACAGTGGTCGTCGTCTCACAGACATATGAATTATTTGCAGAGAATGTTTCGGTATTGCCAGGTTTACACTTTTCTACGGATCTCTCATGGTATGCTACTAGCTGCCCCCTCCTTGCTGCTACGTGAAGCAACCGGCATGGCCTTATCTATCCGATTTTTGAAGAGATCGTTGCACATGATTTACAAAACAAAACGTTGTTGTCAAGTCAGTATGGACTTGTGTGGTGGACATAATAGTTGCTACTAGTTGCCAGCTCCTTGTTGCTACAGTGAAACCGTTATAATAACCGCCATGACTTTATATATCCGATTTTTGGCGAGATTGCTGCACATGGTTTACAAAAACAAAAACGGCGTTGCCTAGTCAGTATGGACTTGTGTGGTGGACGAAAGAGTTGCAGTATTACTACAGTGTGGTGTTATCTGTGAATTTTAAGCATCATATTGAAGCGAACGAGTCGGAAACCTAAAAATTCACAAACCAGAGGGACAATTATTAACATTAGAGATGATTTTTGAAAAAGATTTTGAGAACAATGGTAGTTTATTGTCCTTTAGGCAAGCGATACAAACAACTGGTAGGCGTTATGTGAAAAACGTGCATGGTACCCGAAGTAACAACAGAGACGTATGGGAAGTGTGGCAAGGAAGAACATTAACTGAGAAGCCCTGGAAAGAGCAGGAAACGTGAAACTCCAATCAAGACAGTCTTGATCATAGGGCCACACGCGATCATATATATCAAAATTATTCTCGAAGATAAATTCCAAAAGTGATTGACTTACGGTATTTCTCAAGAAAAAAAAAACAATTCAAGACTGAGATAACTACAACGTCAGCTCTCCATTGAGAAATGATTTTTTATACAAGCTGTACAGTGGCCGAAAAGTGTTAATTTCATTGTCTTATAGCTTTGTAAATTTGTAAGGAAAATCATTGCAGTGGATTTCCATAACGTCATTTTATAGACGAATTATCATGAAACGTCAATTATAGTTCGTCTAAAATTAGGCCGGACGTCACTTCAACCTCGACTTTACGTATCCAAACAGGTAAAATAGATCGTAGCATCGTGTGTCAAGCGGTTTCTGTTCGTGAGAATATGGAAGGTGTATTATCCTAATTTAATTCTAAGAAGACATGCGATTACCACTAGAATATGGGTGCTATTAATTATATTTCATGGTTTAAATATTTCTGACAACGCTCTATAAAACGTCCAAAAAACTCGAGGGGAATCGACAAGCCACCATCGAGTGCAAACTGAAAAGGAGATTTTATCAAATAACTTTTAAACATATTGTACGCTGCAGCACCGATTAAAAAACTGAATTACTCGAGATGCTGAAAATAAACAAACCCAAGTCTCCAATATACACAATTCAGCTCATTTCTCAAGAGATGGGTCATAACGTTGATCGTCAGCCATCTTATCATAGTGAGTACACTGCGAGCGAATTGATTTGGGCACACGTTAAAGGAATTGTCGGATAAAAGAACACCTTACCACCGTTCAGACTTAAGGTGATCGCAGTAGCTGTCTTACAGTCGACTACAAGAAATTTGCGTGACTTTTATATCACCAGAGAATCTTATAAAGAAAGATTGTAAGTAAGAAGGAATTACTGAAGAACAAGTTACTCATAATTAGAGAGAAGAAAAAATCACTTCCATTATTAATTAACATTATTAATCATTAATTAACGTTAAATATTGTCTATTATTGTGCAGGTTTTTTCACTACAGAAATTTCTAATTTTGCTTCCGCATTTATGAAAACCTCTAACTAAAATATACGAATTCAAGTATACAGTGGGTGCCAAATGTATATTTGAGGTATTATAGACTTGGGAGTTAAAACAATAAATCTCTGGTTATTCGTCAGTTAATTTGCCCCATGACATATATTTTGTTGCACCTCCATTTAGTATTTTTAGCGTAAAAAATCTCTTGGAAATATATAATTTTTTTTCCAAATTTGTTTGTTCTTTATGATCGGTTTTGATTAATATTATTGTTTGGATGATTAATAGATGGAGTCGAAAATTGTGGGTGTGTTATTAATGACTTCAATGATGACTGTCTCAATGCCATATTAATTTAAAATATGTATGGCATTTTGGAATATTTCCTTTAATATATAGGGCTACGCATCCGAATGGCTGTCTGATGTATTATATATATATATATATATATGTTTTTAATTTTGAAATTTTTATAATTTGACAACTGAGTCTCAGTAATAAAAATTATATCTACTTGAGATTTGTTAATTAGCATTTGTTCATCATTAATTTTCCTCTCTATGACATAGCAGTAACGTATAATATATTAAAAGTGCTAGCGATTTTCCGTCTGTAATTAACAGCCATTAAAATGTGAAGGGACAGTCTCCTTTAAAATCCTTGTGTTAGTAAATATGTTCGGGGCTGTTTTAAGTTTAAACGTTGTTTGTTTGAATCCCGAAATTATCTATCCAATATTCAAATATCAAATAAAATTTAAAATATCCAGAATATCGTTAAGTGGTATCTTCAGGATTCTGTTTTTCGTTTAAATTATCATCTGTAGTGCTCCAAACTGGCTTAAAAGTTGGAAATTCCCTCTTTATGTTCCTTAGTTATTGTTGTTTTGTTTTGGATTTTGAAGGTACCACATAAACTGGGAAATCGTTGGAGAATACTTGTCATTTGCAAATTTTTCTTCTCCCGCAGTTTTCACATTGTAGGATCAGAGATGTGCCATATATTGTTTTATGATTTGCGGAGCATCTAATAGAAATTTTCATGCCACACCAAAGTTGACTTCTGACTAAATGTCTGGCAATTATAACATGGGGAAATGCCATCTCTACTTCTATATTTTTCTCTACTGACACAAATATGTCAGATATTTTAAGGTTTAAGAAATCATACTATTTTTCTTATTATTTAATGTTCATATCCATATAGCTGACGAATGCTGATGTGCATTTCCGGTTTGAACTATTACCGTTGATTTAATTTATTTCATATATGGCACGGGATACATATGTGATATTAATTCATAACTGTACCTTTCTCTTTGGTATCCGGTGGGAATATTTTCAGTAGAATTTTAAATCCTATTTCATCATAGATTGGATATGAACAATATTGAAATCTGGGTTAATTAATTTTTTCCTTTATTTTATCAGCTCTTAAGTAGGAAGGTAGTGTGTCTATACCAATAAAGATGTAATTTTTTCGTTTATTAAAAAGAATATAATTTTATATTTTTCAGCACCTTCTTATTAATGTCTGTAACTTATGATTTTGTAATTATATCCCCAAGTATATTGTTCGTTACTAAGAAAAATAGATGTTTAAGGTCATGGAGTAATGGTGCCCCAACTAACCACTTAATTTTGAGGGAAAGATACTTCTAACAATCTAGTATCGACAGGTAATTCAGTGTAAATGTTTTATTTGGTATTTAAAAATTCTTAGAATTAGGTGACCCTATACCTGGTAGTTAAGGGTAAATAATGAAAGCTGTTGTAGTCTTGCACTGCCATCTCTTTTAGGATCTACATAATATGTCTTATGAGAAAACTGAACAAAACCTAAAGATATTCAACTTCATAGAATTGCAAGAGATCATTAGTATGGTTGCAAAAGTTTTATGCAGTATCCGAATGTAGTGTAAAATTTTCCCTCTTTCTTAACGACCAACTACCTGCTAATATAAGGCCAGAAACTTAAATCGTGTTGTTAGGATTCGAATATCTACTTTTCAAAGTAAAAAAAAAGAGCATAAAATTTCCTATTTGTATGTATTAGTATGAGATTCCCTTAATTCTAATATGTTTCTCTATAGCTCAATGTATCCTACATCGTTAGTGTTTACATTTATTCGCATGGTACAGCAGACTAATTCAATCTTAATTAAGAATTGACGAAATATTACAATTTTTACAGCAATATAACTTCAGCAATTATTTTAATTTCTAGAACATTTATAACACATATACTCTAGTTGTAGCTACATAGAGTAACCATATTTGTATAACCTGTGTAGTTCAGAAGTCACAATTGTTTTAATAAACGTAATTGTTTCTGGGTGTTTTTAGCAACCCACCTCCTTAGTTGAGTAATTTGCTATCACCTCTACTCTGAAGGGTTAAAATGTTCTAAATGCTTAGTTTTCATTTTCACACCGGATTTTGAGATATTCTTTTCCCAATATTTCTTGCTATCGTTTGTGAATCCAATCGAATCAATAGTTTGTACTATTCTTACAAAGGATGGTACAGATTTATGCGATGTTTTTGGATTCGTAGCCTGAGAAGTGAATTGAGTATTTGTATTCGTAATTCTCTTTACATTTACAGATTCACGTTACTTGATAGAGTGTCTAATCTATTTGTGATAAGTGTGGGAGAGACATCGATTTGATTATTTACTTTTGCTTCTGTTTTGGGAGTTCATAACCCTCTTCATTAATTGTATTTATTTTTGTCTTTTCACCAATATTTCTGGAATTAGTATCATTATGTATAATAACTTAATCAATATCGTTGTCGGACTATTTGAACTATTTATGTCACCTTCCGTCTCATTTGATATTTCCATTTCCTGTTCTTAGTTCATTTCTGATTAAAAACAAATATATTTTAGATTGGACAATTAGTGTCGTGATTTTAGGATTATTGCTCTCGCCAACTTGGAGCCAGGCAGAGAATTATGAAATAAAAGTAAACTTATTTGATATGATATATAGTTTGAATTGTAGCAGAAAGAGCAGAGGGTCACTACTTACCTTTAATTAACGATGGAACTTCTTCTTGAAATAACCTGATTAATGATTCATCTTGTTCCTTGTAAATTCTTAATACACAAGTACACTTGTACTCCATTTAATATGATATATATTACTGAGTAGTTAATCCCTGAAAATCAAAAGTAATTAGTTAAAAATATTTAGAAATTATGTATCATGGATATCGCATATATTGTTTGTACTTGAGATTCTGGTGCTCTACTCCATGTCGCGACAGTCGTAGCACGCTCAGGTGTTAGAGCTTCACATTCACATGTGTCAAGCACAGATAAGAACTATAATCTAGTCAATCTTGTTATGCTATGTGGTAATAATATCGCTTCTCTCACCCTTATTGCTGATTTCCTTCTCTAGTGCTGGTAGTGTTGAACTTGTGTGTTAAGTGTTAAATTCTTATTAACAATACATACGTCGTCTCCAAAATCTGATTTCCACAATTTATTTCAGCACAGGGAAGTGTATACAAAGAGCAATTTAACTCTCACGAACATTGCCGGACTGATTACTCATTAAATAGAATACAAATCAATACTGTGGTATAGATGTGTACAACTATTATTATTGGTATTATTATTATTATTATATTATTATTATTACCAATATAACTGTTATTACTATTTTTACTTTATTATTATTATTGTTATTATTATGATTATTATTATGACTATTATTTTATTAATATTAACAATAACTTATCAAGTTGTACTTTCTTCTGTCTTCTATTTTTTCCTACTTCTCTTATATTTTATCATTTGTTTAACCTCGCGATGCGGAAGTAGATATCGTATCGTTTATTATTTTTTATTACTGTTAATATTGTAAGCAAAAGAAGTATCGATTGTAGTAGTAATGGTAGTACGAGTACTAGCAGTATTAACACTAAACTTTTCTTCTTTTCTTTTTTCAATCTTATTCCTTAACTTGAATTTCTACATTTCTCAAACTCTGCAAATAAAAAAATTCAAGAGTAATAATAATAATAATAAATATTATTATTAGTAAGTAGTGACAGAAGCAGAAGAGGAAGCAAAAAGTGTAAAGAGTAAGCGATAAGCAATAGCAGAAAGCATCAAGATATATAAGTATTTGCAATAGAGTGCTGTAAAAACCGATAACTAAACATACGACAGATGTCTTTCCGCTGACTAGTTGTTTCACTAACAATGGTCGTCGTCTTGTATTACGAGTCACAAACATGTGAATTATTTACAGAGAATGTTACAGTATTCTATTAGTCTACTCTTGTGCTACGGATCTCTTTCATGGTTTGCTACAACCTGCCAGCTCTTTTGTGCTACAGTGGGACCGTTATATAACGAGCATGACTTACCTATCCGATTTTTGGCGAGATCTTGTACATGGTTTACAAAAATGAAAACGGTGTTGTCAAGTCAGTATGGACTTGTGTAGTGGACGAAAGAGTTGCAGTATTACTACAGTTGGTGTTATCTGTGAATTTTAATCTTAATAATGAAGCGAACGAGTCGGAAGGCTAACATTCGCAAATCAGAGAAACAATTCTTAACATTAGAGATGATTTTGAAAAAAGATCTTGAGAACAATGGTAGTTTATCTTTACGCAAGTAACACAAAGAACAGGTAGTGCGGGTTGTGTGAAAATGTGCACTGTAACCGAAGTAACAATGAGAACGTATTGGAAGTTTTGCAAGGAAAGAAATTAACTGAGAAACCCAGGAAACCTGACACTCCAATCAAAGACAGTCTTGACCATTGGGTCATACGCGATCATATATATCAAAATTATTCTCGAAGAGAAATTCCAACAAATGATTGACTTATGGTATTTCTTAAGAAAGAAAGAAAGAAAGAAACAATGTCAATGCGGAGATAACTTCAACGTCAGCTCTCATTGAGAAATGATTTTTTATACAAGCAGTAGAGTGGCCTAAAAAAATTCAATTTCTTTGTCTTATGGCTTTGTAAACTTCTAGGAAAATCATCACAGTTGATATTGATAACGTCATTTTTACTGACGAAAATATGGAAAAAACGTCAATCAAAGTGCCTCTAAAATATGAACCGACGACACTACATCCTCAACTTCACGTACACTAACAGGAAGGTCGTACCATCGTGTGTCATGCATATTCTGTTCGTGAGTTTATGGAAGTGTATTGTGGGAATTTAATTATAAGAAGACATGCGATTACCACAAGAATAAGGATGCTACGCATTGCATTCATGGTTTAAATATTACTGACAACGCCCAAACGTCATCGAGTGCTAACTGAAAAGGAGATATTATCAATTTGCTTTTAATGCATAGTTTACGCTGCAGCACCGATTAAAAACTGAATTACTCGAGATGCTGAAAATAAACAAACCCAAGTCTTCAATATACACAATTCAGCTCATTTCTGAAGAGGTGGGTCATAACGTTGATCGTCCGCCATCTTATCAGAGTAAGTACACTGCGAGCGAATTGATTTGGACTCACGTTAACGGAATTATCGGATAAATGACACCTTACCTCCATTCAGACTTAAGTTCATCGCAGAAGCTATTATGCAGTTGGCTACAGGAATTGCGTGCCGTTTTATGTCACTAGAGGAACCTTATAAAGAAAGATTGGAAGTAAGAAGGATTTACTTAAGAACAAGTTTCTCATTAATTTGTGAGAAGAAAATAACACTTCCATTATTAATTAACATTATTAATTATTAATTGACATTAAAATATTGTTTATATCTTATAATCTGTTGTGCAGGTTTTTTTCAATTCAGAAATTTCTAATTTTACAGTTACGAAAACCGCTAACTAATATATATCAATTCAAGTATACAGTTGGTGCCAAAAGTATTAAAAACTTAAGGGTTATAATGTTAAAACAATAAATCTCTGATTATTCGTCACTTAATTTGCCACATGACATTTTTATTTCGAAAACCGCTAACTAATATATATCAATTCAAGTATACAGTTGGTGCCAAAAGTATTAAAAACTTAAGGGTTATAATGTTAAAACAATAAATCTCTGATTATTCGTCACTTAATTTGCCACATGACATTTTTATTTCGAAAACCGCTAACTAATATATATCAATTCAAGTATACAGTTGGTGCCAAAAGTATTAAAAACTTAAGGGTTTTAATGTTAAAACAATAAATCTCTGATTTTTTGTCACTTAATTTGCCACATGACATTTTTATTTTTCATCTCCATTTAATATTTTTAGCACATCTCGCAAGTATATAAATTTTGTTCTAAAATTTATAACTTCTTTCAGTTCGATTTGAATAAAACTACAGTTTGGCAGAATAACAGATGGAGCCGATTATTGTGGATGTATTATTAATAGGGGCTGAAATGATGATTTTCTCAATGTCATATTAATTAATTTTTTGGCAGTTTGGAATATTTTCTTTGATACATATGGCCACACACCCGAAAGCTGTCTTGATTTTTTTCCATTTATATTTTGTTTTTTAATTTTGATTTTTTTTATAATTTGATAATTGAAGCTCATTCATTAAATTATATCTAATTAAACTGTGTTAATTAGCATTTGTAAATCATTAATTTTCCTCTCTATGCCTTAGCATTAACTTATATTAAGAGTGCAAGTGATTTTCCGTCTGTAATTAACAACCATTAAAACGTGAAAATACAGTCTCCATTAAAATCTTTACATCAGTAAACGTGTCCGGGGCTGTGTTAAGTTTATTCGTCTTTTGCTTGAATCCCGGTATTGTCTATTTAATATTCAAATATTTAATAAAATCAAAATGTCCAAAGTGTTATTAGTGTAACATTCAGGATTCTGTTTTACATTTCTATTATCATCTGTACTCTTCCAAATTTGTTTTCAAGTTGGAAATTCCTTTTTACTTTTCATGTTATTTATTGGAATTTGTTTTGTCATTGGAGTAAGAAGCTTGGACATAAATTGGGAAAAAGTAATAGAATATTTCTCATTTGCAAATTGTTCTCCCGCACAGTTCTACAATTTTCGATCTGAGATGCGCCCTACCTAGTTTCATAATTTGCGGCACATCTTATAAAGATTGATTATGCTTGATACTAAGTTGCTTTCTGACTAACCTTCTGACAATTACAACATGGGGTAATGCCATTCCTCCCTCTATATTGTTCTATACTGATACGAATGTGCCAGATATGTTACGGTTTACGAAAGAAATATTACTTTCCTTTTTCTTTAATATTAATATCCATATAGGTGATGAATTCTGTTCTCTATTTCCGGTTAGAACTATTGCCTTTGTTTTAATCTATCTGATGTCGGATACATCTGTGATATTGATTAAATAATTATATCTTCATCTTTGGTAACCGGTAGAAATCCTTTCAGTATTATGTTAAATTGTATTTCATCATAAATTGGATACCGGTATGTAAAATATTTAATTTTGTGTTTATTATTATTACGTTCTTCTTTTATTTTATGAATCCTTAAGTGGGGAGGTGGAGTGACTGTACCGCCCTATGCTGAAAATTTCATTTTCATTAAAAAGAATATAATTTTATGTTTTGTGTTTTTGAGTACCTTCTTATTAATGTCTGTAATTTATGATTTTATATTTATGTGTGCAAGAATACCATTCGTTTCTAAGAGCAAATATGTGTAAGTTTATGATATAATGTTGCCCCAACTAACCTCTTAATTTTTAGGGAACAATACATCTTAAATATCTGTTTCCACGGGTACTTCAGTGTCAATTTTTGATCGAGTATTTAAAAATGCTTAGAATTAAGTACCTATATACCTGGTAGGTAACGGTAAATAATTATAGTTATTGTAGGCTTATTCTGCCATATTTTTTTAGTAGTCTTGATATGTCAACTGAGAGAACTACAAAACCTAAATATATTCTACTTTATTGAATTTAAATAGACCATTATTATACGTGTAAGTTTGGTTTGCGAAATGTTGTATGCTGTATCGGAATGCATTGTAAAATGTTCCCTTTCTTAATGCTCAACTACCTGCTAATGCCAGGAACACATAAATTGGCTTAGGATTCGAGTGTTTGCTTTTGAAAGTAAAAAATATGCCGGAAATATCCTATCTGTATATATTAATATGAGATTTCCTTTATTCAAATACGTTTTTCTATAGCTTAATATATCCTACAGTGTTAGTGGTTTCATATATTTACATCGTACTGCAGACTAATTCAATATTAATTAAGAATTGACAAAATATGAAAAATGTTTACAACACTCTAATTTCAGCAATTATTTTAATTTATAGAACATTTATAGCACAGATACTGTAGTTGTGGGTGCATAAAGTAACTATATTTGTATAATCTTCACAGTTTATATGTCACAGTTATTTAAGAAACATAATTGTTTCCGGATGTTGTTGGCTCCCCACCTGCTCCGTTGAATATCCTGAAGGCTTAAAATGATCTCAGTGCCTGGTATTTATTTTCACACCGGATTTTGAGATATGCTGTGTCAAATATTTCTTGGGATGTTTTGTGAATCTAATGACATCAATTTTTGTACTATTCTTACAGAGGGTGGTGTAGATGTAGGATATGTTTTCTGATTCGTAGGTTAAGTAGTGGATTGAGAGTTTGTATTACCAATTGTATTTCCATATTTTAGATTCACGTTATTTGATAGATTCTTAAACCGTTTATGATAAGAAGTGTGGTAGAAACATCGGTTGCATTATTTGATTTGCATATAATTTGAAAGTTTATCACCCTCTTCATTAAATATATTTATTTTTGACCCTTTAACAATATTTCTAAAATAATATAATTTTGTATAATAACTTTATCAGTTTCGTTGTCGGGACAATTTGTACTATTTATGTAACCTTCCGGCTCCTCTGATATTTCCATTTTCTTTTTTTTAAATTTTTTTCTGATTAAAAAGAAAATATATTTTTGATTGGATAACAATGTCGTGATTTTAGAATCATTGCTGTCCTCAACTAGGGGGAGGCAGAGAATTATGAATTAATAAGAAACTTATTTGTTATTAGGTATAGTTTCAGTTGTAACAGAAGCATAGAGAGGGTCACTACTTACTTTTAATTAACGATGGAAGTTCTTCTTCGAATAACCTGGTTAGTGATAAATCTTGTCTCTTATAAATTGTTAAGTCACAAGTATACCTGAACGTCAATTGATATCAGGTATTTCTGAATTGTTAATCCCTGAAAACAAAAGTAAATAATAATTTATTTAATTAAAAATATGTTATTTTCATATTTATTAAAATATAAATTAGTAACAGCTGTTTCGGTACTTTGTACATTCTTCAGACATGATTACAATTGAATTAATTTTGTTATTATATTTCTCAATCTCCAAAAATGAAAACATATAACAATATTACTAATATTTGTAATATTAAAGTGAAATTTGTTATAAGTTATGACCAATAAATTAAATTTAAGTTATACATCATATGCACAATATCACATGATGCATTACCAACAAGCATTCAAACCAACATAAATATGTTATCCGAAAATGTTTTTATAATTACCTGAGAGAGAATGCGTTGTCTATTACTCTCCCAAATATCTCAGGTTTGTAAATTGATGGATGAAATAGTTTTGGATTTGATCAGTAAATCATTTAACATTTTATTGATTTCATTTAAATTGGTATTATTTTCAGTTTTACATTCAGTAGCGTTGCTTCGTAACCATATAGTTATTACGTCACAATTTTTGTTATCGCTGTGCAACAAGGCCTGCTTTATACAATAGTTTTGTTGTACTTATGTTTTTAATTATAATATTAAATGATATCAGGAAAACCCTATATTGATTTAAATATAAAATTAAACTAGTTTTCTCGTATAATCGCCTATTTGAATATTTATAAGAATAGTTTTATCTTAAAAAAGTGACATTAAGTTATAACCTTAGATAATAAGTAGGGAATGTAATATATAGATAGAGTTGGGGAATAGCGGTTATCGGGAAATGAAGATCTCTGAAATACTTTAACTGCTATGGTATATAATAACGTCTAATAAATGTCGCTCGCTAGCTACATATTAAGGAAGCTACTGTTAATATTTCGGGAAGTCATTGTGCTTGTAGTTTCTGCAAAATTTGAAAATATAGATCACTGTTTGGTTCATCTTCCTCGCTAAATGGCCGTGGTCCGGTTTTATTCTCAATCGACGTTTCATCTACTGCTGCGGTAAACTTCATCAGAAGATTCTGCGTGCTCTCTGTGAACTCCTCAACGGTCTGCTGCCGACTGTTAAGGAGTTCACAGTGAGTACGCATAATCTCCTGATGATGTCTAAGGCAGCAGTAGACGAAACTCTGAGTGACATTAAAACCGGACCTCGTCCATTTAGCCAGGAAGACGAAGCAAACAGAGATCAAGTCGCCGGCCGTGAAAACCCACAATTCTTGAAAGTGAAGGTTTTGTTCTTCTGCCTTCCAGCAATTGTTGATGAAATATTTGATATAAGTGTACATTTTTCTTTAGTAAATTTATATTACTGTAAGTTATACGTGTTGCTACAAAGCAAAACAACACGATTGCATGAATATTTGTGGAAAGTTATTAAACGAGCATATGGCTTTTCAAGTTAGGTTAAAAACTTGTGCAAATAGCGGTCAAGGTGACTGGTATTACCCCCTCCCCGTGATAATCATTTCACAACATGAAATACATATTAAAAAGTCGTTCAGAAGAATATATCACAATAAATACTGTAACCAAGTTAGCTTCCTAGCTAATATGGTCCGTGGTTTGATTCCGACACTATTACGTAAATTGGCTTACGATTTGCGGAGGAAAAGGAAATCAAAATTAATTTCGACTATGATATGAAAACTGGTGGAAAAGATTGGCTGCATGACGCTTTGTATAAAAAACATTTATAAAAGTTTTAAGAACAACCCAAGGCAATTAGTATTAATATGTTTCTGAGTTTATCTCAGAGTTAAGTTTCCCATTTCTTCGAAAACTTGAACTGGCCTATATGCACTGTTAATTATATGCAATGTGGATAAACTGGATATCAACGTCAAAAATTCACATCTCTTCTTACAATGGAAAAGAATAGAATGTGTGAGCTCTCTTACTAGTCGGAAACGAGGATAAAAAAAAGTTATTTGTGCCATGAGGCTTCTGGCAGTTTCATTACCCCAATGTACGTATTCCAACGAAATATTTTGTTCACTCTGTTAAATAAAGATGTACTACCACCTAACAGATATGAACATTCAAAGACAGGATGGATAAATGGACATATCTTCATGAACTATTTCGACCATTTCACTGTCTATACAAAAATGTTAGAAAAATTATTCTGTCCTTAGGTTCGATATTCCCAGCAGTCATTGGATTCTACAGGGTAATGAGGTATGAAATTTAATTGTTTTGTTAACTTTTACCTTAAATTACACATGGTAGATTTATCTAAACAAGTAGGCACCTAACTTAACAATGTATAATTTTGAAGTCTCTGGACAAAATAATAAACATTAAGCAGTATTCTAACTTGATAAAGAAAATTATTATTATATATAGTCTACAGTAAAAGTTCCTTATTCACGGTTCCGTTATTCGGGTTATCATTATTCGCGGGTTAAAAAATAGCTATACACTTCCCGTATTCGCGGCTAAAAAATTCTTTAGTCGGCATATTAGGAGCATTGGTATCCTTTATTAACACTTCGGCATTTTTTTTACTGCAGGGACGTGTCAAGGCAATAATCCTAGAGTTCGTTGTTAAAAGCCGCCGCCGTATTTCACGTGCCGCTATGTCCGATGATAAATACAGACCTTGCTACGATCAGTGTTTTCTTCTTTCAACTCGTCATTCATTTGTATATTTTTTTTAATGACACGCGACTTCTGCTTTGTTTCCAATTTATAATGTCGAGTAATAGGAAAGAAGAATTTATTTCCGAAGCGTAAAAAAGCAGTGTTGCCGCTTAAAGTAAAAATATAAATGATTGGCCATTTACGCATTGCCGAGTCTTTTGCATCCATATCATGCTGTTTCAATGTTAATGAATCAACTGTACCATTATAAGAAATCCGAAGACGAAAATTGGAATTCTATTGCTGAGTTCACAGCTGAACACCATTCTGAATTGAAAGACGTAAAATCGGCAAACAGGAAGCAAAAAGTACTAAGTAGGCCTACTTTAAGACCTTGCCTAATCCTAACAATAATAAGTAATTGAAATCGTTCAAAATCTCTCATTAAATTGATTTTATTTTGATAATTTTAATTTTATTTACCATTCTATATTCACGGTTTCTGTATTTGCGATATAATTACGGAACATATCTCCCGCGAAAAAGGGGTTTTACTGTACCCTCAACTCGTGTCCAACTTGGGGGCGGGATTAGAGATAAGATGAGATGAAGCCCCATATTAAGATAAGTCGGTGAAAGACAGGTGTGCCGGCTGATTACACCTGAAGCTCCGTCACAGATGCGAATGAACGTAATGAACGAGATGAGTGTGGAGAAAATCTGAATTGAAATTTGAGCAGGTGAAAACGGTAGAACTCTACAAAGAATTAATTACTAATGAATGGAAATATATATTAAAATATGGATATTCCAAACAATTACATAACCTGGAGTTTACAAATAAATTGTCAATAGATGGAAGAAAATATGCCTAATTTATTCGGAAATTTTCATGTTATGTATAATATATAAAATAAATAATGGATCGGGTTAAGGAACCATCCCTTGGCTTAGTGCTACGAAACGTGCTTTAATGTGATTCGCTATAAAAAAAATTCATGCAATTTTCGCCCAGTTTGGTACCAATCCCCAGGCAGCATCGTAAGGAATTTCACTAATTCATAGCGACTCCAGGTTAAGAAAACTAACAATAAATAGCTGGAGGATCGGCTGGCCACATGTTATCCATCTACTACCTACATTATCCCCTTCCTTTATTTGAAAATGTATTTAATATTTACCTGATAGAAGAAGCGTTGTCATTATTTTATCTGTAAATCTCAGCTACACAGATTAAAAAGTTTTTCATCCAATCTGTCAGATATTTTAATATTTTATTAATTGTATTTCAAACAGTTATTTTCTATTTCATATTGTACAACCCGTTTTCACAAACCAGGCTCTGAGGACCGAGTCACGGCGGTATAACCGTTCCATCGTGTACTGAGTAAATGCAGTATCCTAATGTCTGTCCAGAGACTAAAAGGTAGCAGCCCCCTACCACTGGACTACTTAGCGTCGGGCCAGTAACCTATTCTAAGGAACTTCAAAACTACTTTCAAGTCTCAACACGAAAAAATCCAGAAGGAATTGAAATATGATGATGATATTCAATTACGTTGTCTCGTAACGTTACAGACATTGTTTCATCATTCATGTTGTCGCTATGCAACATGGCGCATTTTTAGATTTATGAAATCTATCTTCTTTTAATAAATATGTTAATTTTGCTTAGAGTAAAAATCCCACTACACATTTAAATAATTATTATCAGGGAAAGTACTTTAGTTGTTGGGAAATGAGGCATACTACACACAGAACCATTGCGTCTGTATTCTGTTCACTCTCGTATGCACTGCACCTGCGCACTAGGCTGCGTTGCTGTCTTGTTCCGTCACATAGCATGCATACTCCGGCTTCAGTTAATTTGTGTTCATTATAGAGCACTGCAATGCCAACCAAGGTAATTTCCCTGGTTATTATACATAGTTTTCTCCGTTTAAATATTCATAATAGCAAATTTAACTTTTAAAAAATGGCATTGTTGTAATATTAGTTAATTTGACAAGAGTTATGTAATACGCATACAATTAGAGCAAATGTTTTATTCTTCTTCTTATTATCTCTCTCTCTCTCTCTCTCTTTCTCTCTCTCTCATTTTTTCTTCATAGATGCTGTTTTCGATACTGGTGGAATAGTGGTTAGCATACTCGCTCCTTGATTTAAAAATGAATGGATTCAAACACGGCCAGCTAGTGTGAATTTTCAGGGTATAAAATCCTTGGACTAGGTTCCTTTGAAAGCGAAAAAAAAAATTTGGTTTCCTATCTAATTTCTAGAACCTCAAGCATGAAAAATGAAAATTTTGTGTATTTTATGGCCCTTTCTCGCTCGGATTTGAATTGCGATGTTAATGATTTTGGATTTTTAGAAGAAAGTCTATCGTAAAATGGAAATAATATAATAACACTGATTTAATGATTTGGCCATCTCAACTAAGTTTTCCCGACTATATATTTGTGTTTCTTTTGAAGTAAATTTTTATGGAGGGTGGCCTAACATCCAACTCCCAACTTGGTCCTGTAGGAATGACACTTTTTCTATAGTTAAACATGTTTCTCCTACCAGTTGATTTCTTTTCTACCATCTCTGATATTGTAAGGACAAACTTAACTCCGCCATGAACAATTATTGTTTCAATGTTAGGTTCTCGTCCAAACTTTGTTTGTCTAGCAAGGGGGTCCCTGTTAACAGCTATGTTAGCCTAATTCTGGCCTTGAAAAAATAAATCCCCTTCCGCTATCAATGTCATTCAATCTTCTCAAGTGTGCAAATATATGGTAATTATCCACACATGTTGCATGGACGACATAACAACCCGTTCATTTGAACCACCTAGTGAACGATGTTTAACATTCATTGTAACGAACCATTGTCATTCTGTTTCCTTTATTTATTTATTGTTTCAGTAATTTAAAAAAATGGAGGCGACCCGGTGTAGTATATTTTAGATTTACTTAATTTTAAGATGTGTATTTCAGTTTGGTATGGGGTTTGGGAGTTGAGACGGGCGATGTTCCCCTTTCATATAGATTTTCAAAATATAGTAACTACTCCGATTTTGAACCATGTACCTCATAATAGGCCTATATCAGATAATAGTTACACACATCGTCTCACTTCCGAAGTACAAGTAGTAATATTTAAATTATAGGCCTATATTACATTTATACACGTCGGTCTTGAATTTAAAAAGCTAACAAAGGTAAATTCACATTAACCTTAGTCCCTTCTATTTTGTGTTGGTTTATTAATAGGATCAAATTTCTTTTAAGTTTTTATTATTCCACAAATCATTCAAATAGTATGAGGTTTTCTTTACATTAGAAAACATTCGTCTAAAATTAAAAAAAAAACAGAAATATCTAACACTAACATCACTTTAGTCGTTTAGTCGTTGATTATTAAGTCACATTCAGTTAGATTTTGATATTGCTTCAAATAGAAGACAAACTTTGAAAATTGCCCTCTCTCATTTACAGTTACAAAATATGAATATCGAGGAAAAACAATTGGAATGATGTAATAGTTACGTTACGAATGTTTGTATATAATATAGTATGTAGCCTACATTTCTGGGCTTTCTTTGCTATTTTATATTTAGTTATTTTTTAGTACTAGATACAATTTAAATTTCGTTAAAAAAACGTAAAAATAATTTTTCCGATTGAGGGTCTTTCCACTTTTCAGCGGTTGCCCTTTTACCAGCCGGCTGCTGGCCCTTCACATCCACATGTGTCAATCACAGAGGTAGATGATCAACAGCCAGTGTAGGGGTGACATGTGGTTAGCATGTCGAGTCCCCCAGCCGTTATAGCTGGTTCCTCAACCTGGAGCCGCTATTTATTGTAGCTACCCAATTGCCTCACGATGCTGGGTGGGCACCGGTCCCATACTGGCCGAAATACCATGAGAAAATTTCTTCCCCCATGGAGACTCGAACCAGTGCAAGTCCCGTAGCTCTGCGCCAAGGCTTCCTACCTTAACCGCTCGGCTACGGCGCGGGACTAAAAAAATAATTTTTAATTTTCCAAAAAAACTGAACCATAACATATAAGACTAAAGAAGATATTGGTTTCACAAGGTGATTAGTTAGCCAAGACCGTTAAGGAATTGTTCTATAGATCAGAAGTCCAAGTTTCGAATCTCGCAGAACTCAGGATAAGTGAGAATTATATTTGAAATAAGTAGGAATATAGTGTGAATTGTGTAGAATTTTATGGATAAATCAAGTATCAACATCTGCTAGAATAGGAAAAATGTATTAAAATATGCTGAAAACATTTGCCGGAAACATACTGCCTAATGTGCTAAGGGAATATGCTACAATCCGGGAGATCCCGAGTTCGATTCCAGATGAGGTTGCACAAGCATTGTGGCAGGATGATGTTACTCGGTTCTACTCAGCTTGTGAAATCAATTAGTACCAGATATATTTTCTTGACGTAAAAATATCCAACACGCAGTTCTGAAAACTCGGCGGATAAATAGTATTATTCAATTGTCTAAAGATGTGCGAGCGTTACCTCTTACTTTTTGAATAGCACCCTGAGACTTGTAATAGGATCGTTTCACACCTTTACAAATAACTTTGTGTGATCAGTGCTTTCCCTCAAATAACTCGAGAAAGACGATAATGGTTTTACGCAGTCAGTTTTTTTCAGGAGGTTTCGTGATGTTTTATGAAATCTCTTTTGTTAACTTTTACGTTAAAGGAGACATAAAACATGTTGCTCTATTGAAGTAACTAACTGTATTCTAATAGCAAGTGAGTGTCATGCATTAACTTCAAAAATATTCAGAATTTATAAAAGGAAAAAAATAATATTAGTAAAACATACATTCTAAACAAGTAGATAACCTGAAGTTTATGAATAAAGCAATCAATAGGCGGAAGAAAGTCATTAATGCGGAAGTTTTATTATAATAATAACACAGAAAGCGAAAAAATAATTATCTAAGGTATCATATCAGGGTACGATACTTCACGTCCCTATGGGGAAGGAATTTTCTCAAGAAATACTGATCAATAGGGGACCGGTGTCCACCCAGGAACGGGATGAGTGTGGGCAGGTCTGATAAATAGCGACAGTATGAATTAGGAGATAGCCTAATTACATATCACCCATATATTGTTTAGTTAATTGTCTACCTCTGTAAAATATCACAGGAGTTAATCCAATTAATAGATCAATTGTCTTGCAAGCCTCTCGCGCTATGTAGTTTTGCTTATTTTAAAGAATAAAGATGTTTAATTTTAAAACAGAATGAAACAAAACGTTAAACATAAGGATGAAAAACAGAAAATGTTTAATTTTATAGTTAGATTTGTTATGATTTTCAAAGCGTTACCTTTCAAATGCATATATAAAGTGTCATGTGATATATTAATACGCAATTGAGAGTACTTTTTGTCGAAATGGAGTGTGAAATTCCATTAGATTCTCTACGAAAGTATTATATTTTAAGACTACGAAAGATTAAAAGAAACAGGTCAAGAATAGGTTTTTTGCCATCAAAATTGGGCATGTATTTAAAGAATTAGGTAGGCTTACGTTGCAAAATTGAGGGGTTAGAAACAAAAGTGCAAATTTTACAGTATTGAGAAAGCAGTTTTAAGGTTGAAGTTTTATAAGAAACACGTAGGTAATATAAAATGATAATTTCGTACTTTCCCCATATAACACGAGAAACACATTAATTCCTTGCACATTCACTTTTTTCAAAAGAAAAAATCGCGTACACCCCGGTTTTTTGTAATCGCCTCAATAAAAAGGCAATTTTTCACTGATGAAAAGTGACTATCCTGGATTTCTCCTTGTCATACATTTAAAGATGATAACTATGGTATTGAAGATGTATTGAATATTACCTGATACAGAAATATCTCTATGTTTTTTCCACGGTTTATATTGATAGATGAAACGCTTCTGAATTCAATCTGTGAAATATTTTTAAAAATTTAATTTGTAAACATATTTTGCATTTTACTATTTAGTGACGTTGCTTCGTTACGATACAATTATTACGTCAACTTTGTTGTTATCGCTTATCAACAAAGAATATCTTTACAATAATTATGTGAAATTTATTTGTTTTTAATAAACGTATTTACTGAACTTAGGGGAAAAGGTCCCGTATGGATTTAAATATCAAATTACAACTAGATTTCTCATGTTTAAATATTCGTAAGCACAGTATTATGTGACATGAAGTTAGAAATTTCAGATAATATGACATTGAGGTCCACCGCTGTGGTCTCGAGGTAGCGTGCTCCCTTGTCACACAGCGGGCCCGGGTTCGATCCCCGGTTGGGGCAGTTTTTTTAGGTGAGGTATTTATCGGGGTTTTTCCTCACCTATAAGACAAATGTCAGGAAAACTTTAAGGCCCAAACGGTCCCCGAAATCATATGGCCATCTTCATCCTTCTCATTGTCACCACCATCATCCTTCACCGGTGTGGAAAGCAACGGGAAGCTACCACACCTACAATTCCCTAGTAAAGCTGCAAGCATAGCATGAAAATGCTATGATTGCAGTGAAGGATCTGCTTTCGGGCAGAATTACTATGGATAGATGACATTGAGAATGTAATATGGATACGGTTAGAGGAGTTTTCTTGTTCTTTTAATATTCATTTCTGTGTACATTAATTTGGTGTATTTGTTATGGTTTAGGCAGCGTAAGCCATTTAAGCATCCAAAAATCTACTTTTATTTAGCTCCGGCTCTATAGTATATATTGTAATATGTTACATACGTAAACTGCCCCAGAACAAGTATGTAAATGATGGCAAGAACCCAATTCAAATCGGTCAAGTAGTTTTTGAGTCCATAAAGGACAGACAGACTGACAAACTCACATTATTTATTTATATCAGTTTCTTCTTCGTTTGCCGCATTGCCATCTGAAGATTCCAGTACTTCAAATCTATTAGCAATTTTGATTTGGTATTCTTGCCGCATTTCATCATTTTTCAAGTGTTTTGTATCAAATTTTACCGAATCATCTTTAGCATTTGTTCCTCTCATAAGCGATAGCCGTTGTCTGATTTTCACCCTGACCAGATGATGATCTGAATTGCAGTCTGTCCCTGTAACCGATCTAACATCGATGATGCTACTGTCCCAGCGTTTGTCCACTAATACATGATCTATTTGGTTCCGATTTTCTCCATCTGGAGACGTCTAAGTGTATCGATGAATATCTTTATGCTGAAATGTTGTGCTCTTAACAATGAGATTATTTGATTGCGAAGGTGACTAATCTAACCCCATTGTCGTTACTATCTTCATGAAGATTGAATTTGCCTATTGTTGGTTTGAATATATCTTCTCGCCCCAATTTTGCATTAAAATCTCCTAAGACAATTTTTATATGATATCGTGAAAGGTTATCAAATAAGCATTCTAATTCTTCATAGAACACATCCTTGATCTTGTCATCGTTATCTTCTGTGGGGGCATGTACATTTACAATTATAAAATCATGTCGTTTACCCTTTAGAGTTATGTATGCTATCCTATCACTAACAAACTTATTATCTCGGATAGCGGATAGGATCCTCCTTCTGACTAAAAAACCTGTTCAAATGCAGGTCTTTCTGCACCCCCGTAGTATAATGCAAAGCTTCCTGATTCCTGACTACCTTCTCCTGGCCACCTAACTTCTGTAAAGCGACTATATCTAAGGGCGATTTATTTAATTCCCGCGTTAATATCTCTAGTGCGCCGCTATTGTATATGTCCTTATATTCCATATTCCTAGGAACATGTCCCTGTGTTTGAGCCTTTGGCATGGGTTCCCTGAAGCAGTTCCCGCCCGGAGAACAGAATGGGGACTATTTGACCTCCGGAAAATTTTTACCCTAGTTGAACCCATGTCCGCATTTCTTGACGGTTGCATTTTTACGGTGAAAGATCGTCACTCTTTCGACCAAGGTACTTGTTTCGTCTGGCTTATCACTTTCGACCAGTCCGGCATGGGTAACCCTATCGGCAGCAATGCTACCACCGGCATAGCTCTTATGACCATTTTAGCACGCAAGCCATTCTACCAGGACAAGGTAAACAATGCTCAAATTAGCTTGTCTTGCAAAGAAAACTTTAAATAAATGCTCCTAAATGTGTTTTAGTTGCACCTTTTTGAACCTTTTTTCAATATTACCACTTTGTTTTTGCACCTTTGTATCAATGCAAACACATTTTGCACTTTTTTAAACCTTTTTTTTGTCTCTTAGCAGCATTGGATTCCCAAAATAATGTGTATTTTTTTTTAATTTTCTTCAAATACGCTTTCAAGGGTTGGTAACGATGTGTGGTATCAGTCCACATCACATTACTTCTACTCTAGTGAAGTCCCGTTAGGCTATTCCTTTTAAATTATTTCGCACCTTCTTGTACCACAGTTATGCGAAAGCTATTGTTTAAGCAAGAGAGGTTTTGAGTGCATAAACAAATGTTTCAGTTCAAAAGAATATTTGACTTGTACGGTCTGCAATGTTCCTGAGTGACCAGTATACAGTATGACAAAACTGAATGTGAACTTCTACAAACTATTTGATTTTGTAAACCAGTTTGGTGCATATGGAATTCAGAGTGACAGATTTTTTTATGAGGTGCATTCTTTGTGATATTTCAATAACCATTGATGAAAAACACCAACACAATCGTGTTACGCAGCACATAGGTAGTGCAAAACACGAAAAATAAGGAACTACAATGCAGTAAATGTGTATTGCGAGAACAGTTTATTGGCGAGGCGCTGTATTCTTGAAGTTAATAAATAAAAAATAGTTTTTTAATGTACAGCAAAGACATTTGTGGCATGTGGTATTCCTCTTTCCAAACTTAACCCTATTATGAAAGCATATTTGGAGAAATATACTGGGATGTCTGTCCCAGTTGAAAATCATACCTTCAACCTCTGTATGAAGAAAAATTAAAACAGATCAGTCAAGTAGAAAGTGAAAACCAGTATATTTTACATTAGACAAAACCACTGGTAGACAGTTGAGATATTGAACTTTTTTAGATATGTTCTAAACATTTGAATTTTTGAATTATATCTGCTTTAACAGTTTTCTGGACTTGTGATTTCAATAACATAATGTTCTGGGACTTGTCTTAGTCAGACGTTTTAATATATGACAATATGACTGAATTTTGTGTCGTGAGTTAATTGATGCAATTGGTTTTGGTACTCTTTAATGACAATCCACATGGGAAATTTGCACCTTTTATTTTAAAAATGCACCTTTTTGCACCTTTTTCTGCTAAATTAGAACACCTTTTTGCACCTTTTCACCTAAATTCCTAGCTCTAATGATAAGCAAGTTTCTAATTCGTGAACATTTATCAATTTAACCCATGTATAAGCAAAGGAAAATAATATGTAATTGCATACAACTCCTAGCCTTAGTAATTACTTACGATTATATATAGTTTATTTTGATTGCACTCCTACACTTTAAAATAATCTGTCGTCAGAAATTTGGTTTCTCCAATTTAAAAAAAAAGGACTGTATATTCCGTGAACGAACAAAATGGAACCTAAAATCGATTGCTGTGAAATTCGCTTAGTTTACACAGATCCTGCGTGACGAACTTATTTAGCCTATTGTCTTTATTCCTTTATTTAATAAAATGTAATTAATTGTAAGCTTTAATTGTTTCTGAAGCCATAAAACTATTCTAATAATGTGAACAATGAATTAATGGAAATTGTACAAAAATAGTTTGGGAGAATAATGCATATTCGTATATTATCATTACAGATTACAGTAAAAACCCTTTAGGACAACCTTTTTTTCCTCAGGAGTAAAAGCTGTTTGTAGATAAAATTATGCTGTTTTGTCAAATGTTTAATATCACGTTCTGAATAAATGTATTTCCTTCTAATTGAAGAGCAATCTTTAGTTGGCTAATTAGAGGTGACACGCGCGGTGTAAAGAGCCCAGTCTACAATGCATGGGAAATAGCCAGTATATTCCGTTGAATTCAGAGTCCGTAATAAGCAGTTACAAGACTTCTGGAACAATGCTAAATCCCTTACTCTTGCCAATATCATAGTTTAAGCTTCTTACAAATCCACGCATATTTCGTTTTATTACTCTTTACTATTAGATCTCAAAGTCTGGCTCTCATTATATATGTACGGTATATGTGCTTCCAGAAATGTTCAGTTATTTCCACTCTACAAATTAATGAAAAACGTAACACCAAAAAGTAATCATCATCATCATCTTCATTCATGGATTAGGTCTGTTGACCCGTTCCGACTTCAGCCCATCTCTTTCTAGGTCTGCCCACATCTCGGGTGCCTTTAGGTTTGTATTTTGTTATTTGTTTTGGATATCTGTCTTCATTCATTCTGTCTATGTGTTGCTTCTATTTTTGTCTATATGTATCCATTTTATCAGTTATTGCAAATATTTCAAGTTCCTGTCTTATTTCTGTGTTCTTGATTCTGTCTTCCTTAGTGCACCCTTTAACAGATCTCAAAAATTTCATTTCTGCCGCCGTTATCCTACTTAGGTCTTGTTTTTTATGTATCCAGGCTTCTGAACCATAGAGCAGTACCGGTACTGCCCACATTTTATAAAATTTCAGTTGGGTCTCTCTTGTTGTTTTGTTATTTAGTGTTCGTTTTATCGTACCACATATTCCCTGGAATTTTGCTATTTTATTATTTATATCATTATCATAATTAAATTAAATGTCACAACCTAGATAATTGAGATGGTTCACCTGTTCTATGATTTTGTTTCCTATTACTATTTTGGATCTGATTTGATTTTTCCCTTGGAATGCCATTACCTTAGTTTTTTCTATGGATATTTTGAGATTATATTGTTCACATATATTATGTAGTTTAAAAATATTCCTCTGAAGTTCGTCTTCTGTATTTGCTATTATTACCTGGTCATCAGCGCATAATAATGTTTTCAAGTAGTGTGTTTATCTAATTTTATTCCTTTATTTGTTTCTTCGTTCCATTTTTTTATTATATCATTGATGTATAGGTTAATAAAACTGGAGAGATACTGCATCCTTGTTTAACTCCTTGATTAGTATGAATTTTATTTTTACTTACTTCATTTCTAGTTTTTATAACAAAATTTGTGTTCAAGTACAAACTCTCTATAGCTGCTATTAAGTGTTTCGGAATTCCTTTTTCTTTTAAAATTGTCCAGAGTTTTCCTCTGTCTACTTTATCAAATGCCTTGACAAAATCAATAAAAGTTGTGTGTGTTTCTATGTTATATTCTCTTCTTTTGTTTATAAATTCTTTTATCGTAAATATATTATCCATACATGAACGCCCTGGTCTGAATCCACTTTGTTCTTCTGTTAACATTACCTCTGCTATTTGTTTTAACCTAATGTTAAGATTCTTGAGTATATTTTATAGCCTGCAGTTAAAATGCTTATTCCTCTGTAGTTGTTTGCAGTCTTTACGTTCTCCTTTCTTAAAAATAGATTGTACTATTGCTGTTGTCCAGGTTTCTGGTATTGTTGCTTGTTTCCAACATAAATTAAAAAATGTAATAATCTCAGTTTTAAAAAATTCCTCCATATTTTATTAATTGCATATTAATTCCGTCTATTCCAGCTGCCTTTCTGTTCTTTGTTGTTTTCAGTACTTCTTCTAATTCTTCCATTGTTATCATATCTATTCCTATCTCACACTCATATATGTTATCTTTAGTTATTTTATTTTCATTATACCACAGTTTTTTATAATGTTCTTCCCATTGTTTCTCCTCAATTGCATTGATCTGTATTGTATCTTTTTCTTGTTTATTTAGATGTTTCATTATTTTATAGGCTATTTTTTGCTGCCCATGTATATCGTATTCTAGTCCAAAAATAAACTTAAAATATTCTCCACTTCCTTAAATTTAACATTTAAGGGCTTAATATAAGAAATATATTCAGATATTAAAATGTAATAATAATAATAATAATAATAATAATAATAATAATAATAATATAAATTTTTGCTACGAAGTGCAGGTTATAGCCTTCTAGACCACCAAAGAAATTCAACAATGGCCAGAGAGTTAAACATCGTACCTATATCTGAATACCTCCAAGAATATAGAAACAATTGGCTAGCCCATATTCAGCGCATGGATCGTCACAGAATACCAAAACAAAATTCTTCACTACATTCCTTGAGGCAGAAGATCTGTGGGTCGACCTTTTCGGAGATGGCGGGAGACCGTAACGAGTCACTGGGCCTAATACTTGAAAGGCAGATGATGATGATGATGATAATAATAATAATAATAATAATAATAATAATAATAATAATAAGTACATGGATAAAAGACATTTTCAAAAAAAGTTTAATTATCTGAATTGAAATACGTAGGGACCATTACAACAATCAGGAATAACGTGCACAAATAAATTAAACGTTATCTCAATTCTGGAAATGCGTACTATTATGCATTACAAAGACACTTGTCGTCCCAACTTCTCTAAAAAAACATTAAATCAAAACATATAAAACTTTGATTCTCTCAATTATATTATAAAGTTGCGAAACATAGACTCTTACTTTAAGGGAGGAGAACATTTTACGAGTATCTGAGAATAAAGTTATTAGTATTTTTTTAAACAAAGGGAGATAGACAGATAAGCTTATGGATATACTATTAACAGTGAAATGCGTGATATTTATGGTACTTGTAGGAAAACAATAGAGAAAGCGCCCTGTAAGTAGGCCGATAATGGGGTGGGAGAATAACAGTAACCATGAATCGAGGGAAATAGATTATACAGGGAATGTTTGGAAAACGACTCAGAATAGAGATCTATGGAGAGCTTATATCCACGCGGCAAATAATCCAAGGGTTCGATAGTGCCAGTTAGTTAGTTAATAGTATTCAAAAAATAATACAGATAAAACCCCAGACAACCAATAATTGGAATTTCCAAATTAGTTGCGAAGGGTGCAAATTTATATAAAAATGCAATATCTAAAAATTGTGTTGTCCTTTTTGCTAATAACTTATTTAATTCGGGTAGAATTAGAACGGGCTAATTTTAATTTCTTCGTGACATTTTTCCACAAGTATATGTTTGAGGTGGGACTTGATGATTATATGGAATTTCCGGATTTGCCTCTCCAGGTAATCCCATGAATGTCCTGTAGAATTTAAAGTCCGGAGATTGGGATGGAATCGGGAAACTGTGAGACGAACCATCACCGGACCTACAACTTATCACTGAGTAATGTAAACTAACTCATTTATTAAAATTCATCGGAGAACATATTGTTTAAACAACTGAGTTATGGCTGATGATGAACATGACTATGTTTGGAATCGCGATATCATGGAAGCATGAATCCTATGAGGTGAGTTGTTTAAACAATATGTTCTCCGATGAATTTTAATGATTATATCTCATAATGTTTACTTCCCAACATTAATTAAATATAACTCATTTATATTGAAATGAATACTCAATAAACTAATGGTGGTATGCTATGCTTCAAATCAATGTTTTGTTGGAAATAGAAAAACCTCAGCTGGGCCACGTTTTCCTGAACTTTGCTGAAACCAATTTTGCAATATCCACTTGTACTCTGATTGGTCAAATTTATCTTATATGATAAGAGTTATCCCTCTCCCACTGCTGCCATTCACCACCACACCGTCACTGTTATCGCGAATGGTGAGTGAACTACTATTGATAGTTTGTAGAAGAAGATAAAGTGTGTTAAGACCACCGCTGTGAACTGGATATAGCGTGCTACCTTGTAACGCAGCGGGCTTGGGGTCGATCCCCAGTCGGGACAAGTTTCCTGGGTGAGGTTTTTTCCGGGGTTTTTCCTCACCTGTAAGATACATGACAGGGAACTTTAAGCCCCAAACAGTCCCCGAACACCATCTGGCCATCAATATAATATTCGTCTAATTAGCTTAAGTTTAGTTTAAGGCCTCTGCTGGCGCATCATTACCATCATCAACTCTCATATCATCGGGGCTGCGTAACCACGCCTTCCAGACGCCACAACATCAGAAGCGGGTTACAAGTACGCCATGTCAGGAGAGAACACCAGAAATGTCGAAATGACCACCTGGGGCATTTGATAAAAAAATGTTCTATTAGTACATTGTAGCCACTAGTTTAAACATAATATGTGGCTAAATGCCAAAGTAAGAAAGGAGTCATTATTAAATTTAATAAGCAATAATAGAGAAATGACATTAAATGTAAACGGTATATCCTTAAGAAATTTAAGTTTATTCAATGATTAAAAATAAATATATTTCTTTCTGGCACAGAAAAGTTGATAAATATGTTCGTGTGAAAAGAAATCAGAAATCAATATTATATTATGTCTTTACGAATGAAAGTATCAAAATATGTCAAAGATACAAGAGTACTTAAAAGTTGCGAAGCTTATACAGCCCATTTCCTGGTAATGGCAGAGAACAGATTTATCAAATATAATAAGAAAGTAAGAAAATATCAGCAAGAAAAAAATATAAAACACAACTCTTCTCAGAGCCTAGTATAAGGTTTAGATTTAAATTAAATATAAGATAAAATGCAATCCAAAAATGTTGGTTTCTGCACTGTGTTGCCGAAAAATAGGCCTGCATTAATATAATTTTAATTAACATTATCTTATCTTATAATCCCGTATAACGTTTAAATTTCAGGTCAGAAATGATGATAAAATTATTAATTTCTATTTGCTTTCCTAAATTACCTTAGTCTTTGTGCTAATAATTTGTATTTTGCTTACGTTATACCCTACGTCTGTGACTTTCCGGCGCATCTGTGTTGATATATTTTAAAAGAAGAATATCCTCATCAAACTTATGGGTAGCACCCACGAAGGTCAATACCTTGCAAGTCGCAAGAAAAGCCTGGAAGTCTTTAATGCCTTTGTGGAATTAGTTTTACGTAAATTTCATTGATGCAATTATAACAATTTTATCCCTATTCTTCTTCCATTCAACAGGAATTAGATTATTTTTGCACCCTATACTCATGGGAGAAGGTTGCACATTTCTTCCTGTTGCATGGGAAGCCCAGATCCATTACGTGAAATTCTAGCATCCATATCTTCAATCACTACAATCACAATAACAATAACAATACTAAAAGTAACTTCATCAAATTTTTAACTCAAATATTCACAAATATAAAACAGGTGTTACTTCAGTGATGCACAAGTTACGTGGTTAATATGAATTTCCACTTATTCAATTGTCAGAATGCATTTTTATCCGCTAAATTCACAATTACTAATATAAGAAGAAGAAAGTTTCCTACTAATAAAGGATGTAAATTCACTTTTAAATGCATTATTAACGACCATTGTCCCTAAACTAGATGGGTCAGTTAGGATATTATATCATTAAATTTACCATCTAACATCATTGCACCAGGGACATTATAGTTTCATACATCACCACTTTATAATTGTCCGCCTTAATAAATAATAATAATAATAATAATAATAATAATAATAATAATAATAATAATAATATATTTATTCTGGCAGAGTCAAGGCCATAAGGCCCTCTCTTCCACTCAACCAGCACAAATACAAATAAATATTTGACAAATATAGATATACACTATACTAATTATAAACAGTTGAAGATACAATAAATCCATCCATCCATAGTAATTCTGCCCGAAGGCAGGTCCTTCACTGCAATCATAGCATTTTCATGCTATGCTTGCAGCTTTACTAGGGAATTGTAGGTGTGGTAGCTTCCCGTTGCTTTCCACACCGGTGAAGGATGATGATGATTATAATGGTAAGGATGATGATGAAGATGATGGCCATATGATTTCGGGGACCATTTGGGCCTTAAAGTTTTCCTGACATTTGTCTTACAGGCGAGGAAAAACCCGATAAAAACCTCACCCAGAAAAACTGCCCCGACCGAACTCGGGCCCGCTGCGTGACAAAGCAGCACGCTACCTCGAGACCACAGCGGTGGACATACAATAAATGTAGCAATGTAAAAGGAGCCGTTTGTAAATTAACATTAATTTCATATTCAATTTTAATGGATTAAGAGTTGTTTTATACCTGTAGAAGGTAAATAGGTCTTTAGAGGGAATTGAAAGGAAGGCAGTGATACCAGTAACTCAATTTTTGGACAAGAACCCAATTTGAAATGGACGACTCATTTTTCTAATATTGAAAGAGACAGACACAGTGTTCAAAGCACATCATTATAAGATAATGAAGTAATTTAATGAAGTAGAAAGAGGCTATTTTTAAATTTTTAATATAAATAATGAAAAGAAGGAAGAGGCTATTTTTAATATAAATAATGAAAATGAATAGATCATTTACAATAATCGTTGATCCTCCCTATTAATCAGGAAAAGAAGGCCAAATTAATTTTACGATAGAAAGACTATGAACAGAGAGTAAAACCAATACGTATCCAAGGATTCGGAACTTGAATATCGAATTACTAAAATATGCATGCATAGAACTGAAAATATAATTGTTACTTTGTTTATCAATATTGGCTATTAAATTACATACCCGAAGAATGGTAAAACAAATTTTCAAGGAAGCAAATATATTTAAGTGCAAGGATTACCGAGGAGTCTGCATGATTAACTACAGCATATAAAATATAGATAAATAATGTAACTAGATATATGACATTTAATTACTGAATCATCATTATTATTATTATTAAAGGTGAAAAAATAGTTCAAAATATCAGGTTCTGTATAAACTGGGTATTCAGGATCAAACAAACGATTGAAAAGTGAATGGAATTTTATTAAGAAGCACACATCCATATTAGGCCTATAAATTGTAAAATAGCATTTCTTTGGATATTAATTTAAGACTAAGTGTATAATATAATGACAAAAAAGATATATGTTGCGAAACAGTTAAACGTTTCTACCCACATGCATCTAATATACAAACATTGTTTGTTTGTTTGTTCGTACTTTATGCGCGACCATACCGTTGATCCGATTGTAATGGGATTTTGTGCAAAATGATCAGGGGATTCCCGGGATGAGCATAGGCTATAAGTGAATTGTGTTACTCAACTCCTACACCCTTACCAATCACCCTTTGCAATCAAAACTTGAAAATAGTCCCTTTTTTGATGCTTAAATGGCTTAGCTGCCTAAACCACAACAAAAACACAAACTTAATGTACACAGAATTGAATATCGAAAAATCTCTACAAAATAAGTCCGCGATTTCATATATTTGTCTTTTACGGATAACTCACAATAACCATTTTTGTCTTCCATTGATGCCAAGAAGATCGGGATAAGTAGGTTCCCGGGCAAGAATAACAGCGATCGGCGGGTATTATTTTACGGATAACTCAAAATAACGAATTTTGTCTTTCAGCTCATTTATGCCAAGTACATCTAGATACGTAGATTCCCGGGCAACGCCGGGTAAACTGTACGGGATATCTAAAAATAATTACGATATGGCTTTACTTATAATGATTGCTTGAATGTTAAATTTTGGAAGATGAAATTGTATTTACTATTTGGATTGTTTGAAAGGTAGTTCGGAATTAGAATTAATTAGTTTATTGGTTTTTTAGCTACAATTACGAAGAGAGCAAATTTATAATTAATTTTCTTCTACTTATTCAAATATACATTAAATTGCAATATTCGTCTTTCAGCTAATTTATACCAAGAAGATCGGTAGGCCTATAAGTAGTTCCTTGGGCAACGCTGGGTAATCAGCACGGGGTATCTAAAAAATAATAACTATACAAATTTATAATTATTTTTCCTCTTACTTATTCAACTAAACGCAAACACATATCACTTATTTAGGCGTAGCAGCGAAGGCCGGGTATTAGCTAGTATATCATAAAAAAGGAATATATATATAATATATATATATATATATATATATATATATATACGAAATGGTAACAATAAATAAAATAAAGCGATAAAATCTTAAAATGCATACCTGATGTAACAGTCGTCCTCAAGTTAAACTTCTAGTTAAAAACTTCGTCAGATATTAAACAATGTAAAAATTACTTGCCACTGAAATGGACTACTGGAGACGTCCTGCAAGAATATACAGGAAGGATATAATCAGAAATTCATATATAAAAGAAAAAATGCAGGTACAATATTCAATATTAGATTTCATAAAGAAGAAACAATTAAATTGGTACGGACACATTTGAAGGATGGAAGAAGGAAGACTACCTAAGATAATCATGGATTGGGAACCACAGGGAAGGAAAAAGAAGGGTAGACCAAATATTACGTGGATTCAAGGAATCAATGAAACTAAGAGGGAATGGGAAATACGTAGAAGAAGATATATGGATGAACAGACAAGAATGGAAAAATGTGTTGAAACAAATGTGTAGTTAACTGTGAACATGGGTACCGGAAAAATGTATATTCATTGTAAAAGCCGGAATAATAAAAAAAAATATTTTCAGAAACACGTTCCAACAGCAGCATTTATATTGGTACTGAATATTATTATAGTTTTTATGTAGAGGATTCAGGTGTGTTGTTTTAGTTCAACGTGTTTGCGTTCTTGATTCTTTTTAAAATGTCAGTGTCTTCATGGATGTTGATATTGTAGTTAATAATTTATTTGTCCAAGATTGATTTTGTGTTACCGAATATGACCTGCTCCTATTATATATTTAACAAAGCTTGATTTTCCCTCAATGCTAATAAAATATCTAAAATATTAATTGAATCTATGTTAGATTCTATGGTAGTTCTGCCGATTTAAAACTAATCGCAACTGTTACATTTTAGTTTATAAACACCTTTATTTTCATATTTAATAAATTATTGTGTTTTGTTTTATATGATATTAGGTTGTTATTAATTTTAAAAACTTAAAAAATTCAAATTCCATAAAAAATGACTTATTAGAAGATGGAAAAAATAGTTGCAGCAGAAATAAAATTTTCTGAGGTATGTAACAGGAAATGAAATTTAATTAAACGGCAAAATATAGAAATAAGATGTTAATTGGATATGAAGAAACTATTCGAATATGTAGTGGAAAAGAAAAATAATTGTTTCAAAAAACTTCAAACAATTGCCCCAGGAAGAATTCCAAAAACGTTATTGGGCTACCTACCCTGAGGAAGAAGACACATAGGAAGACCGAGGATAAAATGAAGAAAGTTCTTTGATGATTTGACGGGCTAACAAGCTCAATCATGAAAGCTAATGATAATGATGATCAAAAATAATAATAATAATAATAATAATAATAATAATAATCATCATCATAAAATATTAATGTAGTAATAATAATCTTCTTGTAAGCCCATGTTTCCCTTAACAGAGATGTAGGCGCTCTCCCCCTACAAGGAAGAATTTGAACCATACTAATTTAGTTACACTTGTTTTTTGTGTAGATGTCATTTTGAGTGGTCCGTGGTCAGCGTTCCGCCTCATACTGACATCTAGGAAACCAAGGTAGTACTAGGACGGGAAAATTCGGTAAATTTTGCTTAGAGGCCTTTAATTCAGACTTAGGATCTTTTACGAGCCTGAAAATCTTCATACTTTGGACCCCCGGCTTAAAGTCCCTCCCGGAGGACTTGCTCCTTGGATTTTTCCATCCTAAAAAAGTCCATCGACCCCGGCCGGATTGAAACCCGCGACCCTCGGGACCAGAGGCAAGGAGCATAACCACTAGTCAACCGCGGCCGATAGTAATAATAATAAGAATGTTCTTCTGTTCCACTTCTCCAGGGATAAATTATACAGATATTGACAATTACGAATCGCAGGACATGTAACACGAATGGAGAATAATAAAATAGTGAATGGAAGCTTCTTGTAGGAAAACCAGAAGGAAAACGGTCAATTATTAGACCAAGAATGAGGTGGGAGAATAGTATTACACATTATTTGAGGGAAGTAGATTATACAAGGGATGATTGGAAAATTTTAACTCAGGATAGGGATATATTGAGAGCTTACGTCCGTGCGGCCTTGAACGTACGGGTCCATAGTGTCAATGAGTTTGTTATTAACAATTGTTAATGATCTATATCCTGATTAATAATACTCAATAGGCGCAAACAATATACAGAAAACAAGGAAAGACCAAGAATATTAATATAATTGAAATAATAACATATAAAGTAAATAATTGGCTAATGAAAATGCAAAATATAAAAGAGTAATAGGTATAATTGTAAAATATCAATAAATAAGTCAAAAGTAATGGCATTTATTGGTAAATATGGAATTAGATCAAAATTGTACTGGATAACAAAATAATAGAACAAATATCACATTTCCAATATTTAGGATGTGATATAACTTATAGAGAAAATAAAGATATAGAAAATAAAGTAAATAAATTCCAGGCCATTTGTGGAACCATGAAAAGAACCTTAGGTCGGAAAACAAGGAAAGATACGAGACTTAAATTATATAAAACAATGGCTGTTCCTTTGTTGTTGTATGGAAGTGAAAATTGGATAATGAAATCAAGGTATAAAAGCAGGATACAGACTGCGGAAATGCTGTTTTTACGTAATGTGAAAGGATGCACAAGAGCGGATAGAATAAGGAATGAAACTATACGAGAAGAATTAAATATATATAAAATTGAAGATAAAATCAGCGAAAATAATAAGAAATGGACAGAACACTTAATGAGAATGAACAACGAAAGAATACCAAAAAGGACCTTCCTGTATAATCCCAGAGGAACAAGAGATGTTGGCCGACCACGTAGAAGATGGACTCCACTTTTAACTTCGCCGGAACAGGCTGCATAGCCTAAACCTTGTAGTAGAAGAAGGAGAAAAGAGTAATAAGTATTTACTTTGTACATGATTGCATTTTGTCTATAGAAATATTTATCAACTTTTTAAAACTGTTTTTGAAGTGGGCAATCCGTGATATAAGAAGGGAAGGAATTCCAGTGTCGAGTAGCTTAAACAAGAAAGGATGAGGCATAGTGAAATGTACGATGTAGAGGTACAGCTAGAGTTTTTTTCTATCGTGTGTTTAAGTTATGGTGGGAGGATAGCGAATGTAAGCGAGTAGAAATATAAAGAGATGATGAGGTTGACGTAGTATTGTGTAGGAATCAGAGACAATATTATACGACCGCTCGAATGGACCTAATTTCAATTGCTTGTTACTGGCAAACGGTTGAAGATAGAAACTTAAAACAACGTTCATAGTACAGAAAAACTCACCAAGTTTCGAATCCTGTCGGTAGATGGCACAAAGATACGTTTCTCGTTCTTAGATTTAATTGTTTGTGAAAATGGCGACTCCGCAGATGAAAGCGCAAGCTGTTTTGTGGTATGCGGAGTTTAAATCAATCATTAGAGTTCAAAGGGAGTTCCGGCGTGTGTTTAACCGTGATGCTCCAACTGCTAGAAGCATAAAGAAGTGGCGTGATACATTATTAGCTACAGGATCTGTGTTGAAGAAGCATGGTGGTGGTCGCAGAGCATCCGATGAAATGGTAGCAAATGTTCAAGCCGCATTTGAGCGAAGCCCCGGAAGTCATTAAGAAGAGCTTCGCGGGAACTTCAAATACCAAAATCGACATTACAACGGATTGTCCACAAACGCCTCAAACTGCACGCATATAAAGTGCAGTTAGTGCAACGTCTGGAGCCGAATGACATGCCGAAACGAGTGGAATTCGCCAATACGATGCTCGACCGTCTCGGCGCTGATCCTGACTTCATGACCAAGATTTTCTTCTCGGACGAAGCCACTTTCCATTTGTCAGGCAAGGTAAACCGGCATAATGTGCGGATCTGGGGATCGGAGAATCCTCACGCTATTCAAGAGCATGTTCGTGATAGTCCGAAGATGAATGTTTTGGTGCAGTTTGTCACATAATAAGGTCATTGGACCGTTTTTCTTCGCCGAGAAAACTGTTCGTGGTACCACATATCTTGACATGCTGGAGCAGTTCTTCTTTCCACAAATTGAACAACTGCAGCCTAACATCGTTTTCCAGCAAGATGGTGCTCCTCCCCACTGGTCCAATGAAGTTCGTACGACTTTGGACAACATTTTCCCTGGCCGTTGGATTGGTAGGGGAGGACCAATCGCGTGGCCCCCGAGATCTCCCGATTTAACACCACTGGATTTCTTTCTCTGGGGCTATGTCAAAGATAAAGTTTACACCACCCCAGTCAAAGACCTTCGTGATCTTCGTGAGCGCATCATAGAGGCTATTGAGAACATTCCAGAAGACATACTCCAACGTACTTGGCAAGAAATTGTTCATCGCTTTGATATCGTCACAGTGACTGCTGGGGCTCATATAGAGATGTGGTGATCTGGATATCAAAACTTGGTGAGTTTTTCTGTAATATGAACGTTGTTTTAAGTTTCTATCTTCAACCGTTTGCCAGTAACAAGCAATTGAAATTAGGTCCATTCGAGCGGTCCACCCTGTATATTTTCCCCTTTCTTCCAATCGGAGCCAAGACAACATTTCAAATCTTCTTCTACTTCTTCCTTTCCAGGATTAGGTCAATGCGACTGTTCCGGTCTCAAGTCCATCGTTTCCTTGGCCGTCCCATAGGTCTTTTTCCATGTGGTTTGTAGGTGTTTATCTTTTTTGGGTAATCTTGTATTGTCCATTCTGTCTAAATGTTCTTTCTATTGGTATTTGTGCTCTTCTAGTTTATCAACTATTCAAAATATCTCCAGTTCATTTATTCATTCGTGTAATCTATCCATGCGTGTACATCCTTTTGCGGATCTTAAAAATTTCATTTCAGTGGCTTGAATGTGTGAGATATCTTTTTTTGTAAGTACCCAAGATTCAGATCCATATAAAAGAACAGAAACGCCCATAATTTTATAAAACCTGAGCTGAGTTTCTCTTCGAGTCTTTCGGAGGGTTCTCTTATGGTCCCATACATAATTTGATATCGGTGTAATTTATTATGTATATCCCAATCATAGCTATATGTTATATCTGAACCAAGATAGTTAAATTGTGCTATCTGTGCTATTATTTCATTATCGATCACTATTTTTGCTCTGACTGGCACTTTGCCCTGAAAGGCCATAATTTTAGTTTTTGAAGTTGAGATTTTCAGATTATAATAGAGTCCTAATTGATTCAACGTGTAAATGGCTCTCTGTAAATCATCCTCTGACTTCTGTATAATTACCAGATCGTCTGCATACATTTCAAATGCTGGAGTTATGTGATAGATTTACGGAGATTACATATATAACGTGCCCAAGCAATATGAACATGTTGCAGTATTTGTCCGAATGTGATGCTCATGTCTGTTAAGAGTTAATTACGATAATCGAAATGAGACATAATCAAATTTGAGACAAGTATTTTTATGAAAGAAGAAGGAAGGACATTTTTCAAACGCTTTCGAGGTTGAAAGATCAAATACAATATTTACAAGTTTCTCTTAAATGAAACTGCCATCTGAGATTTTGGTCGAAATATGCACAGAGATTTTTCAAGGAAGGTCTAATTTGAATTATTTACTTTTACAGAAACTAGCGATGTTTAATCAATTTTGTTTAATTGACTTTGATAACTGATTATCGATACTTATTTTCAAGCTTCTAAATTCCTACACTCCAAGTTACTTGGCGCCTAGATTTGAGAAATTATCTTCTTACCACAATATTGACACTAGGTCACAAGATAACAGTCTGTTATCATTCTCTCTTCATAGCACTTCCTCTTATTCTATTTCCTTCACAGCAGTCTCTGGCCGCTTCTGGAATTTACTTCCTCAAGATATCATGGGTTGTCGCACACTTGGCACTTATTCAGTTACCTGTTGTCTAATAATTAATTTTTCTCTATTTATTTAAATTTATACTATGTCATTAATAATTGTTTCTCGTTTTTTATATCTTGTACATATTATATTTAATTCGTTAAATCAAGAGTAAATCAAAATACATTACAAATGATAATTGTATTGTATAATAACATGTAATGGTTCATGATTATTGTAATTTAGATGTAAGATTATTTTTTGTGGTTTTTAAAACCACAAGGCCTTAAGGCCATAACTCTGCCAAGGTAAATTAAAACTACTGCTATTATTATTATTATTATTATTATTATTATTATTATTATTGTTGTTATTATTATTATTATTATTATTATTATTATTATTATTATTATTATTATTATTATTATTATTATTATTATTATAGCTTCTAAACGAAATAATGGTATGATACGTTCATGCTGGTTGTGAGTTGAGAGTATGGATTGACGATCATTTTTAACTCATGCTTATTTTATAGACGCTTTAACATGTAAGGTCATATAATTTCTGGAATCTTTCACTCTATCCAGGACGTTGTGTATATCTATTGTGTTTAAACGTGCGTTATTGTATTTTTTATAAATAGGTCTACTGTGAAAAAATACAACAACGCACGCCAAGGCCTATTGTGAAATATCAATGGGGAATGAAAGAGGTACATGCAAGCTTCTTGTCGAAAAAACAGAGGTAAAACGCCTAGTTATTAGACCTAGAACGAGGTGAGGGAATAAAATAAACAATGGTTTGAGGGAAGTAGATTATACAGGAGGTGATTGGAAAATATTAATTCAGGATAGTGTTATGTATGGAGAGATTATCCGCGCGGCCATGAACCTACGGGTTAGATGGTGCCTGTTAGTTGGTTAGACCTACTGTGTTATAAAAGTTTATTCACCTCGATATAATACACACACACACATACACACACACACACACACATATATATATATATATATATATATATATATATATGTTTACACATTTTTCTCTGCCTAAAGTTTAATTTTTCTTCTCCACTTTGTCTCTATCTATTCACCCCTCATTATATTACAATAATGCTCCATCCATCCATAGTAATTCTGCCCGAGGGCAGGTCTTTCACTGTAATCATAGCATTTTTATGCTATGCTTGCAGTTTTACTAGGGAAGTATAGGTGTGGTAGCTTCCCGTTGCTTTCCACACCGGTGAGGGATGATAATGATAAGGATGATGTTGATGGCCGGATGATTTTCGGGGACCGTTGGGCCCTAAGCTTCCTTACATTTGTCTTACAGGCAAGGAAAAACCCCGAAAAAACCTCACCCAGGAGCCTGTTCCGACTGGGAATCGAACCCGGGCCCGCTGCGAGACACGGTAACACGCTACCTCGAGACCACAGCGGTGAACATAATAATAATAATAATAATAATAATAATAATAATAATAACATATAACAATTATTTATATTACTATTACTATTTTATTTTATTATTTATTTATCAGGTTTTACAATGCTTCACAAGATCTTCCTGCGCCCGATTAATCTACTGTCATTATACTACAAATTTGTCTTTCCAATCTCCATCGTCCAATCCTTGCTAATTAAATTTTATCCCATAATTTGCTCTAACGACTTAGGTAAAAGAGAATAAAAAGTTTTTAGGTTTCGAAATAGAGATTTGAACTTGAAACGTTGCGAATACAAGTCTCAAATTCTACCACATGAAACAAATTAAACTTATTTTTTTTTAAATAACGTGTTTCTATCGAGAGAATATGAACTTTGATCTTATGTAGAGCAGGTATTCGCTGAATTATTTCAATTCATGTCATTACTTTAGCTTATCTGAGAGTTTTACATTTCACCACAAACTCTCTTTTGAAATTGATCCCTCTCCAAAGTCAGGTGGCAACCCTCGGTCTGATAGCTTTCATAAAATTGTATTGACCAGGATATCGAATTCTTATTCAACGCAATATCTTCAGTGAGTGCATTGTGCTCAGTAACCGTAGTTTGTGAATAGGTGCATTGCAAAGGAAAATAACCACACTGTGTGCTACATCCTCCCCTTTCATGCTTCCCTAAACTGATTCACACAAAGTAAGTAGGCCTATCACATCAGTTAATAATGTATGCATTTAATTTATGAGATTAATTTTATAGAACTCTATTTTTTCTTTAACAGGTTTTAAATGTAATACAATATCTTCCTGAGCCCAATATTAAGTTTTAATTCTCTCTCTCCATTCACCTCTATCCTTCCAGTCACCATCGTGCAGTCCCCTGTCTTTCATCAAATTCATAATTCCCTCTATCCATGCCTTCTTAGGTCCCCCTCTTCTTTTCCTCCGATTTGGAATCCACTACAAACTCCTAGCTGGCAACCTACCTTCATTCATCCTCTTCACGTGTCCAAATAACTGTAATTGTTTAATTCCCACAAATTGTATAAAAATAGTTAGTTAAATTAATTTTGTCTCCGATAATACTGTTCCTGATCCTATCTAATTTAGAGCATTGTTCATATATTTTTAAATAGAAGTCGCTTGATATTAAAATTAAATATGATCACCATCATCATAGTACATTCACGAATTTAGGCAGTTTTTTAATCTGTTTCGGCCTCAAGAGAAACACCATCCAAAGTGTTTTGAGTTAACGTCCTAGTCTTCTTCTTTCTCTAGGTTGATAGCTTAACATTTGTTTGAGTATCCTGAGGTATTCCATTCGAAAAACATATTGCATCAATCTTGACTTATAATCAGAAATTTTTATTTTCTAAAGGTTCCATGTGTAATTCTACTAAGATGTCTTCACCTTTTTGTCATCTAGTAGTGTGTATCCTGCAGTCCTCCAAAGGTATATCGTTTCAGCAGATGTAAGACAATTAAATATATAACATTTAATTCACTTTCATTTAATAATAGTAACGATATACCAAGGCTATCCAACTTAAGATTCGCTAACGACGTGGTATTGTTCGCCAGATCCCCTAAACAACTCCAATCAATGCTACAAGAGCTATCAGAAACTAGCAAAATTGTAGGCCTTTCGATGAATAAAAGCAAGACACAAATTATGTCAAATGGTCCGGAAAACCCAATCAAAGTCGACGGAATGGATCTACAATATGTAAGCGAGTACATATATTTAGGACAGCTACTCTCCTTCCATCAGAAAGTAGAGAAAGAAATAAGCAGAAGAATAGCTCTCGCCTGGAAGGCGTTCTGGTCACTGAAATTTGTACTGCTGGACAAGTCACTCAACCGGAAACTCAAAATGGAAACACTACAAACCTGTGTTCTTCCAACACTGTTATATGGCTGCCAAACTTGGGATCTTACTGCCAAACTGAAGTACACACTCCAAGTATGCCAAAGGAAAATGGAGAGGAAAATCTTAGGCATAACTCTGAAGGACAGAATCTCGAATACAACACTTCAACCGATGTCCTCAACAACTGATCCTGCACAACAAGCCATCAGGAAAAAATGGAAGTGGGGAGGCCACGTCGCAAGAATACAGGACGACAGGTGGACAATAAAAACAACCATGTGGGACCCGTACACAGGCAAGAGACAGCGCGGAAGACCAAGACGACGATGGGCTGACATTTTCAAAGAACGAGCATTGGTCCAGATTCGCCAGATGCAGGAAAAGCTGGAGAACGATGGAAAGCCAACTGTGCATTAACTAATCACAGAACAGACAGTGTATACAAAACAAGTGCTACATCAAAGTCAACTTCTCACCACGGAGTAGCTCACCGGGTGACACTCACAATAGAGCTTAACCCCTGTACAGGGAGGCCTTTGCCCTAAAGGGACATATCAGGCTTTATTTATTTATTTATTTATTTATTTATATACCAAACTTATTGATATTAATATTATTATCTTATTTACTTATTTATTAGGTTTCACAATGATTCATAACATCTTCCTGCGCCCAATTAATATACTGCCATTATACTGCACATCTCTCTGCTTTTCCAATCTCCGTAGACCAATCATTTTCCCCTTACGTTGCTCAAAACACCATCAGTCTACGTTATTTTGGGCGCTCTCTTCTCTTCTAAGCAAGTGGCACCCATTTTAGTAATCTTCTTGGGAATCTGTCTTCTATCATTTATTTTACATGATCATACCATTTTAATTGTTTTTTTATGAAATTCACAATTGAAGTTTGAATATTTATCTATTGTTTAGTTACACTGTTTCTTATTTTATCTCTTCTAAATATTCCAGCTGAACGCCTTCAAAAATCAATTTCTGCAGAATTCGATTTACCTATTTTTCATCATCATCATCAGGTATCATGGCAGCTGCCGCCGTCTTCCGGAAAACAAACGCTATTCCTCACTGTCCATCCATTGATCTTCCTCCAATCCTCTGATATTCATAGCTGCTTGTATCCCTTCTATCTAAGATTTCTTCGGTCTTCCTCCTTTCTATTGGGATCCATTCCATAAAAATTTTAGGCAATTTTTGCTCTGGAATTCTTTTGACATGGCCATACCACTGTAATCTTTTCTTTTCTGTACTGTCTATGATACCTGGCTCCTCTTGTATACCCATAATTTCCCTTACTTTTTTATTTCGTATTCTATCCATTTTATATTTTCCAGCTGATCTTCTTAAAACATCCATTTCTGTACTTAAAATTCTTTTCATTTCCCTGAGAGGAATTTGCTAAACTTCAGCACCATATGTTAAAATGCTCTGAATTATGGTTTGATATATTTGTAATTTTGAATTATTTGTAATATTTTTACTTATTTTTCTAGATTTTAATTCCCCTGTTTCTGCAACTTATGTCATTGTTCTCCTTATTATTGTATTACAATTTTGTTTGTATTGTTCTAAAACTCATATTCCCATAAAACACCATTTATTTTTTTATACTACAGATTTTCCCTTATTTTTATCCTCTCTTTAATTTCAGCATCATGATTTCCATATACACTAATTTTTGTCCTCAAATATACATAATTGTCGTAAGCTTTTATTTTTCCATATCCGTCTTCTAACGTCAGATCTTTTGATTTATGTGTTACCATATACTCGGCTTTGCCCAAATTTACCTTAAATCCCCATTTTTCATATTCCTCCTTCAGTTTTCTTGTTTTCTACTCAAAATCTTCGTAATCGTCTGCCGTTAGTAGCTGATCTTCAGCAAATAACAACGAATAACAATGAATAAATCATACCATATTGTATTATTATTATCATTATTATTATTATTATTATTATTATTATTATCAAATCCAATTCATATACGCATTATATGAACACTGAGAAACTTGAACAGTAAATCAATACTATTAGAAGTACATAAATATATTTAGTAAATAATCATTATATCATTCGAAGAAAGAAATTCTTCTTTTCTCCTTAATTGACACTATTGTCCAATGCGGACAGTCGCCTCCTCCACTGACTTCCTCCAGTTGTCTCTGTTCCCAAATCTTTATCCATCCTTCCGAGGCCATGTATTTGGATTCATAACTAAACATTTTTCCGAAGTGAAACCGCCAGTCTTACGCCCAAGACTCTAATAACCGTCTGCCAAATACGAATTATACTACCGGCTCACATCTTGTCAGACCTTATCCAGATATACCTCCTTGCAAACCAGGCAAAACCTCCACCTCTTGTTAGTTTGCCGACCCATGTCCCCGATGGGAATATTCAAATACATTATTAAAATGGAAATGGACTCTTAAAAACAAATATAGGAATGTTTGGAGTAGTGGCAGGAATTAAACAAATTGCAACAGTAAATGAAAACAAGAATGAGAGGCACATACAATTTAAACATAGGTTCTTCTCAGAGACTCTTGTCATTCTAACCTCTCTAAAAAATATTAAACTAAAAGTATATAAGAAAGCGATTGTTCCAGTTGTACTAAATGAATACAAAACATAATATTTTACTTCAATAGAGGAAAAAATATTACGAATACTTGAGCATAACGTGCTTAAGAAAATTTTTGGACCAAAGGGAGATGTACACACAGGTGAATAGAGAAACCGACGTAACAGTGAGCTAAATATCTTGGAAGAGCAGGTATAATAATAATCGTTACATTTCGTCGAATCGTATGGCCAGGACATGTTGCAGGAATACGGAATAAATTAGAGGCGTGGAAAATTCATGTAGAAAAACCAGAGGGAACCTCCAGTAGGTAGGTCAAGAGTAAGGTGGGAGGATAGCATTAACCATGATTTGGAGAGTAGTGTTTACAGGAAATAATAGAAAGCATTTTCTCGGGATAGGGGATGTAAGGAGAACTTATGGATGTGAGGTCATGAACCGCCTGGTTCGATAGTGCCTGTGAGTAAGTTAATATATCCAAAATTCAGCCAAAATTTTATTATTTATTAATTAATATTACTAGAAGTGATAATGATGATGATAATAATAATAATAATAATAATAATAATAATAATAATAATAATATTGCAGAAACTTGGGATTTAAAGTCTAGAACAGTAAGTGATTTAAATTCTGCAGAAAGGAAGTGTTCACCTGGAATTTCTGTAAGATATAAAATACGAAACAGTGTAATTAAACAAAACATAAATGTTCAAACTTCAATTGTGGATTTAATAAAGAAACATTAAAATGGTGCATGTAAAAAATAATGACATAAAACAGATTCCTCAGAAGAATACTATGGTAGCTACTTGGTAGAAGAAGAAGAAGAAGAAGAAGATGACGACCAAAAATAACGTGGATTGATGATGATTTGAGCAGCATGAGGGGAAAAAAAAGATTGGATTATTGAGATAGGTATGCCAGTGAAATATGAAAGATGATAACATTAGATACATTCGGCGGAGGAAGATGTAAAACATTGTGAAACCTGCTAAATAAATAAATAAATAAATAAATAATAATGATAATAATAATACTGTATAACTGTAGGCTTTCACGGCCGGCGTCTTGATCCCTATTAGGTTCGTCTTCCGGGCATATAGGCCGTGGTTCAGTCGTTCTTCTACTCGACGTTTCGTCTACTGCTGCGGTAGACATCTTCAGGAGATACTGCGTGCTCTCTGTGAACTCCTCAACAGTCGGCTGCAGACTGGCTGGTCGTTGGAAACTCCCTCCCTATTTATAGGTACGCCCCTGGTGGAGAGGCGGTTTTCTGCGCGGTCCGTGTTGCGTGCTGTTTTGTCCAGGTTGTCGCTTGCAGAAGTCATAGGCTTCGTTGTCGTATTGTGCAGTGCCGGGATCCAGATTTTGTTTATCTTCATGGTTTCTTCTTTTTTGTTAAAGGAATTTTTGTGTTTATATATTTCAATGGCTTCTCTGTACAGTCTGGTGTAATAATGTGATGTTTGGGACAATACCTGTGTTTCTTCGAATCTTATTATATGTTCTTGGTTGTTCATCCAGTGTTCCGCTACGGCTGATTTTTCCTTTTGTTTTAGTCTGCAATGCCTCTTGTGTTCTTGAAATCTTGTAGTAACCATTCTTTTTGTTGTGCCGATATAAACCTGTCCACAACTGCAAGGGATGCGATATATACCGGCAGTACTTAACGGATCTCTTGTATCTTTGGCTGGGCGCAGTATATTGCTGATTTTTTGTGTTGGCTTGTAGGTTGTAGATATGTTATGTTTATTTAATATTCGACCAATACTCTCCGTTATTGTCTTGATATATGGTAGGTACACCTTACCTTTTGCCTCCTCCTTGTTCCCGTTTTCGGATTTGTATTTTTTGGGATTTATGTCTCGGCGAAAATCTGTTTTGCTGTATCCATTGGATTGAAACGCTGCTTGGAGATGAATAATTTCTTCTTGTAGATACTGTGTTTCCGAAATCCTTTTGGCTCGTTCCACCAGGGTTTTAATTATTCCGCGTTTTGTCTGGGATGATGGTTGGACCGCTTATGTAGGTATCTGTCTGCGTGAGTCTTTTTCCTGTATACCTTGTGTCCAAGTGTCATGTCTTGGTTTCGAATTACTAAAACATCCAAAAACGGTAGACTGTTGTTCTCTTCTCTTTCCAGGGTGAATTGGATGCTGGGACAAATACCATTTAAATGTTGCCTGAAGTTATCAAGTTCTTCTAAACATTTAAATGGTATTTGTCCCAGCATCCAATTCACCCTGGAAAGAGAAGAGAACAACAGTCTACCGTTTTTGGATGTTTTAGTAATTCGAAACCAAGACATGACACTTGGACACAAGGTATACAGGAAAAAGACTCACGCAGACAGATACCTACATAAGCGGTCCAACCATCATCCCAGACAAAAACGCGGAATAATTAAAACCCTGGTGGAACGAGCCAAAAGGATTTCGGAACCACAGTATCTACAAGAAGAAATTATTCATTTCCAAGCAGCGTTTCAATCCAATGGATACAGCAAAACAGATTTTCGCCGAGACATAAATCCCAAAAAATACAAATCCGAAAACGGGAACAAGGAGGAGGCAAAAGGTAAGGTGTACCTACCATATATCAAGACAATAACGGAGAGAATTGGTCGAATATTAAATAAACATAACATATCTACAACCTACAAGCCAACACACAAAATCAGCAATATACTGCGCCCAGCCAAAGATACAAGAGATCCGTTAAGTACTGCCGGTATATATCGCATCCCTTGCAGTTGTGGACAGGTTTATATCGGCACAACAAAAAGAATGGTTACTACAAGATTGCAAGAACACAAGAGGCATTGCAGACTAAAACAAAAGGAAAAATCAGCCGTAGCGGAACACTGGATGAACAACCAAGAACATATAATAAGATTCGAAGAAACACAGGTATTGTCCCAAACATCACATTATTACACCAGACTGTACAGAGAAGCCATTGAAATATATAAACACAAAAATTCCTTTAACAAAAAAGAAGAAACCATGAAGATAAACAAAATCTGGATCCCGGCACTGCACAATACGACAACGAACCCTATGACTTCTGCAAGCGACAACCTGGACAAAACAGCACGCAACACGGACCGCGCAGAAAACCGCCTCTCCACCAGGGGCGTACCTATAAATAGGGAGGGAGTTTCCAACGACCAGCCAGTCTGCAGCCGACTGTTGAGGAGTTCACAGAGAGCACGCAGTATCTCCTGAAGATGTCTACCGCAGCAGTAGACGAAACGTCGAGTAGAAGAACGACTGGACCACGGCCTATATGCCCGGAAGACGAACCTAATAGGGATCAATAATAATACTGTTATTACTATTAGTAATAATCATATTTTTATTACAGTTATTAATAATAATATTATTACTAAGCATTAATGTTTTACATGTAAATTTGCCAAAACCTTTTTTTTTAATGATGGTCCTCTGGGACATTACAATAGTTATTTGAATAAGAGAAGAACACATTGAGAAGTCTAGGCTTATAAATTTTGTAGGGTACGGGTGAAAGTTCACTGACGATGCACAATGTAATTGATGGAGAGCTTTACTACATGTGAACGACATTTGTCCAGAATCTTTAATCGAAATGATGTCTCCGATCTCTAAACTCTTAATATATAATCAATTGAGTTGGTGTTTACTTCATGAAAATCCATATTTATTAATTAAATAAAAATAAAACATAGTTTTATTTGATTTTCATATTTATTATATAATTCAGTGACAGCTGTTTCGGTACACTGTACCTTCTTCAGACATGTTAACAAATTATGAATTGTGTTCCAACTGATCTAAGCAACAATACAACAACATTTATTTAAATGTTTAAATTTAACAAAAGGGATTCATTCAAATCAAGTTGAGAATTTAACAGTTTTTTACTACTTTTAAATTTATTAATTTCTACAGCCTCCAAAAGATCTAACTTCTTACCCTTGGGTAAAATTTCAAAATTTGGATCGAAACATTGATTAAATTGGAATAGGTTGTTAGCATATTTTGAATTTTCTAAATTTCTGTTATATGCACATATATATATATATATATATATATATATATGACAGAAATTTAGAAAATTCAAAATATGCTAACCACCTATTCCAATTTAATCATTGTTTCGATCCAAATTTTGAAATTTTACATATTTGTGATAAGGGTAAGAAGTTAGATCTTTTGGAGGCTGTAGAAATTAATAAATTTAAAAGTAGTAAAAAACTGTTAAATTCTCAACTTGATTTGAATGAATCCCTTTTGTTAAATTTAAACATTTAAATAAATGTTGTTGTATTGTTGCTTAGATCAGTTGGAACACAATTCATAATTTGTTAACATGTCTGAAGAAGGTACAGTGTACCGAAACAGCTCTCACTGAATTATATAATAAATTTGAAAATCGCATAAAACTAAATCTTAATATATATTTTGTAAACAAGTTTGAGATAACAATTCATGGACCTTTTTATTAATTTTTATTGTTATACATTTCTGTAGTTAGTGGAAGTACGTGAGCTGTAACAGAAATAGTGACAACATTGATATAGAAGCGTAACCAGACGGAGTTTAATTGTTGTAACTTCTGTCACATGTTAATATGTATGACCTAACTTACAGTAAATTGACTCGTCCGTACGTCTCAAAGCGCATATGCTTTGGAGAGATAAAGTTAGTCTCCTTGAGGTGCCGCTCTAAGACGTTATGTTTCGCCATTTTTCAAAGCAGGAACGGCGATCTTGATTGAAAATTCAATGTGCCATGGCCATACAGCATGCGAATGTCATGAAGGTCTTGTGGAAGCATATGGGGAGACGGCATGGCCATACAGGACTGCTCGGACGCACACGACACATTCTGTAGCAGATCTGTACCATCGTTGGGTGTGGGAAGTGCTTTTCCATCTGGCCTTAAGCCCCTGTGGTTATCATTTCGTCCCTAAGATGAAGGAACCACTTCGTGACATTCGATTCCAGACTGTTCCCGAGATTCTGCTGGCATTAAGGCGGTCAGTCAGAAACATTAATATAAAAAAGAGTTGCTACAGGGATACTACGATTCCACATCACTGGCAACAAGTTGTAGACAATGCTGTGTACTACATTGAAGGACTGTAGAAGTTTCACAGGTCTGTCACTTGTATACTAGTAATAAATAAATAGTTGTCACTATTAAAGTTACAACCTAAGTATATTACGAATAAAGAAATGCACACGCATTGTCGTTTCTGAATCATTGTTATACTTTACGTCTAAACCTACCGGATACAGATCCATTCCATCAAAGCGTGTCATAAATATTCCATCCCGCGTAACACAGACTACAAAAGCGATGTAGACTTTGATTTGACTCACTCTGTATATGTCTCATAATATTTCATGCTAAACTACCAAATACAGTTGTCGCAATAAAACAGTGATGATCTAGGATATTACAATTTCATACCAATGCATAAAATTACCCTACATAATACCGCCCAGAGTGAATATGAATACTATGTTTTCTGCGTTTCTATATGTGTTATGTCTCAAATTAACCATGAGTTACAGTTCACAAATATATAGCAATGTATTAACAGCATTTGATATCTGCTTGGAATAGTCTCTGTAGATTAAAGTACAATTTTCCTCATTCATACTCCTACTCCGTGGCGCGACAAGCCTACCAGCCGGCTGCTGGCTTCACATCCACATGTGTTAATCACAGAGGTAGATTATCATCCAGCCAGAGTAGGAGTGACGTGTGGTTAGCATGTCTGATCCTTCAGCCGTTAAGTTGGTTTTCTCAACCTGGAGTCGCTACTTATTGTAGCTACCCAAATGCCTCACGATGCTGGTTGGACACTGGTCTCATACCGGTCGAAATGTCATGAGAAAATTTCTTGCCCTGTGGAGACTCAAATTTAGGCAAGTCCCGTAGCTCTGTGCCAAGGCATCTTGCCATAACCACTCGGCTACGGCGCGGGACTAGCATCCCTACGGATGCATTAAAGGCGATATGATTCAAATTTCTATAATTTGTTGGATATTTAAATGTTATCTCTTATTATTTTACTCACTGCTAGCTGGGATGTTTAGCGAATTCCAAAGAAATTAAGGTATTGGAAGTGTTATCATAAAAATAATAAATTGGAAAATGTTTACACATCTTCAGATCCTATTCAGTAGATACCGAAAAGACCCGATGACCAATATATTACATGAAAAAAAAAAATTAACTCCTGAACCAGGATTTGAAACTGAGACTTCTAACTATATATATTATCGCAATATCTTCACCACTCATGCTCCCAGTGAAAACATTATATTCTTATCTCCCTTTACACAAATATGTAATACTTTTCCCTAATGCTTTTTACACGCTTTATATTAGCTTGACCTGTATCTATGTAACGGAATCTTTGAAGACGATTTTCATCCACTTATGAGCATTGGATCTACTTGCAACTTTGTATACTTGTAAAGGACCAATGGCAATACAATAATATCATAATGTTGTAAACTCTTGGCCAGAATAGCAGAAAATTAAAAAAATAAAAAACCTGTATAATAGGTTGCGGACTTACCGAGTTTTTAGTCAATCGTTGTAGGAGCTCAGTTTGTAGAGCAGTGACCTGTATTGGTATATGATTTCAGTAATCCATAGGTCGCTGGTTCAAATCCGGCCCGGAGGGTTTTTTAGAAGAGTATTAACCAATTAAATTTTTATGGGATTTCGGTTTATGACAAACTCAAAATTAAAAAAGTAAATAATATTAAAAAAACTGAAAGAACACACTTTATTAGAAAACCGAACAAAAAATGAAAAATAATTTTAATTTCCAACACGCTTGAGATAAAATAAAAGTGGTCAACAAAATAATCATCTCCAACACATCTAGAATAGAACTAGAGTTAGCTACAAAAAAACAAATAATTTTATCATCAAAGCGTGGGGTGCATTTCATGGTTTTTCTTCTTAGAGACTTTACTTTTATCAATATCTGTTTATCATCAAATATTAATTGATATAGAGTACCCCACGCTTTTGTAGGTAAAATTATTTTTTGTAGATAACACTAGTCTTATTCTAGATGTGTTAGAGATGATTTTTTGTTGACCACTTTAATTTTATCCCAAGCGTCTTGGAAATTAAAATTATTTTTAATTTTTTAGTTCGGTTTTCTAATAAAGCGTGTTGTTTTAGTTTTTTAAACTATTACATATTTGTTATATAAGATGTAAGATGGCACTTCGAGCGATGTCACGCTTCACCGTATGATACATAATTGAATATAACGAAAGAGACATGATTGTTTGTACTGTGGTGTGACGATGATTAGCACTAACCTATAAATATAGAGTCTCGGGTTCATATCCCAGAGCAGGCGTTAATTTTCTTTTCATGTAATATCTGACTTTCATTGTTAATTTTCAAAATTTAATGATAACTTCGAAAATAAATAAATTCTTCTTTTTTAAGCCCCCATGTTTCCCTTAACAAGAGATTTAGGCGCTCTCCCCTACAGGGAAGAATTTGAACCATACTAATTTAGTTACACTTGTTTTCGTATATATATCATTTGAGTGGTCCATGGTAAGCGTTCCGCCTCATACTGACATCTACGAAACAAAGGTAGTAATAGGACGGGAAAATTCGGTAAATTTTGCTTAGAGGCCTTTTCATTCAGGCTTAAGGATCTTTTATGAGCCTGAAAATCTTCAGACTCGGGACCCACGGTTTAAAGTCCCTCCCGGAGGACTTGCTCTTTGGAGTTTTCCATCCTTAAAAAATCCATAGACCCCGGCCGGGTTTGAACCCGCGGCCCTCGGGACCAGAGGCAAGGAGCAAAACCACTAATCTACTAGTATATATATATATATATATATATATATATATATTGAACCCGAGACTTTTATTTTTATATGCCGGTATATGCATGTATATTATCAAAGTTGCGGCCGCAATTTTTTTTATCCAAGCCAAATTTGGCATATAGTAATTAATTTAAAAATTAAGATCAAGTTACTTAACCAGCAAAATTGGACAATTAGGTGTAGGAGTTCAATTGAAACGAACATTTAAAAATTACTCTAGTGCTCAGAATTTTGGATATTCCACAACTAAACTCAGTATATGCTATTTAAATAATCCGAGGATGGTATCCTCAAAACAATCTGCGAAATCTGACCATCAGAAATGAGGGTTTACCACCCTAAATTAAAAATCGACTCTAGCAACCTCCAAATTTGCTTCGTGGAAATTTACACCAAACACTATAATTAACCCCTAAATTGGGACTGTATCCAATAAGACATATTAGTTAAATTTATTGAAATGTTTTAATAAATTGATGGATAAATGAATCAGTAGATTTAATTATAATTGGTGTCAGTTTACACAATATTCAAATAGGTAATTACTTACGGTTATGCATGATTTGTTTTCGCTATTGTTGGACACTTAAATAAACAGCCATAAGAAATCGAGTTTCTGGAATTTAACAAAGTAAATATATATTCCGTAAACTACCAAATTCATACAAACATATATTACATAACGGAAATGGACAGTTAATGACAAATGAGGAAAATTTTGAAGAAGTTCTATTGTACATTGTGTAGCGTCAGTGAACTAAATTCAAATATCTAGGAACTATAATTACAAATAGGAATGGGATGCACAAAGAATTTAAAAACATAGACTCAATTCTGGAACTGCGTACAACAATTTTAAACTGAAAGTGTATACTTCTGTTATTCTCCCAGTTATATTATATGGATACGAAACATGGAGTCTTGCTTTAAGAGAGGATAAGAAGTAACTGTCAATAATTGTAAACTAAAGGCTGATCGAGTTGGAGGGAACGCTAAAATATTTGTGAGTAATAAAGTTAGGAACATTTTTGAACCAAAGAGAGATGAACAGACAGAAGAAGACTTCATAACAGTAAGTTACATGATCTTCACAAGGAAGCCGGATATAACAAGAAGAGTTAAGTCTCGTAGACTGAGATGGACAGACATGTGTCACGAATGGGAAACGAAAGAGGGACATGGAGACTTAGGATCTAGTTAAATGTATTATTATTGAATCTCCAAATATTTAAAACCCTATTTCGCCACAAAGGTATATTAGGTAATAGCATACTAATACAATATTATAGGCCTATTATATATTGTAAAACAGAAATATTAACTTGTGAAAACCGTAGGGAAAACTCCAGTTGGTAGACCAAGAATTATGTGGGAGAATAACATGAACTATGATTTGAGAGAAGTGTATTATACAGCAGATAATTTTGAACTATTATCTCAAATTAGGGATGTATGGAGAGCTTATGTCCACGCGGCGCTATAAACCTACGGGTTCGATAATGCCCGTGAGTTAGTTAGTTAGTAAAAACAAAATAAGTACATAAATTCAACTTGCTGAGCAATTCACTTAGTTTACGCAATTCCTGCAGGACGGACTTTTTCTTTTTTTCTTTTTTTACTTTCCAGATAAATTAATGTGTTTACACCTTTTACTGCTGAGTAGATTTATTTTCACTGAATTGGCGGAAAGGGAAAAATTAATATAAAATAAAGGATATTGACGTGAAATACTGATCAATATTTCTGATTGCTGAAATGGCCATTCATTTATTTTATTAGGTCTATGTTTTTCTAGGAAGTGTTCTCCAACATTCACAAAGGAGTCAGTAAATTCTCTATGAGCTAATTTTGCTCCACGAGTAAAACTATCACTTTAATATTCACACATACACAACATTTGATCTTTCAATAATCGATGCGTTACAGAGTGAATTTTTTATTTTCGTGTTTTCTTTATTTGACCAAGAAACTGTAATGACAACAGTAGTTTTTATAGTGGATTTGAATTTTGAAATGCTTTTAGCTGTAAAATATAGAATCCATAAGGTCTCTTGTCTGCAATACTGAGAGAATTTAAAATATTTGATAAAATCAGAATGATAGATATGAACATATAATGTTTTATGTAACATGCTTTTTTTTAGAAACCTGTGTTCGTGTATTTATAAAGTTTTAGTTAATTAATTATTTTCAAATGTCCTTAAACGATTTAATTTTATAAGAGCAATCATTATCAAGCATTTTGGTAGACATTCTGTGTTTTTTAGTAATTAATGTATCTTAAAATAATTTGTAATACATAAAAACGATTTCATGAAACTTATATGATTATAATATCCAACTGCATATCTATTGTTTATTTTAAACAAGTAAATAAAAATATCCTCAACTCGTGTCCAACTCAGGGTCTGGTCGAGGGATGAGATGAGATGAAGCGCCCTATATAGGGGTCTGAATTACAAGGGTGCCGGGCGACCACGCCTGATGCACCATAACAGGGGCAGATGATTGAAATGAAACGAAATAGGTGAGATGAGCATGAAGAATTCATGGAATAAAATTGTGGCAGGGGAAAACGGGAGAAAACTCCGAGAAAAACCTGCCCAAGTTCCGTTTCGCCCATCATGAAACTTACATGGAGTAACCGATCTCTGGACCCCAGCATTTTAAATAAGCACTTGATAGAATTGATGCAAGTTAAAAATGTGGTGTTCCAAATAATTTACTAAATAGACAGGAAAATTATTAACATGACTATGAAGAAAAGTAAGCACCGGAATAGGTATTTAACCGAATATATCAGCTTTACGCGTTGACACACTACCTTTGAGCTAGTTATGTTAATCATTCCCTACAGACGGCTAGTCTGGAAACATTAATTTCCATGTAAGTTTTGTAATTAGCTGATTTTTCAGCATAACCAAATCATAATGACTTCTCGTAGAAGAAGCACTTCCACCAAGTCTTGAAACACACAAGTTTCACTGCTTGCAATGTTTAAGAGAATTAGGAGGAGATAATCTTGTTTTCTCGGATGTTCTTAAAGATATAGCACCAGCGCGTAAAGCGGAAAACCTTGAGTTCAAATTCTGGTTCAGGTGCATGTTTTTCTCTGAAGTGATGTTAACCTTTGCTTACGGTCGCCTTGCTGCAAATATTCATTTATATACGAGGTACTCAGAATACTAATGGTGTAAGTCCAATTTTTGTTAGATTAGAATTTTGTTATACTCTCCAATGTAGTACTTTTTCAGAAAACTAATGAATGAAGTCCATAGTTCAGTTGTACGTCATCAGTTGACAGCACTTTACATCACTACTGAATCAGATGTTTAATAATAATTCAGAAAACAAGTGAAGCAAGTCCACATTCTATGTTCTTGATGTTCTATTACATGAGCTCATAATTACTTCTTCTTCTTCGTTCCAAGTATTAGGCGAAGGCCTGTTACAATCTTATAGAAAATGTTCCCTCCAGCGTTTCATAGGACGGCCCAGAGATCTTCATCCTGTTGGTATATAATTATAAACAGCTTCGGGGATCCGATTTGAACTCATTCTTTCAAGATGGTGTTTCCAATTTAGTTGGTACTGTTTAATATATTCATAATTACTATGGATAGAAAAGATACTTCGGAAGAAACTTAAGGTAAAACAATATGTTTACAACTTTGGTGTACATTCATTCAATGAAAAAAATGGTTTTATATACATTTGGAATTAAACTAAAGGGAGAAGAGGATCACATGATTTTTCATTTTGCCTAGTGAAAATCTAAAAGAACATGCAAAACGTTGTAAGCATGTGATCTTGTATTCCGACAGCTGTACCGGACAGAATCGGAATATAAAAATGGCACTTGCATTGAAAAACCTATTACAAGCCCCTGGTATGGAGACTGAAGTTGTACACCAATTTAGTGTCAGGACATTCTAGCTGCCTAGTGATACATATTTGGGCTTGAAAGAAGCAAAGAGTAGGAAAGTTACATATACATATTTATTTATGTATTTATTAACAAGATATTGTGAAGGAATCCGATAGAAAGCATCCTTTCAAATTAGTTCAAAAGATACTTAGTAATTTCTTGTCAACCTAGAAATTGGAAGAAGCTATTGTGAATAGAAAGAAAACTGTTGATGGCCATAATGTTAATTGGCTAGAAACATGATGGCTTAGATATGAAAAAAGAAGTATTTTTTCACTCAAATATAAAACCAGTCTTCATCCAGACACAGAGTCCATGAAGTTAATTTGGAAAAGAAAAGCAAGTGAAGACCAGCGCAACAGTTACCACAACAAGATTGCATGTACAACCAGCGACGTGCAGTTACTAATGCTAAGAAGTATTTGTTGGATTTACTGTTTTTAATTCCTCACATTCACCAAGATAAATTCGAGAAGAGTTCATGAAAACAGCAACTTTTTTTTTTATTTAAGAATTACATAAATTTTGTGTAATAATTATTTTCAGTAGACAACTGAAGCAAGTCCATATTTTTTAAATTTAAAACATTACTATAACTTCATATGTTTATTCAGTATCATCAAATTCACATGGAATAAGTAAAAAACTATGTTCATTTTACAAATAAACCAAATTTTTATTTTTGTAAAATATCCACTGATTCTTTATGTAACATTCACCTTTAACTCTCAATTTCACAAAAACACATTTTTTTTGGACTTACACTACTTGTATTCTGAGCGCCTTATTTAATAATGACATTACTTACTTACTCACTGGCACTATCGAACCCGTAGGTTCATGGCCCCACGGACATAAGCTCTCCATACATCCCTATCCTGAACTAATGCTTTCCAATCATTCCCTGTATAATCTACTTCCCTCAAATCATAGTTAATGTTATTCTTCCACCTCATTCTTGGTCTACCAACTGGGCGTTTACCCTCTGGCTTTCCTACAAGAAGCTTCCATGCAATCTTTCATTCCCCATACGTGCAACATGTCCTGCCCATCGCAGTCTACGAGACTTAACTGTTCTTAATATATCTGGCTTTCTATAAATACCATGTAGTTCATTGTTATGTAGTCTTCTCTATTCACCTGTCTGTTCATCCTTATTTGGTCCAAAAATTTTCCTAAGTACTTTATTCTCGAATACTCGTAATCTCCTTTCCTACCTTAAAGTAAGAGTCCATGTTTCGCATCCATATAATATAACTGGTAGAATAATAGTTTTATATATTTTCAGTTTAACGTTTTTTGAAAGGAGTTGGGACAACAAGAGTCTCTGCAATGCATAATAGCATGCATTTCCAGAATTGAGCCTATGTTTAATTTCTTTGTGCATCTCAATCCTATTTGTGATTATTGTTCCTAGGTATTTGAATGCAGCCACTTCCTCAAAATTTCCCTTATTTGCCATTAGCTGTCCATTTCCATTATCAAATAAGCATTCTAATTCTTCATAGAACTCATCCTTGATCTTGTCATCTTTATCTTCTGTGGGGGCATGTACATTTACAATTATAAAATCATGTTGTTTACCCTTTAGAATTATGTATGATATCCTATCACTAACAAACTTAATATCTCGGATAGCGGATAGGATCCTCCTTCTGACTAAAAACCCCGTTCCAATTGCAGGTCTTTCTGCACCCCCGTTATATAATGCAAAGCTTCCTGATTCCTGACTACCTTCTCCTGGCCACCTAACTTCCTGTAAAGCGACTATATCCAAGGGCGATTTTTCTAATTCCCGCGTTAATATCTTTAGTGCCCCGCTATTGTATAAAGTCCTAATATGCCATGTTCCTAGGAACATGTCTCTGTGTTTGAGCCTTTGGCATGGGTTCCCTGAAGTAGTCCCCGCCCGGAGAACCGAATGGGGGACTATTTGTCCTCCGGAAAATTTTACCCCAGTTGAACCCATGTCCGCATTTCTTGACAGTTGTATTTTTACGGTGAAAGATCGTCACTCTTTCGACCTAGGTACTTTTTCGTCTGGCTTATCACCTTCGACCAGTCCAGCATGGGTAACCCTATCGGCAGCAATGCTACCGCCGGCATAGCTCTCAGGATCATTTAAGCACGCACGCCACTCCGCCACGACAAGGTAAAGATACCATGGAGGGGAATAATGACATTATCCAATATATTAAACAGAGTTAAAGTTCAGAATTTTTATATTTATAGTGGATGAAGCAGGGTTGTTTACTATCAAATCTGCTATTTACTATGGGACTTGAAAAAATAATTACAGGTATTAATATTAACCCTGGTAGAAGATAATTTAATAGATATTCACAATAGTATTTATATGCCGATGGACATATATTCTTATCAATTAATGTCATGTCTTTGAATTAGGTTGCTCAAAACCTGTAGGTAAATGCATGGGAATCTGGTTTAAATAATATTTATAAACAACATTAAATATATTATTGTAATTAGTAGATTTGTCCACCGCTGATCTAGGGATAGCGTCGCTGTCTCTTATGCAGCGGGACTGGGTTCGATTCCAGATCGGGACAAGTTTCCTGAGTGATTTTTTTCGGTGGTTTTTTCCTCACCTGCAAGACAAATATTAGGAAACTTTTAGGTATAAACGGTCCCCGAACATTATCTGGTCATTATAATTAGCCTATTATCAATAAAACATTGTCAATGTTTAGTATGAATGTGTGTTTAGGCCTAATGGTGTACTTCGTCTCTCGGAGGAGGCCCTGACATTGAGCTGATCACTCATCGGACAGGCCCTACATGTCCTTGTCGTTAAAACAAAAAAGTATGTGTGTGATCCATACTTAAGATCCCTCTCCAGACAGATCGTGCCGCTGTAAGACCCGGATGGCAAGTGGTACGTGAAAGTACCTGTAACTTCGTTAAAGGAATATACCGGTAATTATATATATATATATATATATATATATATATACATACATATATATATATATATATTTATGGTATGATAAGAAAAATAAATGCCTGGACGGGATTCGAATCCGGATCTCTGAGTATATATATATATATATGGTATGATAAGAAAAATAAATGCCTGGACGGGATTCGAACCCGGATCTCTGAGTCTGTACCTCAGCGTGATATCCATTACACTACCAGGCGAATCCAATTCAAACACTTATTTTTCTTATATATGTATTATACTCTCCATTATTACTAGATGTCGCGAGAACACTGTCTTCACTGCCATCTAGTAGCTGACTATATCAAGTAAGCAAATTAAAGAGAATATTTATTTTACTTTATAGCAGTGACGCTTTATATATATATATATATATATAGTAGTCTACTTATAAAAACCAGGTAGGCTATATGTAGTATTAAATATTCAAAATATGATAAATTGTTAAATTAAAAATCTGTTGAACTATTAGTCTTAGTAAGACACACATATCTGATGTGATAGCAGCAGCGAATAGTTGTGACCAGGATTTAGATATTACAACGATAGAGTAAATTTTCCCAACAAAATTGATATAAGGTTATGCAATATATATATAAAGAAGTAAATATCAATAAAACTAAATATATGGTCACACGTAGAAATTCATTATATAATGGAAATGGACAGCTAAGGACAAATGAGGGAAATTTTGAGGAGGTGGCTGAATTCAAGTACCTAGGAACAATAATCACAAATAGGAATGAGATGCACAAAGAAATTAAACATAGGCTCAATTCTGGAAATGCCTGCTATTATGCATTGCAGAGACTCTTGATGTCCCAACTCCTTTCAAAAAACGTTAAACTGAAAATATATAAAACTATTATTCTACCAGTTATATTATATGGGTGCGAAACATGTACTCTTACTTTAAGGGAGGAAAGGAGATTACAAGTATTTGAGAATAAAGTACTTAGGGAAATTTTTGGACCAAAGAGAGATGAACAGACAGGTGAGTGGAGAAGACTACATAACAATGAACTACATGGTCTCTATAGGAAGGGAGATATAATAAGAACAGTTAAGTCTCGTAGAATGCGATGGGCAGGACATGTCGCACGTATGGGGAATGAAAGACTTGCATGGAAGCTTCTTGTAGGAAAGCCAGAGGGAAAACGCCCAGTTGGTAGACCAAGAATGAGGTGGGATAATAACATTAACTATGATTTGAGGGAAGTAGATTATACAGGGAATGATTGGAAAGCATTAGCTCAGGATAGGTATGTATGGAGAGCTTATGTCCGCGCGGCCATGAACCTACGGGTTCGATAGTGCCAGTGAGTAAGTAAGTAAGTATATATATAAAGCCTGTTGTGGTATATAGAAGCGAGTGACCTTCCATAAAATGCGAAACCTATATTGGGATATGAGAGAGGAAAATATTCATGTGGTAAACAATGTTGCGGTGTCACAAGGAAAGGGGTGTAAGGGCAAGTTTTACAGTATTGAAGAAAATCAAGTTTAAATTTTATAAGAAATTCGTAGGTAATTGAAAATTATAACAATCATTATTTTTCCACTTATAACGCATACACTTAAACCTTTTGCCCCTAAATAAAATTATGCATCAATAATGCAATTATACACCAAACTCGTTTTTTGCGAAAAAATAAGTTACACTCCTATGCTTCTAACCGCCTCATATATGAAAACATTGAAAATTGTGCATCAGCCGCGGTGGACTAGTGGTTTTGCTCCTTTGCCTCTGGTCCTGAGGGTCGCGGGTTCAAATCCGGCCGGAGCGATGCATCATTTAGGATGGAAAAATCCAAGGAGCAAGACCTCCTTGAGGGATTTTAAGCCGTGCGTCCCGAGTCTGAAGATTTTCAGGCTCGTAAAAGATCCTTAAGTCTGAATAAAAAGGCCTCTAAGCACAATTTACCGAATTTTCCCGTCCTAGTACTACCTTGGTTTTCTAGCTATCAGTTTGAAGCGGAACGCGGACCACGGGCCACTCCAATGATATTTATATGAAAACAAGTAGGGGAGAGCACCAAAATCTCGTTGAGGGATACAAGGGCTTACAAGATACAAGATGAAAATTGTAATATATGTTTACTGGTATATAAGGGTTTGAAATAATAACTGATAACAAATTAAGAATAACCGAATGGCTAAGAACATGTTTTGAGGATGAAGGAGTTGGAAGATCAGACTACGGTGGGTAGGCAACTCGGTATTAAGTACAGGGAACGTACACTCATGACAGCAAGAATGGATGGAAGTGATTAGTGAGGCTGAGACTGAACTATAGCGTTGAAAAAAGAATTTAGTACTTTACAGCACTAAAGCTACCACACCTACACAATTCCCTAGTAAAGCTGCAAGCATAGCATGAAAATGCTATGATTGCAGTGAAGGACCTGCCTTGTGGCAAAATTACTATGGATGGATGGACAGCACTAACTATATTTATGGCGCCCAAAAACCTCAAGCAAAAAATAGGTGACTCCTGGGGAAAATTTCCCCACTTTTAGCGAATTCCGAGGGAATGAACCTATTGATATGTTCCCATATAAATATTTTCGAAAATATTCTTATATATATATATATGTCCACCGCTGTGGTCTCGAGGTAGCGTGCTGCCTTGTCACGCAGCGGGCCCAGTTTCGATCCCCGGTCGGGGCAGTTTTTCTGGGTGAGGTTTTTATCGGATTTTTTCCTCACTTATAACACAAACCTTTAAGGCCCAAACGGTCCCCGAAATCATATGGCCATCATCATCATCCTTATCATTATCATCATCATCCTTCACCGGTGTGGAAAGCAACGGCAAGCTACCACACCTACAATTCCCTAGTAAAGCTGCAAAGCATAGCATGAAAATGCTATGATTGCAGGGAAAGACTTGCCCTAGGGCAGAATTACTATGGATGGATATAACTTTTACGCATACACAAATGTGTCCGTTAACGCTCTAACGGCCGCAATTTTCGGTTCATCAAAACCAAACTTGGAATATAGCTATTGATTAAAAAGTGAGATCTAGTTTATTAAGTAGCAAAATGGGATGATTAGGTGTAGGAGTTCATATGAGACGGAAATTTAAAAATCGATCTCGGTCCAATTTTCAAAGTTTTACAAAAAAACTCAGTATAAGTATTTCTTCTTCTTCTTCCTTCCAAGTATTAGGCCGAGGCCTGTTACGATCCTATAGAAAATTTTCCCTTATGGGAAATTCTCGTATAAGACTTGAAAGCATAATAATAGTCCCTTCGATTGGTTGCTGGCCAAAGGAAGGCAAGACCAGTGATGGGACTGCCGTCTTATAGCCTCTGGTCAGGCTTTTCTGGAGAAGAAAAGAAAATAAAGGAAAGAAGAAATGGAAGAAAGGAAAGACTCTCTAGCCCTCGGATGCCCTAATAGCGTCGGGGTCGAAAAAAACAAGAGTTAACCAAGAGAGGTTATATAGTAAAGTTAAAAGAGTGCAAAACACAAGTAAGTGGAAGAAATGTTTTGCACAGCTTGGGCACCTTGTGGTCGCCATCCACATATCCCCTAGATGAAGACCCCTGAGGGGTATATTGAAATAAAAATAGGTTGGTATTTTCGAAAAATTATGGCAATCCAACCATTAGGAGTGGGAGTTTGGCTGAATCCCGAAATTAGAAAATAGACTCTAGCAAGCGCTATGCCTGGTTTGTCGCAATGTATATCATTAACCTTTAGATTGACTTATAGGATACATTAGTTCAATTTATGTAATATTTTATAAAATAATGGTAAATTAATTGGTAGATATTTAAATTAGTCTCAAATTATACAGCAATATATATTATATATATATATATATATACAATTAGGGTTATGTTCGATTTGTTTTCACTGTTGTCTACAGTTTGAAATAACCAGGCATCAGATACTGACTTTCTCCAATTTAACAAAATAAATATATATTCCGTAAACCAGTAATATAGACCAAACATTCGACTTGCTGAGAAAGTCGCTTAGTTTACGCAGTTCCTAAGTGATGGAGTTTTAGGAATCGGATGGTCATGCCTCAAAAGAAAATATTTATTTGTTTATATACAGATTTTTGATGTTTACATAACTTTGTGTGCCTAAAGTTTTATTTTCCTTCTCCACTCGTCTCTATCCATCCACTCTATGTCCCCAAGTCCTCTTGTTCCCATCCCAGTTTTTATTTCTTGCATCCAGGAGTTTCGAGATATTCCTTTCCTTCTTCTTCCAGGTGGATATCATTCCAATGTTTCCCTGGGAAACCTTTCTTTTTGCATTCGTTGTGTCGTTAAATAAAATAATGTGTACTCACTATCTACATAATATGTTATGTAAAAACGGACATCCATTTTATATTTGTATCAGCACTCTAAATTACAAAAATGCAGTTTGTTATAAATCTAAAATAAACCACTCTAATCTTAAATAAATTATCTTCAAATGGAAATTAAATTCCCTTTCTGAAGCGATTAAAATTAGTGGTATTATTTAGTACATTGAAAGCACTAGAGCACTCTAAGTTTTACAAGTCAATATCCATTCTCTAAATATTGCAGTAAAAGTAGGCCTATGTAGATACAATGGTGTGATGTAATTGACGGCTGCGGGAGGCATTACTGCGGTTAGAAGACGCAGCTGCTGCGGCTGCGATAATGGTTTATGTGTGTGTGAATTTATGGACATTGCCTTGGTATACTAGATAACAACATTATCTGCTTCTTTCTCTCACTAAATCTTTAAATTTCATTCCGCTTAATGCCTATGATTTTTCTTAGGCCTACATTTCTGGAGATGTTTAGTTTTAATAGGTATCACTAGTTATCCTCCTAAAAACTTACATTATAGGGATTTTAAAAACACGGACATTGCTAAAACAATAGACAGAAAGACACGTTAACGCTCCAGCGGTCGCATAAGATAAGTTATATATAAATATAATATGTAAAATAGGACATAAAAAGCTTAGTAAGTAAATTTTCTTGTTTGCATCTAATATCAGAAACACTTGTAGGATTAGTGGGTAACAAAAAAGACACAGCGTAAGAATTGTACATATTCATAGAATTAAATCATAATAGCAAATAATAGTAAAATATTTAACGTCACTCGTATTTGTAAAATTGATAACGGATATATTTTATATTTTAGTGAGATCGGCACTACCAGTGGCGATATATGGAAATGAGGCCTGGGTCCTGAAGGAAAAAGGAAAAATTAACTTCAGGCAGCGGAAATGAGATCCCTACGGGCTGTGAAAGGTTGTAAAAGAGAAGAACATATTAGAAATGAGATCCCTACGGGCTGTGAAAGGTTGTAAAAGAGAAGAACATATTAGAAATGAGATCCCTACGGGCTGTGAAAGGTTGTAAAAGAGAAGAACATATTAGAAATGAGATCCCAACGGGCTGTGAAAGGTTGTAAAAGAGAAGAACATATTAGAAATGAGATCCCAACGGGCTGTGAAAGGTTGTAAAAGAGAAGTAACATATTAGAAATGAGATCCCTACGGGCTGTGAAAGGTTGTAAAAGAGAAGAACATATTAGAAATGAGATCCCAACGGGCTGTGAAAGGTTGTAAAAGAGAAGAAACATATTAGAAATGAGATCCCAACGGGCTGTGAAAGGTTGTAAAAGAGAAGAACATATTAGAAATGAGATCCCAACGGGCTGTGAAAGGTTGTAAAAGAGAAGAACATATTAGAAATGAGATCCCAACGGGCTGTGAAAGGTTGTAAAAGAGAAGAACATATTAGAAATGAGATCCCAACGGGCGGTGAAAGGTTGTAAAAGAGAAGAACATATTAGAAATGAGAATATTAGAGACGAACTAAAAGTACAACCACTTCTTTAACAAATAGAACAACACGGGAATTATTCGATAGAAAATCTGCAAATAATGACAGAGGATAGGGTACCAAAGATGGCACTGATGTATAATCCTGGAGGACGAAGATCGGTAGGAAGATCAAGAAAGCGCTGGGCTAAACAGATGTGAGATCGGAACAGGCAAAGGCGTAATCTGTGAAGTTGAAGATCATGATGAAGATGATGATTTTAGTGAATTCCAAAGTAATGTACCTAACGAGGATATCAAGGAAAAACAATTTTTAATATTTACAGATCTTCACCGATCCTATCTGATAGACACCGAAAATGACCACCACCAAAATTATATGGGGCCATTTATATTGTATTGCAGGGAAATGAGAACAGTTCTAAGTGCACAAATGGATGTTTTAAGAAGATAAACTGGAAAATCTAGTATGGATAGAATAAGAAATAATGAAATAAGGGAAATTATGGGTGTACAAGACGAGCCAAAACTCCATAGACATTATAAAAAAAGATTACGGTGATATGGCCATGTAATAAGAATGCCAGAGCAAATATTGCCTAAAATTGTTTTGGAATGGATCCCAATGGAAAGGAGGAAAATAAGAAGATCGAAGAAATCTTGGATAGAAGGGGTACAAGCAGCTATGAATATCAGAGTATTGGGGGAAGGTCAATGGATGGACAGAGAGGAATGACGTTTGGTTTCCTGAAGACGGCGGCAGATGCCATGCTACCGGATGATGTTGACATATTGTGTTGTAAATTTTCGCGGATATAGGGCCTAAGTTTGATAAAGTTTTTTTTAAATATGTTAACGCTCTAGCGGTCGCAATTGTTGTTTCCTAGAAACCAAACTTGGCATGTAGCAATTAATGAAAAAAATTAAGGTCGAGTTCGTAAAACGGAAAAATTGGACTTTTAGGTGTAGGAGTTCTCTTCAAACGAAAATATGAAAATATAATGAAATCGTTCTAGACATCACGATTTTCGATGTTCTACAACGAAACTCAGCATATACCATTAAAGAAACTGAGGAAGTATTCTCCAATTTACAGCTAAATCCGACTATTAGAATTGGTGGTTTATTTAAATTACTTACTTTTACTTTTGAGGGCCTCTCCACTTTTCAGCGGTTACCCTGTATTCCCATTCGCCATTCTTGCCGATCACGCCATTCATCCTCCTCCAGTCCTCGGTCGTTCATCAATCTATGGATCTCTCCTCTCCAAGTTGTTCTTGGCCTGCCCCGTTTCCTTCTACCAGAAGGTGACCATTCGAAAAGAGTTTTGGGACACCTATCATCCTCCATTTTCCTGACATGGCCATACCACTGAAGAGCTCGCCTTTCGATCCTTTCCACCACTGTCTCCTCCATATCCATCATCTGCCTCACTTCTTCATTTCTTCTTCTTTCCAACCTGGACACCCTGGCACTGCGTCTTATTCCATCCATCTCCACTGCCAAGATCTTAGTTTTTTGTCCCTCTACCAAAGTCCATCCCTCAGCACCATAAGTCATTATGCTTTCCACAACAGACTTCAAAATCCTCTTCTTCGTATGGTTTGACATGGTCCTACTCCACAGTACTCTATTCAACATTTTTATGGCTCTTCGTGCTTGTACTAACCTGCTATCTACTTCAGCTTTACAACTCCCTGATTCATCAATAAGTGATCCCAAATATTTAAATTTTTAACAGCTCTAATAATTCCTTGGGATAGGGATATATCTCGTCCTACTACAATATATTCAGTTTTTTTCCATGTTTACTCTTAATCCTCCTATTTCAAAAGCATTTAGAAGTTTTCTCATCATGTATTTCACATCCTTTCGACTCTGAGCTGTCAACACTTGATCGTCTGCAAATAATAAGGAATGTATTGTGCCACCTTGGACTGGTACTCCCATGCCTCCACAATATCGATTCCACTGCTCCAATATATGCTGGATGTATATTTTGAACAGAGTAGGGGACATACTACAGCCCTGTCGCAGGCCTTTAGTAGTTGTGAATGGACAAGATATCATCTTACCCACTTTAACCGAAGCCTGACACTGCTGGTACAACCGTCGGACAAGTGAAATCATTGGTAAATCGATACTAACATTAACCATTGCATCGCAAAGTTGGTTGATTGGCACTGAGTCATAGGCCTCTTCTAAATCAACAAATACGAAATTAAAATTATTACTCTAATGATCTCAATGTTTCCTTCATCGCAATGCACATTGTACAATTTGATTAATCCTTAAATTGACAATGTACATCATATTAATTCAATTTAGTCATTGTTGTTAATAAATTGTTGTTAATAAGTTGCTGTTATTATTTAAGTTTGTGTCAAAATTGAACGAAAATCTGTATATAGGTAATAACTTACCATACAGTTATGCATTTTATTTTTTCAGTCCGATATTTCTATATAACCTGGCATCGAAAATTTAGTTTCTCCAATTTAATAAGAGAAATATACATTCAGTAAACCAGAATAACAGGGCCATAAATTCGACTTGCTGAGAAATACGATTAGTTTAAGCAGTTCCTTTTTTATCTCCTTGACAAAAGAAATAACATCTATATTGCATTAGAGAAAATCACTAACACTTTCTTAAGGTTAGAATATTACATTAGTGACGCTTATTCTATAAGTAAAGTTTATATAAAAAAAATTCAACTGATGGCCGAAGTCATTGGGGTTCTCTTAAAAACTTTATATAAATTTGTATACGAATATAGGGAAATGAATGTTCTTCCCAAAAAAAAAAACAGTGGACTTAATACCTTGTCCACATACCACCTTCATCCATGAATGCCTGGTATCTTTGAGTCATAGGGGCAACTAATTTACGATGATAGATAATCCCAGCGAAATAATCCCAGATTTCCACAACCTGATCCCATAAATGTGTCATCGACACAAGCTGTACATTGTCTTCAATCTGATATTAAAGTAGTAGGAATTTATTAGACAACCATAGCAAACCGTGGAGGAAAGTTACATGCTATATTTATTGACAACTCCTAGGCGTTCGATACAATTAATAGAACCATCCTAATGAAGAAATTGGAAAACGCTATAGGTCCAAAACACTACATATTACCTTCTATTAGAGACCTCTTCGCCAACAACTGGGTGGAAGTAAGTGATTGTATAGACAAATCCAGGCTAAAGGAAAATAAGTTCATATGGCATTTATAGACCTGGAAAAGGCATATGACTCTGTACCCATCAACAAACTTTGGGTGGCAATGGAGAAGTTTGGAATATCTAAATCTCTAATACATTTTATAAAAAGAATGTATGATTGTAAAGCAAGTATTAAGGTTGGAAATAGAATATCCTCAGAATTTGATATAACAAAAGGATTAAGACAAGGATGCGGGATGTCACCAACATTGTTCAAGATATATTTAGAAGATGTATTAATGAAATGGAATAAGTCATGTAGGGGAATGGGAATCGACATTAATGGCCATTTATTGCACAATTTATTATTCGCTGATGACCAGATTATAATAGGACAAGATAAAGAAGATATAGAATATATGATCAGAAAGTTGGTCGATGCATTTGAGGTAGGTGGACTGAAGATAAATTATATTAAAACAGAATATATGGTAATCGGAGGAAATTCAGAACACCTACAAATAAATAATAAGATAACTAAACGTATTGAAGAATTTAAATATCTTGGATCTATAATAGATAAATCTGGTACTTGTGAAAATATATTTTTAACATAGTAAATTGTGCAAGGAAGGCGATCAGATCCCTGAATGGTCTTTTATGGAATAGAAATTTGGCCAGAAAAATAAAAAAGGGATTATACCGACAATAATAGAAAGTATACTTACATATGGATCAGAAAGCTGGACAATAAATGAAAGGATGCAGAAAACAATCTTGGCGACAGAAATGGATGGATTACGGAGAAGTATGAGAATATCCAGGCTACAACATATTCGAAATACATATATCAGACAAGAAATTGATGCACAAGAAACTGTTATCGATAGGATAACAAAGAGAGCTCTACAATGGTATGGACATGTACAACGGATTCCGGAAGACCAGTGGCCTAAACAGGTGTTAGATTGGATGGTACCAGGCAGAAAGAGAAGGGGAAGAAGTAGAAGAGCATCGTATGAAGGAATATATGATGCCATGATGAAGAGGGGTATGGAAGATGGACAATGGGAAGATAGGAATCTCTGGAAAGCAGGAATCAAAGGCAAACTGCTGTAAAGTGGAAAGCCTGTATTAAGTATTAAGTAAGTATAGACAAATCCAACTGGATACAGCAAACTGTTGCGGAACTTCAGGGGGACCCGTTAAGCCCCTTGCTGTTCATTTTACCTACAGCGGACATGATTAAGGCAATAAAACCTGACAAAATAGGCCTGCTTATGTACGCAGATGACTGGTATTGACCTCAACTTCGGATATTCACCTGCAGAAAGCCTTCAACCAATTAGTGGACTGGGCAAAAGAAAATGAACTGACACTAAATGAAGAGAAAACAGTCTCCATGACCTTCAGAAAAGGAGGCAAACGAGGTAATTTCAACCTTGGTGAAGAACACTAGAATCAGTAACTAGCTCAGCGTATCTGGGAGTCTCTTTACAATCACAGGGAAGAGTATTTACATACTAGGCCTATGTAAATGACAGAGTAAATGCTGCGATAAGAGCCATATGCGACAATAAGTTAATAAGCAGACTCTCATTAGAAACAGCCCTATAACCTTTGAACTTAAAGTTGATCCCGTTGCAACATATGGGTTAGAAAATATATGGGTACATTTAAAGAAAAAGAACTTAGAAAAATTGGAGAAACTAAAAGCCACAGCGAGGGTATAGACAATGTAGTTATAAATTTAAACGATTATTTACATTAAAATTGTAAAATAATTTTGAAGGTATATTTATGTTACTTACTTACTTACTTACTTACTTAACTCACTCACTGGCACTATCGAACCAGGAGGTTCATGGTCGCGTGGACGTAAGCTCTCCATACATCGCTATCTTGAGCCAATGTTGATTAACCCACTATCTTCTCATTTGTAAAGTATTATTCTTTTTCCTTCCCTCTCCATTTTCCGAGAAAAAATGATAAGTTCTAAAATAATAAATTGAAGATGATAAATTTATTCTCAAATCATTCCCTGTATAATCTACTTCCCTCGAACCAGAGTTAATGTTATTCTTCCAACTCATTCTAGGTCTATTAACTGGGCGATTTCCCTATTGTTTTCGTACAAGAAGCTTCCATGTACGTCTTTGATTCCCATCGCTGCCTGTGAGACATAACTGTTCTTATTATATGTGGCTTCCTGTAAAGACCATGTAGTTCACTGTTATGTAATCTTCCCTATTCAGATCTCTGTTAATCTCTCTTTGGTCCTAAAATATTCATAAGAATTTTATTCTCAAATGTTATAATTGTGTTAACAGAAATAATTTGTGAGATAGTAAAGTGCACAAAATAGACATAAAAAACGGCAAAACATCAACAGAGCGCATTATTAAACATAATTCCTGAATTTTCACTAAAAATCTTAAATGTGAATGGTGAATAAATCTTATATCCTTGTCATGCCGTATATAGTTAATAGTAACATAGAGAATCAATACTAATAAAATTTATTGTTAAAACCGTTGCGGTGGATAGTCATCAAATAAAATAAGTTGTATACCTTCTTAGGTAAGATTCGTCGTCTCAACTTATAAAATATGTATTCTTTATGTCTGTAGGACTTTCAGAACATCCGTTCTGTCTTCAGCAGGCCTTTCTTCCCTACATTACCTGATATGATGGTTGATGCTGCTGGTTATAGACAATGTAGTTATAAATTTAAACGATTATTTACATAGAAATTGTAAAATAATTTTGAAGGTATATTTATGTCGTGACAACACCACATTAGGAGCAGCAGCATCAACCATCCTATCAGGTAATGTAGCGAAGAAAGACCTGCTGAAGATAGGACGGATGTTCTGAAAGGCCTACATACATAAAGAATACATATTTTATAAGTTGAGGAGGACGGACCTTACCTATAAGGTATATTTTAACTTATTTTATTTTATAACTTAGAGAATATAACACAGTAATGTAAGTAGACTACTATTCATTAAAAACTAGTGTAAATTTTCTGTTTTTGTGTTAACGTAGAATGGAAGGCCCTGAAGACTGTAATATATTAAACATGGCTCTGTTAATTAAGAAACCCCGAGTTACATTACTGCCTTGTGTAAGCATGCAATTCGTTCTGTAATTTGAGCGAGGGTGATGGAATTTCAAACATCACAGGGCTAACCCATGTGTGCTTATTTCTACGATATTAAGTGGACTTTGTATTCAACGGGGACTATTGTATAAGTTAATGGGTGAAACAATATTGACCAATGCCAAATCGCTTTTTCGTTGGCCTTTAGGCTATTGGTTGATACCACTCACGCGAAACATGCAGATGGGAATGCAACCAAAACCATTTACAATTCAGCTAATGGAACGGAATCATAAAAACTAAACCCATCTGAATAAAGGGAATCGCCTCTCATTTCGTTACATAGAACTATGGGAGCTTCTTTAGTTCAGTATTTGTTTTGTATTAGATTAGGCGTAAGTAATTTACAAATTTTCATTTTGATCCATTTAATTTTTGTTATATTACTCGTACATTGCGCATGTGATAGACTGCACAATCCAGTATGGAATTAATTTTCACATATCTGTCCCTTTAAGAATTTTACGAAATTAATTAATATAGTGGCAGAATAGCAGTTCTAACTACCCTTCATTTTTCAGTTTATTGTTGAAAACTATTGTTTTTTTTCTTAATTTAATAACATTTTTTTAATATTTTAAACTTTTTGAAACAATTTTTATAACATTATTTGGCAGTTTTTAAATATTTATTTAGATACAGAAATTGCAATATTATGACACCGTTAGACAATATTGTGATGCTAACTGTTATTTTCTCCACAGAGTATATTACTTAGTCTATGATTTTTTTATCGCTGCTTGGAACGGTGTTAGGAAGTGATAAGTAAGTGTACACCCATTTTTAATAAACGCTTGATAATGTTAATATTATTAGTATATTTATTTAATTTCTAGAGGAGATTTATTGCAAAGATTGGTCATTCAAATTTCGCAGCTATGTGCTGCCATCTTAGCGTAAGCTGTATAAATTTTAGTACGACAACGACAATAATCGATAATTGGCGAGAAGCGATAACCCACTAGGCAAGGATTATAGTCGATATGTGGTTCAATGGTGGATTATTGCTGGCTCCTTAAACTCTGGCGCATGCGCACTGTTGATCTAAAGGACTACAAAAATATATTGGGTAAGTAAAAGTGCTGAATTCCCAATATAGTTTAATAAACAGAATGGCGTGTCTCAGCACGTAATAACTGCAATAAAAAGTCTACATGTGTAGAATAAAATAACAATAGAAATTGGAGTAAAAAAATAAAAATAACATAATTGCAACAATAAATAGAGGTTTAAAACAGGGATGTCCATTTCATTCTCCCTTTTTTAATATTTATATTGACGATATCATATATATTGTATTGTATTGTAAGCCTATATTTTCCCTTTACAGAGATATAGGCGCTCTCCCCCTACAGAGAATAATTTGAACCATACTAATTTAGTTACACTTGTTTTCGTATAGATGTCATTTTGAGTGGTCCGTGGTTAGCGTTCCGCCTCATACTGACATCTAGGAAACCAAGGTAGTACTAGGACGGGAAAATTCGGTAAATTTTGCTTAGAGGCCTTTTCATTCAGGCTTAAGAATTTTTTACGAGCCTGAAAATTTTCAGACTCGGGACCCACGGCTTAAAGTCCCTCTCGGAAGACTTGCTCCTTGGATTTTTCCGTCCTAAAAAAATCCATCGACCCCGGCTGGGTTTGAACCCGCGACCCTCGGGAGCAGAGGCAGGGAGCATAACCACTAGTCCACCGCGGCCGACATATCATATATAACTGGCAGATAAATTTGGACTCACATTTCAAAAATATTACTTTTTGCAGACGACCAAGTTCTAATATCTAGCTCAAAAATGGTCTACATAAATCACTTTTTCAATTAAATAACATTATACAGAATTATAATTACAAAATATCAATAAATGAAACGAAAATCTTAGCATTTAAAGGATCAGATACCGTAAGAGCTAAAATAATTCTGGGCTGTTGGACAACTGAAACATTTTAAATACCTGGGTTATGAAATTTCCTACTTCAAATATGAAGATCTTTTCAATAAACTTAATAAATGTAATTACATATGTGGCATAATTAAGAGAATATTTAAATATTCCAGAAAGGAAACAAAAAATGAAATTTTACAATGCAGCGGCAGTCTCCTTACTGTTTCATGGTAGTGAATTTTGGGTTTTAACTAAATGAGATGGTAATATCCCAGATGCAGCTGAAATGAGATTTTTGAGAAATGTAGCTAGCTTCAAACTTCTAGATAAAAGTAGAAGTGAAGATAAGGGGATATGAACTAAATATTTTTAAACTTTCAGATAAAATAAATGAATCTAAAAAAACTGGAAGTAAATTGTTCAAAAAATGTAAGATGAACGCATAGTACAAATTATACTTCATTACAAACCAAAAGAACACACGAATATTGGTAGACCTAAAAATATATAGATTCAACTTCTTGAATGAGATTCTACGAGACCGGAACAAGCCACATGGGCTCAATCCGAGATTGTTGATGATGATGATAAATAACATTATATATATATATATATATATATATATATGGGGTCAGGATTTTTAAACTGACCCAAACCCTCTGGCGGCACTATGGCCCTGGGGTCGACTCAGCCTCTAACGGAAATGAGTACCAGACGCTTGTTGGGGGTAAAGGCGGCCGTCACGCAGGGCTGACAACTCGGTTGACATAAAGTGCCGATTGTCTAGAAAAAGTGGGAACCTTAACCTCCTACTACCCCAAGGACCTCCGGGTCTGTTGTGGGATCACTTTACTTTACTTTTACTTTTACTTTACTATATATATATCACGTATAAACGCTAATAGATATTTAAATTAATTAACAACGCCGTAGCGTAGTGGTTAAGGCACTGCGCTACAAGCCGGAAGGTCGAGGGTTCGAGTCCCGGTGGGGTCAGGATTTTTAAACTGACCCAAACCTTCTGGCGGCACTATGGTCCTGGGGTCGACTCAGCCTCTAACTGAAATGAGTACCAGACGCTTGTTCTGGGGTAAAGGCGGCCGTCACGCAGGGCTGACAACCCGGCTGACATCAAGTGCCGATTGTCAAGAAAAAGTGGGAGCCCTAACCTCCTACTACCCCAAGGGCCTCCTGAGGCCTGTAGTGGGATCACTTTACCTTTAACACAGTGTTACCGACGGGCGAATTGATGGAAAAGAGTGGAATTTCTTTAAATAAATTGCACAAAAGTTAAACTGCATAGAGATTTTAATTGGGGGTTCCTCTGTTTTTGGTTTAATGGAAATAAAAGGATTGTTTGGGCGCCAGGAATATGATATGATTTCTCGATGTTTAAGAAATTAGGTTGCTCGGCTTCGAATTTTGAATACAGCTGAGGTTCTTTTTCTTCAGGGATGCAAATGATGCTGGCCGGCATAAGACTATGCGAGACGAATTTTAGCATATACTATTTATTCTTGTTATTCATACACTATGAACACGTGGTACAATACAGTTGAATAAGGCACTGGCCTCAGGAAAGATAGTTACATTTCCGAACGATATAATCAGATTGCCTATCACTGTCGAATTTTCTAAGTGCTAAACCCGTGAAGTTATTGTGATTCTAGACTTTGGAACATACCTACTTACTTACTCACTGGCACTATCGAACCCATAGGTTTATGGCCGCGCGGACATACATCCCTATCCTGAGCTAAAGCTTTCCAATCAGTCCCTGTATAATCCACTTCCCTCAAATCATAATTAATGTTATTCTCCCACCTAATTCTTGGTCTACCAACTGGGCGTTTTCCCTCTGGCTTTCCTACAAGAAGCTCCTATGCAAGTCTTTCATTCCCCATACGTGCAACATGTCCTGCCCATCGCAGTCTACGAGACTTAACTATTCTTATTATATCTGACTTCCTATAAAGACCATGTAGTTCATTGTTTTGCAGTCTTCTCCATTCACCTGTCTGTTCATCCCTCATCGGTCCAAAAATCCTCCTAAATACCTTATTCTCGAATACTCGCAATCTCCCCTCCTCCCTTAAAGTAAGAGTCCATGTTTCGCACCCATACAATATAATTGGTAGAATAATAGTTTTATATATTTTCAGTTTAACGTTTTTTGAAAGGAGTTGGGACATTACAATTTGCCGATGATCAACTGGTTTTAGCGCAAGACAAATTTGATATGGAATTCATGATAAAAAGGTTGAAAAACACATATGAATCATGGGGTCTCACAGTAAATTTACAAAAAACAGAATATCGGGCAATAAATAGCAATGAACGAGAAAATTTAATATTGGAAGAAGGAATCCAATTAAAGTAAGTGAAAAAAACTAAATATTTGGGAATAATTATGGATAACATTGAAGATATAGGCAAAGAGAACATAAAACATAGAATTGAATTGAGTAGCAAAATAATATCATCGTTAAATTCCATATGGTGGGATAAGCATATTTGGAAAGACACAAAAAAAATATATTGGTAAAACATTGGTGGAATCTGTTGCAATATATGGAAGTGAGGTATGGACAATCAATAAGTACTACAAGAATAGACTAATAGCTCTAGAAATGGATTATTTACGGAGAAGTGCCAGAAAGTCTAGATTAGAACATGTCACAAATAAGGAAATTAGAAACATAATGGAAGAAGAAGAAAGCATAATTGAAAGAATTGAGGAGAAGGAATTAAAGTGGTTAGGACATGTCTTAAGAATGCAAGATGAGCGATGGCCGAAGCAACTATACGAATGGCATCCGAACAGAAAGAAGCAAAGAGGGAGACCAAGGTTAACTTGGAAGGAAAACATGAAGACAGTAATGCAAGCTAGAGGGCTAAGCATCGAAGATGCTTTGGAGGTTTGGCACGGGAAGACGGCAGCAGCTGTAAAAACCCGTAGATAGATAGATGAAAGGAGTTGGGGCATCAAGAGTCTCAGCAATGCATAATAGCACGAATTTCCAGAATTGAGCCTATGTTTAATTTCTTTGTGCATCTCATTCCTATTTGTGATTATTGTTCTTAGGTATTTTAATTCAGCCACTTCCTCAAAATTTCCTTCATTTGTCATTAGCTGTCCATTTCCTTTATATAATATATTTATATGTGTGACCATATACTTAGTTTTATTGATATTTACTTCCAATCCTAATTTCTTAGTGTTACTCAATAGTGTGTGCGTGTTGTCCTTTAGTATCTCCTCGCTATCGGCCAATAGTACTACATCATCAGCATAAACTAACAGCTTATTAATACCATTGAGTTGTAAGCCCTCCTCATTCTCCAAAGATTTAATGGCATGCTCTAGTACAAAATTAAATAGTAGAGGAGATACTGCATCTCCTTGCAAATAAATTACAAGTCAGTTGTCACAAGTTGTTGGTGGGTTACGCGCAACTAACGCCTAATTATGAAGAAGTATTCATGTCGGCGAGTAGTTGATTACTTATTATCGTCGTGTTATGAAGAAGTGTTCATCTTTGCGAGTACTAGTTAATTATTAATTACAGATTGTTTTTTCGTCTATTAGGAAACTTATGTCTATCCCCTGTCTGCGATTGTATCATCGTGATGTCATTACCTTATCGCAATACAACTGCCCTTTTAATTGGCGGATCACCCATTTTCCAAATGTGAGGAAGGGGTTGCCAGCTTCTGATAGGATGTGACGCCACCAAACTTTAGTTGTATACGCTCTTATCGTATTAGGTACAGTTTTATCATACGTTGGAATCTGGGAATTCCAGTCTAAGTCTGTTTTAGGCTTCGCAACTAATTTCACATCAGTTCGTTGACCGTACTCGCGTTTCTCCGGTCTTTCACGCTCAATTTGTTTTTTTTTTCTCTCTGTAAAAACACCTGCGTGCTGGGTTTATGAATTTTCCCGTAATCAATTTTCTATTGTATTTTAGCTGTCTACAAGTGTGGTGTCTTTAATGACATGAGTTTGCTACAATAAAGGAGCGCTCGCTAATCTGGCAAAATAATAGGCTTGCAGAGTTTTTTGGACCCTTTATGTCAGCTCGGCAAACTGTCACTTGTCAATAGGAAATAAATCTACCTTCCTAACTGTGCTTCGTTCTCACTAACTAATTAAATATTCCTTGACATTTCAACTTCTTTCACTTTATTCCTATTTAATAATATCAAAATCAAATGGCATTTGATTTTCCGATTGAAATGAGTATACATTTCGTATATACCTGACAATTGCTTCATCTAACAGTTTTGTAACCTACTTGTGAATTTAATTCCCGTCATATTTCATTTATTATTTGGTTACTCATTTGGGAACAGGCTGTGTGACACGATTCGCTACAAAACAATATTACAAAATTCACTTCATTGCTTCATCACTATTTCACTTTATACACAGATATCCATCAATCCATAGTAATTCTGCCCGAGGGCAGGTCTTTAACTGCAATCATAGCATTTTCATGCTATGCTTTACAGCTTTACTAGGGAACTGTAGGTGTGATAGCTTCCCGTTGCTTTCCACACCGGTGAAACATGACGATGATAATAAGGATGATGATGATGGCCGGATGATTTTCGGGGACCGTTGGGCCCTAAGCTTCTTGACATTTGTCTTACAGGTGAGGAAAACCCCCGAAAAAAAGCCTCACCCAGGAGACAGTCCCGACAGGGAATCGAACCCGGGTCTGCTGCGTGAAAAACTTGCCGCATTTGCAGTGAACACAAGAAAAGGAGTAATGTTTTGGCGGGTTGAAACCGATCGTACACCTTGCTGCTCGACCTACCACGCTGAAAATTAAAAAATTGGGAGAACTCGAACTGCTACCACACCCAGCAAAGAACCCTGACCTTGTGCCTTTCGATCCAATGCCCATTTCTTCCGTGAAATTTCGAAAACACACGACAACACTGAAACTGTGGAAATAGGTAATAATGATTTCTTCGTATCGAAAACCAGAGTATGGTCGAAGAACCTCTGTGAAATCTGGCTAAAGATTTTAGAATCTGATGATATTCTTTGAAGATTAGTTTAATATCTTCTCAGAAAACATAACTAACAACTGGCACTATCAAACCCGTAGTTTCATGGCCGCGCGGACATAAGCTCTCCATACGTCCCTATCCTGAGCTAATGTTTACCAATCATTCCCTGTATAATCTACTCTCTCAAATCATAGTTAATGTTCTTCTCCCACCTCATTCCTGGTCTACAAACTGTGCGTTTTCTGTCTGGTTTTCCTACAAGAAGCTTCCATGCAAGCCTTTCATCCCCCATTCGTGCCATATGTCCTACCCATCGCAGTCTACGAGACTTAATAGTTCTTTTTATATCTGGCTTCCTATAAAGACCACGTAGTTCACTGTTATGTAAGTCTTCTCCATTCTGTTCATCTCCCTTTTGTCCAAAACTCTTCTTAAGAACTTTATTCTCAAATACTCGTAATTTTTCCTCCGTTAAAGCTGGAGTCCATGTTTCACATCCGTATAATATAACTGGTAGAATAATAGTTTTATATATTTTCAGTTTAACGTTTTTAGAAAGGAGTTGGGTCTTCAAGAGTCTCTGTAATGCATAATAGCACGATACATTCCAAATAAAAAAAAATGTTAAAAAACATGACTTATGAGACAGTTTTCTGTGTAAACCAATAAAATGAGTAATATAACATCCACATAAAGGTTTTAGTAGTAACTTTATTTCTAATATTTTATTTTTATCTCTAGTAGTGAAAACACACTTTATACAGGGGATGATTTCAAAGTATTGCTCAGGATAGGGATGTAAGGAGAGCTTATGTCCGCACGGCTATGAACATATGGGTTCGATAATGCCAGTGAGTGAGTTAGTTAGTGAAAATACATAAAACACTAATTAATTCCTTTGTATATTTAGTGATTCATGTATGGAATGCAGCCAGGAAGACAATGAAATCCGAAATATTTATCAATTTACAGGGATATTTATTGTAAAACTGTAGCGTGTAAATTGTATTAAGCTTAAATGAGCATGCTTTATGCATTGAGGGCTGATTGGTACATGTAATTAGTGATTACTGCATTAATGCGCGCGCACACATTATTATAATTATGCAAAATGAAATAGCTGGTAATGTCAGTGGCTATGACTTCCACTATCAATTAATTGGCTCCAAGCATGACAAGACACTGTGAAACTACAGTCTGTCAGATACGTGTGTTACCTGTTCGCTAAAAATTGCCACAAGCTCTTTGTATACAGTGAAGCGAATTTCCACATGTATCCAACCTCATTTAAATTTCAAATACTATTATTTCAACGTTTGCAGTATAGAAATTTCCCAGCTAGTATGGGTTTTCATCTGAATTCATGGACAACATTTATTGAGTTTATACAATTTCATTAGCGAGATATTTATAACCAAGTAATCATTACTTAAACACTCAAGCATAACAGCGCAACGTTTAATGATTCACCAGATAACTACATTCTCATCGATGCGATGTGGAGATTGTTCAAACGGTAGCATTTGACACCCTTACTTCATAGTCCTGCCTGTTGTTCTAATTTCATTTACCTACTATTATCCCTCCATGGTATCTTTACCTTGTCGTGGTGGAGTGGCTAGCGTGCTTAAATGATCCCAATAGCTATGCCGGCGGTAGCATTGCCATGCCGGACTGGTGAAAGGTGATAGGCTTGACGGAAAAAGTACCTTGGTCGAAAGAGTGACGATCTTCCACCGTAAAAATGCGGACATGGGTTCAACTGGGGTAAAATTTTTCGGAGGTCAAATAGTCCCCCATTCGGTTTTCCGGGCAGGGACTACTTCAGGGAACACATGCCAAAGGCTCAAACACAGGGACATGCCCCTAGGAACATGGAATGTTAGGACTTTATACAATAGCGGGGCACTAGAGATATTGACGCGGGAATTAGATAAATCGTCCTTGGATATAGTCGCTTTACAGGAAGTTAGGTGGCCAGGAGAAGGTAGTCAGGAATCAGGAAACTTTGCATTATACTACGGGGTTGCAGAAAGACCTGCATTTGGAACGGGTTTTTTAGTCAGAAGGAGGATCCTATCCGCTATCCGAGATATTAAGTTTGTTAGTGATAGGATATCATACATAATTCTAAAGGGTAAACGACATGATTTTATGATTGTAAATGTACATGCCCCCACAAAAATAAAGATGACAAGATCAAGGATGAGTTCTATGAAGAATTAGAATGCTTATTTGATAGCCTTTCACGATATCATATGAAAATTGTCTTAGGAGATTTTAATGCAAAAGTGGGGCGGGATGATATATTCAAACCAACAATAGACAAATTCAGTTTTCATGAAGATAGTAACGACAATGGGGTTAGATTAGTCACCTTCGCCACATCACAGAATCTCATTATTAAGAGCACATCACTTCAGCATAAGGATATTCATAAATACACCTGGATGTCTCCAGATGGCGAAAATCGGAACCAAATAGGTCATGTATTAGTGGACAAACGCTGGAACAGTAGCATCATCGATGTTAGATCAGTTAGCGGGACCGACTGCAATTCGGATCATCATCTGCTCAGAGTGAAAATCAGACAACGGCTATCGCTAATGAGAGGAACACACGCTAAAGATGATTCTGTAAAATTTGAATTAAGAAACTTCAAACATGATGAAATGCGGCAAGAATATCAAATCGAAATTGCTAACAGATTTGAAGTACTGGAATCTTCGGATGACAATTTGGCAAGCGAAGAAGAAACTGATATAAATAAAGAATGGGAGGCTATAAGAGATACTATTAAATTGTCAGCATCAGAAAGCATTGGTTGTTTAAAAAAGAGGCAGAACAAGATATGGTTTGATGAGGAATGTGCCGACATTGTAAAGAAAAGAAAGCTAGCAAAATTGAAATAGTTACACGAGCTAAATGAGGTAAATTTAGAGCAATTTAGTTCTTAGACGGGAAACCACCAAGTTACTAAAGAGTAAAAAGAGGGAATATTTGAGAGAGAAGATTAATTATCTTGAAATGAACGCAAAAAATAGGAACATTAGAGAATTATATCAGGGAATTAGTATAGAGAAGAAAGGGTTTCAGGCTAGAACAAACATAATTTGGAATTAAATTGGGGATATGATTGCAAATTCCAGGTGTATATTAAATAGATGCAAAAGTTACTTTAATCAGCTATTAAATGTACATACAGAACAGGACATTGAGGAGGATAATTTACATACAGCAGAAATGCTAGTCGCAGAACCAAGTGCATTAGAGGTTGAATTGGCGATTGAAAAATTGAAGATGTATAAAGCATTAGGTTCAGATGAGATCCCAGCAGAACTGATAAAATCAGGGGGAGAAAAATTGATGGACAAGATACGGTGGTTACTTAGTATGATTTGGGAAAAAGAAGCTCTTCCAGATGAATGGAAAGGATCAATTATCGTACCAATTTATAAGAAAGGAGATAAAACTGATTGCAACAACTACAGGGACATCTCACTACTTTCAATATCGTACAAAATTCTAAGAAATATAATAGTCAGCAGACTTACTCCCTATATTGATGACATTCTAGGAGATCATCAATGTGCATTTAGAAGTAACAGGTCTACAACAGATCAGATTTTTAGCATAAGACAGATTTTAGAAAAGAAATGGGAATATAATGGTACTGCACATCAACTATACGTAAACTTAAAAAACATATGATTCAATTAAGAGCGAGAAGTTATATAGTATCCTGTTGGAATTCGCAATTCCTAAAAAGTTAGTTAGACTTACACGAATGTGTCTAAATGGCACAAAGAGTAGGGTGCGTGTAGGCAAACAGTTTTCGGACACTTTTGAAATCCAGAATGGGTTGAAAGCAAGGGGATGCACTATCTCATCTACTATTTAATTTTGTACTAGAGAATGCCATCAAATCTTTAGAGAATGAGGAAGGCTTACAACTGAATGGTATTAATAAGCTGTTAGTTTATGTTGATGATGTCGTACTATTGGCCGATAGCGAGGAGATACTAAAGGAAAACAGGCACACACTATTGAGTAACACTAAGCAATTAGGACAAATATCAATAAAAGTATATATGTGGCCACACGTAGAAATACATTATATAATGGAAATGGACAGCTAATGACAAATAAGGGAAATTTTGAGGAAGTCGCTGAATTCAAATACCTAGGAAGAATAATCACAAATAGGAATGAGATGCTCAAAGAAATTAAACATAGGCTCAATTCTGGAAATGCGTTCTACTATGCATTGCAGAGACTCTTGATGTCCCAACTGCTTTCAAAAAACGTTAAACTGAAAATATATAAAACTATTATTCTACCAGTTATATATATGGATGCGAAACATGGACTCTAACTATAAGGGAGGAAAGGAGATTACAAGTATTTGAGAATAAAGTACTTAGGAAAGTTTTTGGACCAAAGAGAGATGAACAAACAGGTGAATGGAGAAGACTACATAACCATGAACTACATGGTCTTTATAGGAAGCCAGATATAATAAGAACAGTTAAGTCTCGTAGACTGTGATGGGCAGGACATGTTGCACGTATGGGGAATGAAAGACTTGCGTGGAAGCTTCTTGTAGGAAAGCCAGATGGAAAACGCTCAGTTGTTAGACCAATAATGAGGCGGGAGAATAACATTAACTATGATTTGAGGGAAGTAGATTATACGGGGAATGATTGGAAAGCATTAGCTCAGGACACGGATGTATGGAGAGGTTATGTACGCGGCCATGAACCTACGGGTTCGATAGTGCCAGTTTGTAAGTAAATATGTAAGTTACGCACTATTATAATAATCAGTGATGTTTTAGTTCGTAATTACTTATTTTCCTACTTACTCACTTGCACTATCGAACCCGTAGGTTCATGGGCGCGCGGACATAAGCTCTCCATACACCCCTATCCTTAGCGAATGCCTGTATAATCTACTTCTCTCAAATCATAGTTAATGTTATTCTCCCACCTCATTCCTGGTTTACGAACTGGGCGTTTTCCCTCTGGCTTTCCTATAAGATGCTTCCATGCAAGTTTTTCACTCCCCATACGTGCAACATGTCCTGCCCATCGCAGTCTACGAGACTTAACTGTTCTTATTATATCTGGCTTCCTATAAAGACCATGTAGTTCATTGTTATTTAGACTTCTCCATTCACCTGTCTGTTCATCTCTCTTTGGTCCAAAATTTTTCCTAAGTTCTTTATTCTCAAATACTTGTAATCTTCTCGTAAATACTAGGCAACAAAACATATCTTCTTTTTTCTTCGGCTTTCTCCCACTTATAGGTTTGCTTTCTTCAGTTTCCATTCATTTCTATCATTTCAATTTACTTCTTTCAAATCCCTATAATCTATTATAGTTCTGACATAGGTTTCCCATTTGCATCTTGGGCAGCCACGTTTATTTCTTCCAGGAGGTGACCATGTGTATATTTTTGGTTATCTTTCATTTTACTTTCTCTGTACATGGCCATACCATTTAAGATTTTGATTTTCAATCCTCTTAAGAACAGATGTGGTGATATTTATTTCTCTCCAAGAAAAAAACATATCTAATATATAAAAATTAATGTTTGTTTGTATTTTATGTGCTGTCATGTGTTGTAATGTAACTTTTTGCAAATTGTTTTGGAGTTTTCCAGGAAGGTTATACGCTATAAGAGAGTAGTAATACTTATCCTCCTTCGCCCTTAAAAAAATCACCCTTTGTTGTGAAAAACGTGAAAAAAAACTCTTTTTGGATGATTAAATGACTTACGCTGCCTAAACCATAACAAAGACACAAAATCTATGTACACAGAAATCAATATCTCAAAAAACTCTACAAAAATGTCCGGGACAGCGTATGTTTGTCTTTTACGGATAACTTACAATAACCAATTTTGTCTTTCATTGTTGCCAAGATGATGGGGTAAGTAGATCCCGGGCAAGCATAGCAGCGCCCGATGGGTAATCTTTTACCAATAATCCACAACAATGAATACTGTTTTTCATCTCATTTATGCCAAGGAAATCGGGATATGTAGATTCCCTGGCAACGCAGGGTAATCAGCACGGGGTATTTTTAAAGTAATTGCGATACAATTTTTTAATTATTTTTCCTTTTACTTGTCAACTAAAAATAAAAACACGTTAATTTTCATTTAATGAGGCATAGCAGCGCACGCCGGATATTTGCTAGTATTTTATGTTTTAACAAAACTTGCTATCAAAACACAAAATTCACACTTCGAAGATAATTTTGTGTAAAAACATAAATAAACTTTCCTTGACTTTTCTGTAAGTAAATTAATATTTGCATATTGGACAGATTTAAAAAATGATCCTGATGAATCATGAAAATCACCGCCTCCGCGCATTTTTGCTTTAAATTTACACATGGAAGTAGCCACCAATTTTGCAGAATATAACAACAATATCCGAGGGTTCGAGTTCCGGTGGGGGCCAGGAATTTGAAACTGACCCAAATATTGTGGTGTCACCATGACCTTGCAGTCGGCTCAGCTTCTTATGAAAATGAGTACTCGACGTTTGTTCTGGGGGTAAAGGTGGCCGTCACGCAGGGCTGCCAACCTGGCTGACATCAAGAGCTGATCATCTAGAAAAAGTGGGAGCCTTAAACTCTTACTATCCCAAGAGTCTCCAATGGCTTGTAGCGAGATCACTTCACCATTATTAAGAATTAATAATTATTATCTACAGTATAATATATAATAGGCATAGGCTACACAATATACAGATGACAGAGAAATAAAATAAATTAAAATAGTAATAATAACAATAATAAAAATAATAATAATAACAATAATAATTTAATTAAATAGTTGGGGTCCACCGCTCTGGTCTCGAAGTAGCGTGCTGCCTTGTCACGCAGCGGACCCGGGTTCGATCCCCGGTCGGGGCAGTTTTTCTGGGTGAGGTTTTTATCGGAGTTTTTCCTCACCTGTAAGACAAATGTAAGGAAAACTTTAAGGCCCAAACGGTCCCCGAAATCATATGGCCATCTTCATCCTTATCATTATCATCCTTACCATTATCATTATCATCCTTCACCGGTGTGGAAAGCAACGGGAAGCTACCACACCTACACAATTCCTTAGTAAAGCTGCAAGCATAGCATGAAAATGCTATGACTGCAGTGAAGGACCTGCCTTCGGGCAGAATTACTATGGATGGAAATAGTTGGGTTGGTAAAAAGTGCAAAATAAAAAAATAATAGAACAATACTTGTAACATGTATATTTACTATATTGTTTAATTCTTGTATTAAAAATATATTTAAATAAAACTAAGTACTGGCTCTTCCAACTCTTTTGTATGGTAGCGAAGTATGAACGTTGAAACAGAAGGATATACAGAGACTTAGATCTGCTGAAATGAGATATCTTCGGAGGACTGCAGGATACACACTACTAGATCACAAAAAAATGAACACATGTTAGAAGAATTACACATGGAATCTTTAGAAAACAAAATTTCTGATTATAAGTCAAGATGGATGCAACATGTTCATCGAATGGAAGATCACAGAATACCCAAACAAATGTTAAGATATCAACCTGCAGGAAGAAGAAGACCAGGACGTCCACTCAAAAGACTTCTGGATGGTGTTTCTCTTGAGGCCGAAACAGGTCAACAAATGGCCTAAATTCGTGAATGTACTATGATGATGATGAAAACTAAGTACGACAACCTAAAATACGATTTTGATATTTGATTTTGAACTTCTATCGAAACTATTCCCGTATTCTAGAACAAAGTATGGAATATTAAACCTGAACAGTGTAAACAATCGACACGACTGTTTCTTTGCCTTTCTTTTTAATTTTCCATAATAATTATTAATTAGATTTTCATTCCCTCGAGTTATTTAATCTGTAAATAAATATTCAATAATTAATCGAAAAATCAAATCTTCATCTTTATTGCAGTCTAACCTCTCACCACATACGTACACTTTACATTCTACAGCCTCCTGGGATTTAGAGTGCCATGATCGGGAGAGGAATTTAAAACTTTGGATCGTAACTTTTTTTTGATTTCACAAGGAATTGATGACCTTCTCGAATGAGTGATCAGCTTATTGTCGGGATCTACTTCCAGATAATTCAGCATTATCACGAAACACACCATTCACATATCCATACTAAATGTGGCGAATATGATTATTATTATTATTATTATTATTATTATTATTATTATTATTATTATTATTATTATTATTATTATTATTATTATTATTATTATTATTATTATTATTATTACCAGATGATGTTCGGGAACCTTTTTTGGCATTAACTTTTCTGGGAATTTATCATAGAGGTGAGGAAAATCATCGAAAAAAACATCACTTAGGAAACCTCTCACGACCGGAGATCGAACCACGGCGCGCTGCGTACGAGGCAGTGACGCTACCCTGAGACCACAGGAGGGAACGGAAACAAATCTTTGACAAAATTGAAAGGACCCACAACAATAGATCTATGCAACTTACGGTGTCAAATATTTGGGTCCAGCATGTCACAGAATGATCAGACATCACGAATTAAAATACAATAATGTTATAGGTAACGAAGGAAGTTTATTCTTCTTCTTCTTCGGCTTTCCCCCACTTGTAGGTTTGCCGTCTTCAGTTTCCATTTATCTCTGTCATTCCAATCTCCCTCTTCCAAATTCTTATCATTCATTATAGTTCTGACGTAGGTTTTCCATTTCCATCTTGGTCTGCCACGTTTATTTCTTCCAGGGGGTGACAATTGGTATATATTTTTGGCCATCTTTCATTTTCCATTCTTTGTACATGGCCATACCATTTAAGCGTTTGATTTTCAATCCTCTTAACAACAGATGTGGTGTCATTCATTTCTCTCCAAAGAAATTCATTTCTTATTTTATCCTGTCTTGTTTTTTGTTGTTTTTTTCTTTTGTTTTGGAGGCTTCTTCTAATATAATCAAATTCAACTGTCCTAATGTTAAGTTCCTTCGAAAGGTATTGCCATTTCAAAGTTCTAAATGTGTAGAACTCCATGGTTTTTGTGATGCATCAGAAAAGGCATATGGTGCCTGTGTATATGTAAGGTCTGTTTCGATTGACAATCAGGTGCCCGTTGTTTTGTTGACTTCTAATTCAAGAGTTGCTCCGTTAAAGCAACAAACCATTGCACGATTGGAACTTTGTGCAGCGTTGTTGTTGGCCAACCTTATGAATAAAGTTGTCGATTCTTTGAAATTGCCTGTTCCATACAAGTTGCATTATTGGACTGATAGTATGATTGTGTTGCATTGGTTGAAAAAACCATCCACAACGTGGAAAACATTTGTTGCCAACAGAGTGTCTGAAATCCAGTCACTCACTGCAATTGAAGGGTGGAGACACGTTTCCACTCATTGCAATCCTGCTGACTTGTTATCTCGTGGGGTTCATCCCTCTCAATTGTCCAACCTAACAATGTGGTGGACTGGTCCTCCGTTTTTAAAATTATTGCAAATTGATTATGCTAAAACTCCGGAGTTGGAAATCCCGGATGAAATTGACTTAGAAGCTAAGCCTTCATTAAATGTGTTTATGGTCAAGGTTGACATTAATGATCTGGAAAGGTATTCTTCGTTTGTCAAATTGAGTAGAATATATGCTTATGTGTTGAGATTTATTAAGAACAGTCGCTCGTCCCAGGGAGAACGACATTTTGGTCCACTGTCCGTGGAAGAAATGAATTCCAGTGAAAGAAAAATCATTCACATGGTACAGGTCTCAGAATATCCTACTGAGTTCACAGATTTGAATTCCCAGTCTGTAGTATCACCCTCCAGTAAGATTAAGACTTTGTCACCATTCATTGATAATAACGGTCTTCTAAGAGTTGGATGAAGACTGGAACATTCCTCCTTGAGTTTCAATGAGAAACATCCGATAATTTTACCTGCAGCCAGTTTTGTCACGAAGCTCATCATAAAGCTTGAGCATGAAATGCTGCTGCACTCAGGCGTTCAAGCCGTATTATTTTCCTTACGATCAAGATTTTGGATTCCTAGGGGTATGAACCACTGTGCGTGGAGTCATTCACAAATGTTACAGGTGTTTTAGATGTAATCCACCTTCACACACACCTATAATGGGACATATGCCTGCAGATAGGGTTCGGTCTGAACTTCCATTTGTAAAAATTGGGATCGATTATGGTGGTCCAATCATGTTTTTCAGGAGAGTTTATTTTTTGTAAAATGTTTTCATTTGGTAATGTTTTTTTTTGTTGTAAAATTGTGTAAGTTTTGATCTGGTCAGATCAACGGGGGGCAGTATGTTGCGACAAGAGTCGCTCTCTCTGTCGGTAATAGCAGACACCTGCCGTCGGTTATTACGCTAATGATGTAGTTCATCTGACGTCCGATTGTAGGCACCTGAATACAGTAACGCTGAGTTGTATTGGTAGCATTTTGTTGTATACTGTTGCCAACGTCTGCGTATTGTGCTCAGGTCTGGCAGATGACTACAACACTTTCTCTCATTGTGTGTTAGGCTTTCGCAGTGTGCGTTAGGCACTCTCATCATGGACGGTAGTCCTTACTAAGTAATTGTATAGAGATTCGTGGGAGGTGGATCTCCCCCAGCTTACAACTGGCTATTGACGAATTCTCCATCTTTACTTTTGGTTGATCGCCATCGAAGGTGATAATTGAACTTTGTGAGTTTTGGAAATCTTCAAACTTACGTGGTTATTGAGGGCCACGTGCTGCCTGTTCCGAAGTTAATACACTTCGAGACCCCTGTAGTCCTAGAAACGGACTTTGATTCAAACATTTGGTCCTGCTTTAATTGTATATACGTAGTAAGTTAGAGCAAAATAAACTTGATTTTCACCGATTACATGTGTTGTAATAACTAAATTTACCTTTATAAAAATCCAGCACCCCAGAGGAATATTAGGAAAAGGATTCAAAGTAGACCGTGTTGGCAATCAACAGTATTACTGGGAGGTTGACGTCAGTAAATTTTGCTTAGATACCTCTTTATTCACACTTGGGACCCACGACTTAATGTCACTCCCGGAAGACTTGTTCCTTGTATTATTTCGTCCTAAAAATTCCATTGATCCAGGCCGGGTTTGAACCCGCGACCATCAGAACTAGAGGCAAGGAACATAACCACTAGTCCACCGAGGCCCACAAATAATTTGCATGAATTATCCATGTTTTTGCTCTTTAGTGAAATTAGCTCATTCCTCTGGTCGGATATACCCTATTTTCGTTCTTCCTATAACTAACTTACAGACACTACAGAACACAAAGGTTCATGGCCGCGTGGGTATAACCTCTCCATACATCCCTATCCTGATATGTCTTCCAATAATTCCTTATATAATCAATCTACTTCCTTTAAATCATGGTTAATGTTATTTTTCCACCTAATTCTTGGTCTACCAACTGGGCGTTTTACTCTATGGTTTCCCTGAAAAAAGTTTCCATGCCCCTCTTTCTATCGTCATTCGCACCACATGTCCTGTACATTGCTGTCTACGAGATTTAGCTTTTCATGTTATATTTGGTTTCCTTTGAGGAACATGTAGCACATTGTTATATCATTATTATTTGATGACATTATACAAGATTTCATATTTAGTCATTGCTTAATTAATGGATTATTTGTTCATTCGTTAAATACCATTTACTAACATCCGATTTATTGTTTACGTCAACGATCGTTATTGTTTCTGAAATATTAAATCGTGTATATGTAGCTATTCTAGTGTGTTACTGTAGCTATTTTCAAAATAGTTTCATGATTTAGCAAGCTCTATACAATTAGTGTGTGTTGTGGTTTAGTTTGTCACAACAACAAAAAAGTGACGTTGTTTGTTTTATTGTAATTTGTAGATACTTATATGTCCCATGCCAATGGGAATCCCAAACTGAATATCAAAAACTGGTCCGCATCCCGCTGTAATTCCCTTAAGCGGCGTTCCAACGGTCCATTAAGTTCACAAACAGACAGACATTAGCGTAATATAATTGGTATATGTCCATGAAGATGTATTCAGAGGGTCTCCTGTCGGATAACTACATCACAAGCTATATGAGAGCCACAAATGCAAGTCATTAATAATTAGACGACCGTGTGGTACATCAGTACTCATTATCCATGCGCCAGCTTTAACACAAAAATATCACCAAATTACTGCCACTTACAAACCCCATTCATTTCACAATATGCTAATACATAGAATTCCTCTGAGATTGACGTATGCGTCAGTAGTCTGAGTCTGTCTGTATTTTATGGACTGAAAAAAACTATTTGACCGATTTGAATGGGAGTTTCAACTTCATTTAGATATATTTCTAGGGGAAAAGTGTATAACACATTATAGTGTAGGCCATGCTTTAATGACCTTCTCTCACCCCATAAGAGACCTAAATTAATACTTACAACTACCATGCGCCAATGATTCCACTTTCCAATATGGCACGCCCACATTACTCTCTAAAAATAGGATCTTAAAAACTTTAAGTCCCGCGCCGTAGCCGAGCGGTTAAGGTAGGAAGCCTTGGCGCAGAGCTACGGGACTTGCGCTGGTTCGAGTCTCCATGGGGGAAGAAATTTTCTAATGGTATTTGCCAGTATGGGACCGGTGCCCACCCAGCATCGTGAGGCAGTTTGGTAGCTACAATAAGTAGCGGCTCCAGGTTGAGGAACCAGCTATAACGGCTGGGAGACTCGACATGCTAACCACATGTCACCCCTACACTGGCTGTTGATCATCTACCTCTGTGATTGACACATGTGGATGCGATGGGCCAGCAGCCGGCTGGTAAAGGGCAACCGCTGAAAAGTGGAATCGAAAAAACTTGAAACCATTCAATGCTATAGTAGTAATAATGCTTTTTTCGAATGAAAGAAAATGCTTTTGTATATACATTGCGCACGACCATGTTTGGTCGTACGTGCATTATTTTTTGATGAATAAAAAATAAATAAGAAATATATGTATAAAAATATCTACAGGGCTACACACCTACATAAAAAATGAATAAAAACATTATATATAAAATCTTTGTCTACACTCCATACTCAACACACAACTACACTCATCCATGAAACAAAAAACACGTGTATAGATACAAAAAGTCTAATTTTGTATATTAATAATAAAAAATGCAATAAACATTAAAAAAGAGAAATAAAAAGAACACGCACACATATACCCACACACACCCCCACACACGATCACGCTCCCATACCCCCCTGCAGACATAAAATGCACCATCAGGCTATTTAACTTATTATATAAATGAAGATCGGAAGCCAAGTCCATATTGAGATTCTTTTCAATGCCATAACAACATATACATACATGTAAAAGGATCGGTTAGTTGATTTGACAACTTTGGAATATCTTCGTCTCTTTCTCTCTAATGAGGGTTAAATGGCGGTCGGCTTTTGTTAAGTGGCACTCAGGAGGATGGTTAAAACCAAAGACATTTTGATAGTTCCAGGAAATTAGGCCGTTAGAGCATGGTATGAACATTACCGTACGTATCGGTACTATAGACCCTGAGCTAAAAAAAAATGCATCGATGCTAAAAAAAATTAGATTTTTGAACACATAAATGGCTTACGCTTCCTAAACCTTAAGAAATATATCACTTTATTGTATACATAATTGAATATCTCTAAAGATTATATAAAATAGACCGCGATAGTATATGTTTAGCTTTTACGGATAAGTCACAATAACCATTATTTCGTCTTTCATGTCATTGATGCCAAAAAGATCGGGATAAGTAGATTCCCGGGTAATGCCGGATAATCAGCATGGGATATATAAAATAGTTACGGTATAAATGTATAATTATTCTCTTTTTATTTATTGAAATAAACTTAAAAACACATTTAATTTATTTAGACGTAGCAGCGCTTGGCGGGTATTAGTACAGTATAAATCTTCAGGAATGAGTCCTTTAAGGTTATAGGTCGTCGTTTTCTACGTTTTCTCGTCGCACAAATTTGATTACATAACATTTACCGCAATATCAGTACTTAACAAAATCATTTATCACTGAGGCATTTTCTCTTTAGCTTCTACTGTCCATTCCGTAGGTCCTGGATCGATTCCCGGTCGACTATATTTTAAGTTTCTATTTTCTACCTGGCTACTTGTTCTTGTCTTGTGATATCCTTGTGCTGTATTCAGTTTGGCTCTGATATCCAGCTAACCACAGATCCAGGGAGCTCGTAAGTGTTTATTGTCTATTGCATGGTTTAAAGTTCGTTTTCCTTGCAAAATTATATATCTTTATTTTACCTGACACTTCACTTAGGAGTGTGAATGTGTACAGCCGGCAAAAATAAACCACTCGAAAAAAAATAAACTTGGACGGAGCTGTAAAATTAAGATTTGTTCGACTGTTTTCGTTACTCCTCGGAGAAGGTAACGCTAGATGTAAAACTTCGGGCTGACGTATTCTGTAAACTTAGTTATAGTGAAGAAGTTCTGCATGTTCCTTTTCTAGTGTTATAGTAACATTGAGGACTCACACACACACACACACACACACACACGCGCGCGCGCACACGCACACACACACACACACACACACACATATATATATATATATATATATATATATATATATATATATATATATGAGTTTATACGATCGAACACGAACTAGTGTTTTTTTTTATAAAAAAGAGGGAGGGAATATGTTTCCTATCTCCTTTATCACTCTTTAAATAATCAATACCAGGTGATCCAGTGTATTATACCAACATTTAGTCGTGTCTGTAGACGCATGTCTAGCGCGCACGGTTGTTCCGTCTGAGATCCTAGGTTCGAATTCCGTAGGGGCATTGGTCGTGGGTCGTACCGGATTTGTTTTTTTCCCTTTACCCAAATGTCTTCCCAGCAATACACTCCACTTCTCTTCCTTTCCCTTTCATGTAATTTCATATTATTAATTCATTCACTCATTTACTTATGTGATCTGCTAACAAAAGGTGTTTAAAATATATATTATTGTGTGATCCAAGAGGGGACAACATTCCTTACGACTCTGAGCCTGTGTGACAATTTAGGACAGATGTTCTCCCTCGAGCCTATAGCTCCAATCAGGAAAATGGCGATTTGAGTCGTGTGTGAATGCCTGATGTGTTAAAATAAAAAACACCGTAATAAACTACACAGCACCGTAGACTAGATTCAATTTCCGTTAATCCATAACAGAAAACGATGGACACTATAATACAAAGAACCTACACGTGGCTGCCATGTTACAGACATTGAAAATCCGGAACCCATACTATATTTATACTATACCCATAAAATATTTATGTTTACATTGTGGTTGGTGGTTGTAAATAGAGAAAATTATTTAATTTCTGCAAAACTATCTTTCGTTTAAAACAAATGACCTCACTGGATTCTGCACTAGAAACTAAAACGTCGTTTCGGCTATTTTTTTACATGTGAGCGACTTTTATAATTCCTTCATAAACTCTTGTCAAGTATTATTCTCAGGGTTCCATTTTTCAAATTATTTCCCAGAATTTAAATGATTGATATATTTTATTATCACATCGTAGGCCTACTTCAGAATATCAGATCTTACTATTAATTTTTAAGCGTTCCATACTTTCATAGGTTACAGTGTTTATATTACGTTAGGTTAGCTTTTAGTTTGGTCTTTCATAGGTTAGAGTATTTGCTTTGGGTTAGCTTTTAGGTTCGTTAAATATAGCGTGTATGTTGGATGCATCCTATGATTCCATAGTGTAAACCGCTTCGCGTGTGTTGGCGCATGCGCATGGTGTATGATTGGAAATTATACAATTTTTTCGCGTCATATGTTGTAAACAATCCCCGTCGTTTTTTTAACGAAGAGTTTTATTGTCTATTTATGTCTTAATATAATGGATTGTGAACTTATGTACAATGTATTGTAGAATTTAGTAATCAACAATATGGATTTAGAACAACTAGGTCTACAAAAGATCAAATTTTTAGTTTAACGCATATTTTATAAAATAAATGGGAATTTAGTGGCAATGTACATTAACTGTACGTGGACACCAAAAGCCATTTGGAGAAAATATATAATATCTTGCTGGAGTTCGAAATTCCTGATAAGATAGTTATAAATTATAATTTTTCGAATATGTCTAAATGATACTAAGAGTAGGGTGCGTGTAGGCAAACAGATTACACATAGGCCTACTTTTGAAACTCACAATGGGTTAAAGCAAGGAGATTAGTATAGGAGATATCCTATACTAATCAATTTTCTACTTAAACATACTGTACTATAATATCTTTATAGGATGAAGAAGGTTTGCAACTCTATGATACCAATAATAAGCTATTAGTTTATGCTGATGATGTAGTAGGTATAGTAGGCGATATCGAGGGGATATTAAGGGTCAATACGTACACTCTGTTAAGAACCACTACGAAATAGGGCCTGAAAATAAAAATCAATAAAAGTAAATAGTGTTCACACATATAAATATGCTATGCAAATTGATAATTTATGAATAGTGACAGTAATTTTAGGGGAAGTTTCTTACTTCATATACCTAGGAACATTAATTACAAACAAGAAATAGAAAAGACACAATATAAGTGTGTAATGTATTATTGAAAGAAAAATCTACCACCAGTGTTATGCAGGTGTATTGTTAAATAATTTATATCTATATTATTTATATCACAAAATAACGTTACATCATCATTATCATAATCAACAAATCCGTTTTATGCAATGTAAACTGTGACGATAAACTAAACGAAGACGTCTTGATCTTTCCACTGATTTTGTGATCTTCCTTGGTCCCTATGTCCAGTTGGAGTATATTGGGACGCCAATTTTGGAATAACGTTACAATATAAAAATTAAAAAAAATAACTAGGCTCCAACTTACAACCTTTGAATCATTATGCCAGAGCATTCCCGCTGTTCCACCAAGGTAATTTATATGTAAGATATGTTTGTCCTGGTGAGTGGAAGAGAAGGCCACACGGCCTTAACTTCACCAGGCTAAATAGATCTATTCTAAATAAATTGTTGAACAACTCCTTATTTATGGTGAAATTAAACGTTTCTTACCTCTCCTCATATAAATCTTCTAAGTATATCGCGATATCGAGACCATAACTGTCTCATCTTCAGTACTTTCTTGGCGAATGATGTTATGTCGATCGGAAAAAAACTCTTCTTCTTCCCTCTGTTGGTGGACCGATGAACCTCTGGATCAGATCAACATTTGCGGGAATTTCGAAGTTCATAAGTTTTCCTTTGTTTTTCTGAATGTGGTAAGAAACATTTAATTTCACCATAAATTAAACCTCATAGTGATTAATTCCTATAAAAGTTAAACTCCTTATTTATTTACTTTTTTTTCGTTTATACTAGTTTCTCCTTCTGCTTTTGCGTTTTCTTTTACTTTTTTTTGTTTTTGTTTTTACCTGTTTGTCTACTTTCTTTTAATTCTCACATAGACAAAGGACAGACACACACACTCAGACCCAAGGTGGAGATTTAAAATCCCCTACCTCGCCAGGATCGAACCTGGGTCGCCGGAGTGGAAGGTAGGGACTCTACCATCTGCGCCACGGCGATGGACTATTAAACACTATATTTCAAAACCTACTTCAACTATGGATCTACAAGTACATGCATCATGTAAAAGTGACGTGTTGGAAGTGGAAGTTAGAATGCATTCACTAATTAACAGTGTGTCCATTTTCATTTTTGCTAAGTGTACAAGAGAATATTTCGGACTTTCCAACACTATCAACGACACTTTGTGGAATGGACAATATAACGATAACCAATAAAAAATTCGTTAACTCGCAGATTCCAGTATATATAATATTATTTCAGAAATTCTACGATGAGTTAGAATCGAAACTCGACGAGCAGAAAATAAACTGATAACATCTCGTTAAAAAAGGAATATTGATACCATGTTTTAACCAACTCCTCCTCCCTTGTTGTAATGAAAATCATGGGGGTGGGAAAATGAAAAGCATGCGAAGTACCGTTATAGCGGCAAACATTTTCTTCGCGGTTTAATAAACACGTTTTGTTAAGATTAATGGCAGAAAATACTTTATAAGAACGTCACGACGACAGTGTCAACAGTTGTGTTTTATTGCTTTTTGAGCCAAACTAATATTCCCCAGTTGACAGTCACGACTCTGTGATAAGAAGTTGGGGTTCCAAATAAATGGCGAAGTCAGTAAATATTCTAACTTCTATAATGCAGTTAATATAACGTTGTATATAGAAAGGAATTATCAGGTCTGTAACGATGTGTCATTTACTTGATCATTCATTATTATTAATGTATAATTTATTATAAATTTCTGATACCATCAGTTATATAGAATGACTTAAACTTCTTTGTCATAAAAGAAACTGATGATAGGAAAGACTCAACTACCAAGAAGAACCCTCCAAGTCCTAAAATGCTGTACAGTCTTAGAAAAGGGTTATGTGCACAATAGTATATTACGATGCGAGGTTTGGAAGTGTTTTTTACAGAATCGAGAAAAGTTTTGAAATACCGAGCGAAAGCGAGGTTTTTAATTTTTCAGATTCTGTAAAACACTTCACAAACGTGCGTTGTACATTATTTTTTGCTCGATGGTGTTTTCAAAATGATAATTGATAGTGCAATAATATCATCTTTGTTGGAAACACTTGCGTTCTTTATAAACAATTGACTAACGTAACAGTGTGGGAAATATTTATTAGATGAAACTGAAGGGGGCCTTGACACCAATATTAGTGATAAAATGTCGGTAAGTACCGGTATTTATTGTTTTATATTGTTTCAAATAAAGTTAAGTTCTTTTAAAATGCAGTGATTTGTTTCGTATAATGTATATTAACACTACCTTTTGTATATATATATATATATATATATATATTACTAGAAGTCCCGGTCACGCGTTGCTGTGGCTAACGTACACGTTACAAATTTAAATTAAGTTGCTGTCTTTCAGCCAGATTACTTAAAACTAATACTTACACACGAAATTAATAATATTGAAAATAAAATAAACACTGAACACACTTAAATTATGAAATAATCAATATTTGTAATTCAATTGAAATTCGCGGTTGCAACAAAAAGCACAGCCATCTGGATCTCTCTTTGTTAAATAATAAACCAATAACCTTACCAAATTACCTTACCCGCCATCTGTTAGAATCGTATGGAACTCACAGATAATTATAACTCTTTGTTAAATAATATACAAATAATTTGCAATAAAAATAATGAGACTATAAATTTACTTATAAACTACCCTAAGTTTCAAGTTGTATCAAACTGCACACAGTGTGCAAAATTTTATTAAAATCGGTTCAGTAGTTTAGGATTCCATCACGGGCAAACAATGTGACACGAAATTTTTATATATTAAGATATATATATATATATATATATATATATATATATACATAGAGGGCAGTGATTTTACATCCCACACGCGTTTTTTAGTATGTAATATTACAGTATAGTTATTTTATTACAATATAGTTATTTATGTTCGCCAACCCCGAAATGTAAGAAGTTGAACTTTTAATTATGGTCGCCATTGCTGTCGGTACGACAAAAACGCACTATCGTCCATAAACATATAATACGGTACAGCATTGCACATGGTAAGATAACTAGCAAATAACTCCAAAACTGAACGAATATTTGATACAATAAAATTAATTTTGTTTTACTTGTGTCGTCTCAAGTATGGTCCAATAAATAAAATATCAGAAAATATTAATCATAAGTAATGTCACGCGTGATTTCCAAATCATCGATAAGTTCACGAGTCACTTCCTGACTCGTAAATTTATCTACATGATTTGGAAATTTAGAGTGGCAATGTTAGGACTATTTGACGAATAAATTTAAGCTGTTTGCTGAAAATTCATTCATTATTTAAATATATTATTTTAAAAATATTTATATTTCATGTAAACGGCGATGTTTGAAACCAAATTAGAAATGTGTGGTTGTGTTTCATTTGTTTATCCACTACAACTTGATCATATTATTTATTGCCAAATAGATCGCAATTTTATAAGAATGCACCTTAGTGGAGAAAAAATGGAACACAACGACCTGTTTATTATAATCAACATTATAGGTTATTAATTTACTTTTTTAGTAAACAACTTAGTAAAATCATTACTTAAAAACACAATTATTAAACACACAATTATCAAATGTGTAGTTCGAAGGAATCTGTTCTTTATTTGTTGTATTTAATTCATTTTTTGGAGAGTCAGTCACTGAAAAATAATGTTATGACCTGTTGCGGTATTAAAAAGGAGGAGCTTGTGTTTATCATAAAAGCAGGAGGTGGTAAAGAGAATTCAATAAGGAATGGGTAAAACACGTTGTTTTAAAACAAAATTCATTGAAACGTAAATGGTCATTGACTCTCATTTTGGGCATGACTTAAATAGTCAACGTAAATAAGTCCCTGAATCATTAATTCAACTAATTTAACGTACTCGTATAAACAAACGTTTCATGGTTTGATTCATGTCCACCGTTTTGTGAATTCAGAGTAGCGTCGCTGCTTCGTATGCAGCGGGTCCTTGTTCGATCCCCGGCCAAGAAACGTTTTCTGGGTGATTATTTTTTCTTCGTCTGTAAGACAAATGTCAGTAAACTTTACGGCCCAAAATGTCCATAACATAATCTGGTCATCATTATCATATTCGCCATGTTTAGTGCAAATGAATGTGAATTTCGGAACAAGAAATGTTATTTAATAATTTAGATTGCATAAAAGTAGTTTAGAAATGTAAATAATTATTCTCTCAATATTATTTGTCCCGCGCCTAGCCGAGTTCTTAAGGCAAGAATCCTTGGCGCAGTCCTAAGGGACTTGCGCTGGTTCGAGTCCCATGGGGAAGAAATTTTCTCGTGGAATGCTGGTCAGTATGGGACGGGTGCCTATCCGACTTCGTGAAACTTTTATGTAGTTACAATAAATAGCGACTCCATGTTGATAAAACCAGCTATAACGGCTGGAGGACCCGAGTGCTGACCTATAGATGATCTTCTACCTCTGTGATTAACACGTGTGGATGTGAGACCACCAGCCGGAATATAGGCCAAGGGCCTTCTAGGCCTGTCGAGGTTTGAATTTTTATTAATATTAATAGTTCGCACTTTTAAAAGTTTATTTTCTTTTTACCTTTTTTGGCGTTAATGTTGTGTTTTCTTGGAGCATACCTTGGCATTGAGTTGTTTCTTCATTCGGGGAGCCCTCTATGTTGTAGAGTGATCATAAATATTATGTGAACGATCCAAACTTTAAATTCCCTCTCCCCACATGTAAGGCGCGGGTGCCGTGTGGCTTGTAAAAAGTACCTATAAGATGAAATAATAAAACTGATTTAATAGAATGCTTTCATTTAGGATAGCACATCAGCAGCACCGTATTATACAGCGAAAGACAAGTTTTAAAATATTTTCTTTCAAGCTCTCCCTTTCCACTAGTAAAAAGCAACTCACACTCTCGCAAACAAGTGGTGAAAAATGACATTTTCAGTCTTTCCCAGCATACAAACAAATACTTAGGAAATATACTCTCCGACACAGTGGAACACTGACCTCCTTTTTGTGGATGATTTGCGAACTAATGCGATGTCATTTCGCATACACTCACTGTGCGTTAGTCTGTGGCGCCAAGGAGTGCAGCTATTGCCCTAAGTAAGTGGTTAAATGCTACAATTGCTATTTGTTCCTGATTATATATGCTTTCAGTGTCTATGTCCATTGCGACGCAATGACAGTGCTGCTATGACTGGGGAAAACGTTCCGCTGTGTTGTATAATACCTAAAAGATAAAATCTGGTAACCAGGAAGAAACTCACTGCTAATGAGAGTTTTGCCGGGATGTCGCCTTTGGAAAATAGGTTTGAAGATCGAAACACATGGGCTGATATCGTGTGTCTTGTGTTTCAGAATAAGTATTTCAGTCTTCTAGGGATTGTATTACAAGTATGGTTCCATGTAGCGATGGGTGCGGTTTAGGCAGACAGATTTGAAAGAGAATATTTTATAGTTCCTGCCAAAGTATACTTGCTACCCATTGAACGGTAAACCAGCCGCTCTCTACTAGACTACAATCAGTTCTTAACAAATTAGTCCTTTATGACCGATGAAATATACAAATATTTGAATATGTTATGGAATTGTATATTAATTTGATTACATTAATATTTATTACAAGTGTTTTATGTTTTTATGTTTAAATTAATCATCCTATTACTTTTAAATGCGTTAAACTGAAAATATATAAAACTATTATTCTACCAGTCATATTGTATGCATGCGAAACATGGACTCTTCCATTAAGGGAGGAAAGGAGATTACGAGTATTAGAAAATAAATTTCTAAGGAAATCGTTTGGACCAAACAGAGATGAACAGACAGTTGAATGGAGAAGACTTCATAACAGTGAGCTACATGATCTTTATAGGAAGCCAGATGTAATACGAACAATTACGTCTCGTAGACTGCGATGGGCAGGACATGTGGCACGAATGGGGAATGAAAGACGTGCATGGGCGCTTGTTGTAGGAAAACCAGAGCGAAGACGTCCAGTTGGTAGACCAAGAATGAGGTGGCAGAATAACATTAACCATGATTTGAGGGAAGTAGATTAAACAGGGAATGTTTGGAAAATATTAGCTGAGGATAGCGATGTATGGAGAGGTTATATCCGTGCGGCCATGAACCTACGGGGTTCGATAGTGCCAGTGAGTTGGTTATTTATTTCTTTTAAATGAGTAATGAGTCGTGGAAATTTTATTTCCTAGCTATGTGTGATTTTATTATAAATATTTAACGCGTTTAATATCCTCATTGCTCAATCAGGATTAAGATTGAGGTAGCGTCTTCCTTAGCAACTTAGCGAAGAGGAGAGTAGTGAGACAGCATGTTATCACGTGATACGTTTGATCAAGATTTCAGTCTGTGAATCACTTAAGGTCTAAGGCCAAATTACCTGGCACTTATCAAACGGTTATCAGTCGTTCGAGAGATGTAAACATTCATTTCAGCTCTAAATTGTTCTCAAAAGAGTAGCAAGCTGTCAAACCATACCCTTCCCTACGTGTGTGTATATACAGGGTGTTCCACAATAAATAATACAAACTTCTAGGGATTATAGAGGGTACTTAGTAATATTTTGATAAGGAACCCATGTCCGGAAACGTACCAGTTCGATGTAAAACAAGTTTGAAGACCGAAACACAGAGGTCTGATATCATGTGCCTTCTGTTTCAGAATAAGTATTACAGATATCTAGGTGTTGTATTACACCCGTCGAGTAAGAGGAATATCTTCTTGCATGAATTCTGGCAGCAGCAGAAATTATTGAGCACACCAGGTCTTGTGGGGCGTGTGTATGAAGACATGCGTCGCAGGTGGAACCACACTTGTAAAACAACCCTAGATATCTATAAAACTTATTCTGAAACACAAGATACACGATATCAGCCTATTTTGTTTCGATATTCAGACCTAATTTACATCGAAATGGTACGTTTCTGGACATGGGATCCTTATCAAAATTTTATCTACCAAGTTCCCTCTACAACTGCTAGAGGCCTGCAATGCTTATTCTACAAACTACATATATATATATATATATATATATATATACATACACACAAACAGAATAGTTTATGTAATATAAGCTTTATGTTATATATATATATATATATATATAGTAAAGTAAGTAAAGTAATCCCTCTACAGGCCTCAGAGGGCCCTTGGGGTAGTGGGAAGTTAAGGCTCCCACTTTTTCTAGACAATCGACACTTGATGTCAGCCGGATTGTCAGCCATGTGTGAATGTCGTTACCCCCAGAACAAGTGTCTGGTACTCATTTCCGTTAGAGGCTGAGTCGACCACAGAGCCATAATGCCGCCAGAAGGTTTTGATGAGTTTAAAAATCTTGATCCACCGGGACTCGAACCCTCGACCTTCCGGCTTGTAGCGCAGTGCCTGAACCACTACGCTACGACGTAGTATGCATATATATATATATATTTAGATGTTATAATTATTTTTTTGGCATTGAGCAATGCAAGCTTAATATGACATGACAAGAAAAAAATGCCTGGACGGGATTGAACCCGGACCTATGGATTGATATTCCAGTGCGCTACCTATTACGCTACAAGGAAAATCTAGTAGAAACATTGAGTTTTCTTATATATATTTTTCTCTATTATTACGAGAAGTAGCAGGAACTCGGTCTCCATTGCTATCTACTAGCTCCTGTAACAAGTAAGCAAATTAGAGATAATATTTTAAATTTATATCAGTGACCCTTACGTATTTCGATGTTAGGCCTATAATTAAATTTTTGACATTGAGCAATGCAAGCTTAATATGATGTGTTAAGAAATATCCCGTCCAGGCATTTATTTTTCTAATCATGTCATATATATATATATATATATATATATATATATTGAGGTATCGCAAGATATAAAGGAGTTTTTTTGCCACAAAATCAAATACGCGTACCCTCTATTTTTTTCTGTTTGACCTTCTTAACTCAAAATTATTGTGATTGGATCATGACAACCCGTGCCGACTTCATACCGAACATAACACATGATAATTTGTACTGGGTGAGTAGACAAGGAATCTAGAACTAAAAGTGTACTAATAAATAAAACATCAATATACCCAAAACCTATAACTATTGAATATTTTACAATAAAAAGTATATTATTCAAGTTTCATTCGCCTTGGTTAGCAAGTACTGACAAGTTTCGAAGCAAGTGGGCACGGGTTGCCGTGGGCCTACGTACTACTGTTAGAGCTAGCCGTCGAGAAGAGCGGACGTGTTTTTGTTAGAGTGGTTGAAGTGTGCAGGGGACAAAGCATTATGGAAGAAGTTAGAAAGCTGATTGAAACATTGTCAACTGAAGTGAAAGAGGGGTTTGAAAAGTGCAACGTGGGTGAAAAAATTCGTGATATTGAGACGAACATGCATCGGATGGAGGACAGATTGAAATGGCTGGAATCTAAATTAGACTATCTCGAAAACCAGAGTCGCCGTAATAATATTGTGATATATGGTGTGCATGAAGAAGACGGAGAGAGCTGGGAGGAAACTGAATATATAGTTAAAAGAGTAGTGGCGCAAATCGGGATTGATTTGGTGGACAGTGATATTGAAAGAGCGCACAGAGTAGGTCGTTGGAATAGTGGAAAGAGACCGATTGTATGCAAATTATCACACTACAAAATAAAATGTTGGATCCTTAGAGAGACAGTAAATATCTTAAAGGGACCGGTATCAATATTGCCGAAGACTTTAGTCAGAAGGTGCGCCGCGAAAGGGACTTTCTTAAGCGACACATGCTCGAGGCGAGGAGGCAGGGCTGCCATGCAATCATGCAATTTAATAAATTGATTATAAATGGACGAATCTGGAGCAGGGAACAACTACAAAATATGGACAACTCTGAAAATGAATTTGAAGAGGTCATTGACAGCGAGTCCCCAAAACCTACAGGGGACGCTTCAACAGCAGGTGGTCTCCTTACAGCAGAGGAGGGAGAAAATTCTACACGAGAGAAAGAGAGAGGGAGCACTACGATACTAACTCCCAGGAATCCAATAAACATACAGCAAAAAACGGCCGAACGCAAAAAGCATACCCCACCTCTAAGAGGTGAACGACCGGCGGACACAAGAACTCCAACAAGAAAATCACTAAGATTTCTGAATTTACCCGCAGAAAAGGAACTATTGAGAGGGGGAAGTTCGAAAAATACAGATAAGACTAATGACAAGGGAACACAATAGGGTTTGTTGACAGTCGGTTCATGGAATATCGAAGGGTTAAAACAAAAAACTTTCAATGGACAGATGTGTAGATTTTATTGAGACTTTTGATATATTAGCTCTAGGAGAAACATGGTTAAAAGCTAATGAATGCGTAAATCTATGTAATATGAAAGGTTATTTTAAGGGTAATCAAAAGAGAGGGAAGAGAGGTAGATATCCAGGCGGTGTTGCCGTTTTATATAAAGCTAACTTAGACCCATATATTAAAAAGGTAAATATTACTTTAAAAGAGGCAATTTGTATATATTACCATACAGAAAGAGCAGAAATGTGTCTGTTGTCTATTTATCGCCAACCACTAAATTCCAGGTATGCCAATCCAAATTTTTTCGTTGAATTGTCTGACTCGTTGGCAGAAATAAAAGATAGGTTTCCGGAAGCGGGAATAATAATTTTAGGGGACTTTAACTGTAGGATTGGGGAGGAAAATATCACTATAAAATCGGATGATAATGAAACACGAGGTGAGGGTAGGAGAAGCAAAGATAAGATTTTAAATTCAGAAGGAAACCAATTGTTAGCTTTTTGCGATGCATTTGAACTTGAAATTCTGAATGGGAAATATGGGGAAGATAAAAATGGAGAACTGACATATATTAATAAAAATGGAAGTAGCGTAATCGATTATTCAATATGCACACAAGACATGATTCCAGTCCTAAGTAATTTCTGTATAGTTTCCAGAATCGAATCACACCACTTCCCAAACAAACTTATTTTAAATATGAAAGGTATTAGTGAGACAGTTAATGATGAGGTGGCAACAATATTGCGGCCAATTATCCGTTTCAGGTGGATCGAGGATCTGAGAGAAGAATTTATCAGGAGTTTGGAAACGCTAATACAGGATCTGCAATTAAATGATCTTAGCGGGGAGGAAATTATTAAAACTTTGACAGAATGTTTTCAAAAAGCAGGGGAAAAATTCAAGGTTAAATACGCAATGAACCAGAAGGACAAAGGGTGGTACAATAATGCATGTAGAAAGAAGAAGAAATTTGTCGAAAGTAGTCTTTTAAAGTTTAGAAAAGAAAGCACAGATGAAAGCAGAAAAAATTATGCGCAAGAGAGAAAGGAATATAAAGAATTATTGGCAGAAACAAAACTAGCATGGCAAAATAAGAAATCCGAAGAAATGAGAGTCGCGACTGAAAGTGGGAACATTGCGGACATATGGAAAGCGTTAAGGGAACTCAAAGTAAAGTCCATAAATCGGACAAGAATAACGCCCGGGGAATGGAGAAGTTACTTTGATAGGGTGCTGGGAAATGAGAGGTTAAGATATAATCAAGGAAATATAGTTGAGATCCCTGACCCAATTCATATTCAATTACTGGATCAGGATATTTCGAAAAATGAAGTGGTTTATTCCATTAAATGTTTAAAGAATGGTAAAGCACCTGGAATTGATGGAATACCAGGGGAATTCTTGAAAAATATGATATCATCCAATAAATTATTAGACGTTTTGAAAACTGCGTTCAACAAACTTTTTAATGGAGGAGATTATCCGGAAGCCTGGGCGACAGGTGTCATCCAACCGCTATACAAAGGGAAAGGTGGGGCACAGATACCAGAAAGTTATAGGGGAATTTGTCTCTTGTCAGTGTTCGGAAAAATATATTGTAAAGTACTTTACGAACGAATAAGACAATGGGCTAAAGAGAACAATAGGCTCTCAAAATATCAGGCAGGTTTTAGAGAAGAGTACTCCACGGTGGACAACGTATTTGTTCTGAGAACATTAATTGATGACAATCTGAAAATGAAGGGGGGTAAATTAATTTGTGCATTCATTGATTTTAAGATGGCATTTGATACTGTGGACCGAAGCGCACTTTGGGAAAAATTAAATCGGAAAGGATTGTCTCATAAAATGATACATGCTTTAATGTCAATTTAAAAATATGTTAAATTTTGTATGAAAGTAGACCAAGGGCACATTACAGAGAGCAGTGAAGCCAATCGGGGAGTGAGACAAGGTTGCATTTTATCACCAATGCTATTTAATGTATTCGTTGATGATATTGTAGACGTAATGCTAGAAGGAGAAATTGAGGCTCCGGAGATAGGAAATATTAGAATCCCAGTCCTGTTGTGTGCAGATGATTTAATTATCTGTTCCAAGACAATCAAGGGATTGCAAAGAGGTCTTGACCTACTGGAAATATACTGTAGGAATTGGGGATTGACTGTAAATGTTAGTAAGACAAAAACAATGACCTTTAAAAATGGGACGGTTTATGGTAGAAGAGAGGAATGGAAATACAGAGATCAAGTACTTCAAAACGTGAAACATTTTGAATATCTTGGTACGACGTTGAAAATGAACGGAAAGTGGAAAAAACATATTGATATAGCATTATTTAAAGGGAGGGGACAACTTAACAGTGTACTCGGTATTCTGGGTCAAGTGCCTGATATTCCAGTCAGCACATTAGAAAAAATGTATGGAGCGATGGTCAGGCCAGTAATGCAACTATGGCAGTGAGATTTGGGGTTTCCAAAGAACGGAAATACTAAATAAGGTATATACGCATTTTCTAAACCAACAACATACTATAAGATTTGAAGAAACCCAGGTATTATCACAAACATCACATTACTACACCAGACTATACAGAGAAGCCATAGAAATATACAAACATAAAAATTCCTTCAACAAAAAAGAAGAAACCTTGAAGATAAACAAAATTTGGATCCCAGCACTGCATAACACGACAACGAAGCCTATGACTTCTGCACACGGCAATACAGCGCACAACTCGTTGCGCGCAGAAAACCTCCCCTCCACCCGGGGTTTAGCTATAAACAGAGAGACAGTTTCCAACGACCAGCCAGTCTGCAGCCGACTGTTGAGGAGTTCACAGAAAGCACGCAGTATCTCCTGATGATGTCTACCGCAGCAGTAGACGAAACGTCGAGTAAGAAGACAACCAGACCACGGCCTATAAGCCCGGAAGACGAACCAAATATGGATATATTACAGGACTTAGTAAGGCCGTTTCTAACTGTGGAATTTTATATGAATTCGGGTCATTCCAGGACGACATTAACTGTAAAATTCGTGTACTCAAATACTGGTTGCGAGTAATCCAAGGTGAACAAACAATGCTTAGAGCAATTTGTTACGACCACCAAATTAAAAACATAGATGTTACATTTTGGGCAGACGAGGTTAGGAGAGAACTCCAAAAGGTTGGGATGGGCTGGATATGGGAAAAAGAGACTGAAAATCGCAAGAACGTGTGGAGAAAAATAAGGAGGAGGTACTTAGATATAAACCAACAAGGTACTTTCGCCGAATGTACAGGAAAACGCTCACTGTGTTTACAAAGAGACCTAAAACAAGTCTGGGGAAAAGAATCGTATATACTCAACCTAGGATTTAAGGAGAGATCAGGGCTTTCTTGGTTTAGGCTAGGGGCATGGAAATTTCTAAAAATTAGCGACGATCACGATATGCGAATATGTCCAATGTGCGCGAACTTTGAAGATGAGATACATATATTAGGAAAATGTAATGATTTAGAATATTGGAGACGTCAGTTATTACTGGAAAGATTTCTAAATTCAAATTGGGAAAGATTGGCATGCTACGAGTTATTGGTAAATCCTGAAAACTGGATAAACCTCGGTAAATTTCTGGACAAAACGCGAAAAATAAGGACAACACTCATTCATGAATAAATATATGTTATCAAAATACAATACCATTAATTATTAACAATTATATATAAATTAATTAGTGTATAATGCTATTGTGTTATTATTTAATTGTAATATTAATGTGTTTTCTTTATGTAATTGTAATGTTAATGTTTTTCTAGTGTATAATGCTATTGTGTTATTATTTAATTGTAATATTATTATTGTGTTTTCTTTATGTAATTGTAATGTTATTGCTGTTTTTTGTTGTTTATTTTTCTTTACACTAGTAGCAATTATTTCTTTATTGTAACGGACTGTCAACAACACGTACGGCTTACTGCCCGTGCGACGCATATTTGTAAATAATATTGTAAATATCTTACTTTTTGTCTAATAAAGTCCTACTACTACTACTACCACTTATATTGTTTTTACATTATACAAATAAATTAAGAGGTTAGGTGTTAAAAATTAAGTAGTTTGATTTTTTGGGACAACATAAAATATACAGAGTGTAACAAGACCTCGCCGACTAAATGATATGGATGATAGACCATGCAAGAACACTCTTTTTTGTGAATGAACATATGGTCGCAAACACGTCGTTTATGAGTTATGCGCAGATGAAAGTGTTCACCCGTAAGAGTCGGAATTGAATACGAACAATTGTACAGTATCATTTTATTGACTATTTAACTCATGCCCCAAATGAGATTCAATGGTCAATCACGTTTCAATGATATCTGTGTTACAACCAATCAGAGTCGTGTTTCACGAAATATTTATCAGTGTTATAATTACCATATTAAATAAAGCTCCTCCTTTTTCATATTCTGAACAGGTCTTACCATTATTTTGCAGTGACTGAGCCCCCGAGAAATACGGCTACCAGATTGTATATATAGTGCATGAATGTCAACACATCCCGCATGCGGGAGTTAATATAAAACATTTGTAGCAATTGATTATACCACCAAAAAAAGAAACCACTGTTTGCACTTTCTTAAATGTATTTTTTCCCAGGTAACAATCCAGAAAAATATAATTGTCAGATTTACATCATACGACATCAGAAATGAATTAATATACAGTTTGATGTGTTTCATTTTTTCTCAACTAGAGAGAATTCTTACAATATTGCGTTCCTTTGGCATTAAATAGTATGATCTGGTTGCAGTGATAAACAAAAGAAGCAGTAGAAGCGTACCTTTCGTTTCTCATTTGTTTTCAAACATCGCCGTTTACATTAAATATATACATATTTTAAAATAACTATAGTTAAATAATGATTTGTGAGTAAACAGCTTAATTTTATTCGTTAAATAGTCCAAAATATGCCACTCTTCATTTCCAAATTCTCTAGATAAATTGGAAATCACTCGTGGCGTTACTTATGAAAAATTACATGTTTTTAAAATAAGTGTTCAACGAATAAGTGTTTTGGCGACGTCAAAAAGAATCCTGGCCATTATCGGCCGTGCTGACCAATCTTTGCTGCGACGATATCAAACATGCAATGAGGCACAGGGTCGACTGTTTTAACACTTATTGTAAAAACATGTCTTTTTCAATAAAATGATACATGTACAATTGTTTGTATACAATTCCGATCCTTACGGGTGAACACATTCATCTGCGTATAACTCATAAACGACGCGTTTGCGACTATATGTTCCTTCACAAAAAATTATGTTCTCTGCATGGTCCATCATCCCTATCATTTTGTCGGTGAGCTCCTGTTATACTCTGTATGATGTTAGATGACTTCATTAATAGTTTTATTAGCGTTTTTACATAAGGTAAAATATAAATAATATTTTGAATTTAATACACAAGTGATCTTCTTGGTAATAAAATATTAAAATATACAGTCAATATACCCAATTCACCAATTAATGTTTCAAAATGGTCAACACATTTCCAAGCCTAGCTGTCATCCTCAAGACCAGATATTGGTCGTGTTGACCATTTTGAAACATTAATTGGTGATGTATTCACGTAGACTTTCACAGTCGACTAGACCATCAAACAGCAATCTCATTGGAGCAATGGAAGTCCCTAACGCTGCCCAATCAGAAGGCAGATACAACTTACGAACACATCGCGGTGAACGTATAAATATGACAGACAGCGGACAGAATTGCCAGTCTCAAGACAACCCTTGAGGATGCGAGACGCAGTCTCTGGCGAAACTCGTCGGGGAAACTACAAGCCTCACGACCACGGCCTACAGCCCGAAAATCTTCTTCAAGTTCATTATATTAATTGGTGAATTGGGCATATTGACTGTGTATTTTAATATTTTGAATATTTTCAAAACAAATGCCGATCCTACCGGTGGAGACGTCCCTCGGAATATGCGAGGGGTTTAATATATCATACCTAAGTACAGAGCTTGGGACTTTCTCTGGTTCACTGGGGAAGAGATTTTATCTTGGATTTTCAGCAACGTGTGAAGAATTTCGATAGCTACAATACATGAAAACTAGGTAATAGTAACCTACATGATATCTATAGGAAGCCAGATACAGTACGAACAGTTACGTCTCGTAAACTGCGATGGGCAGGACATGTGGCACGTATGGGGAATTAATGAGATATATGGAAGCTTCTGGTAGAAAAACCAGGGGGAAAACGCTCAGTTGGTAGACCTAGAATGAGGTGAGAGTTTAACATTTTCCAAGATATGTAAGGAAAGTAGATTATATGGGGATTATTAGAAAAAATAGCTGAGAATAGGGATGTATGGAGAGCTTATGTTCGCGCGGCCATAAACCTACGGTTTCGATAGAGCCAGTGAGTTTGTGAGTTAGTTATTTAGACAATACATAACGACTCTAGATGAATAAAACTAGCTATAACGACTGGAGGATCCGACATTTTAACCACATGTTACCTCTAAACTGATTGTACTATTGTCCACATCTGTGATTAATACTTGTGAGTGCGAATTCAGTAACCAGCTAGTAGGCCTAGAGCTTTACATGTGTGAGTTTAAATTACATCTGTAAAAATACTATCTTCTCGGAACACAAGGTTGAGACGAGCGGTACCTTGAGGCTCTATTTTGGTTTCTGAAGGGGCCGAGATATTCATGACGAAGTGCAGTTCAGGGACCCAGCATGTCTTCTCTTTCAGGGCAGTAAAATGGTCTGCATCAATTGATTGATCAGGACGAAATATATGCGATAAATGCACTACACTGGTATAATAAAACGAGAAATTAATTTTGAAAAGTGATAAAATATTCCATAAACCTCAATAAATAATTATTATAATCATTGGAACGGTGAATATAACTAACAAGATATACTTTATGAAATTCTAGGCCCTGTTGGGAAAAGAAAGCTCTTCAGATTTCAAATGCCAATATTAAAAAAAAAGTACTTCTTACAGGAACTGCGTAAACTAAGCTAATTCCTAATCAAATCAAAGTTATGGCCGATTTAGCTGATCAACGAAATTGCCTATATATTTATTTTGTTACATTATCTGAATGTGGGAGTAGCCACATGCGGCTCTTCTTTTGGCGGCATTGATGTCCATGGCGATATTGGATTAGTTTGACAACAGCGGTGATATTCTTCTTCTTCTTCTTCTTCTTCTTCACTTTACGGACTAGGATAGGCAAATTGCCTTTCCGCCTCACAATTGTTTTGTCCATCTTTTCACTGGCCTTTCTACATTCCTTCAACCTCTTTGCGTGTAGTTAAATGCTGCTCTTGGAAATCTTGTTACATTCATTCTTTCTACATATCTAAACCATTTATCTCTATATTCTTAGATTTTATCATTCAATGGATATACGTATATTTAACCCTGTTCTTTGTCCGATCCAATCTTGCGCAACCTTTTGTTCTTCACAGGAAGATGTTAAATTGTGTATAATTCTGGAGGGATTGTTTAGGTCTATCATCAATTTTTTCATGGTGGTACTACGTATTATGATGAAAATTTGGTGTGATTATAGTGTTTTTGGTGGGAGCAGTGGTCCCATCCGGAGAACGTCCGCCGAGTCTATTTAGATTTGATTCATGTCCGATACAGGATGCTTCTGAAAATGTATGGTTTCATTGTATTGTTGCCCCTCTGCCTCTCACCGGTGTGAATTTAGAAGAAATGGGGGTTAATTTTTTATGGTGGATCTTTTTGGTGGAGACTAGGGACCACTCCAATCGTAAGGTAACCACCGGAACACCTTTGCAAAGTTAGGTGAATTCAATAGAGATATTGCTCAAAATTGGTTAAAGTTTTGGATTGACGAGTTCTGTCGCAGTGTCTTTGACTGTAAGATGGATACATATGGTGAATGCTACAGAGTTAATTTAAATATATTTGTATATAATATAGTCCCGCGCCGTAGCCGAGCGGTTAAGGTAGGAAGCCTTGGCGCAGAGCTACGGGACTTGCGCTGGTTCGAGTCTCCATGGGGGAAGAAATTTTCTCATGGTATTTCGGCCAGTATGGGACCGGTGCCCACCCAGCATCGTGAGGCAATTGGGTAGCTACAATAAGTAGCGGCTCCAGGTTGAGGAACCAGCTATAACGGCTGGGGGACTCGACATGCTAACCACATGTCACCCCTACACTGGCTGTTGATCATCTACCTCTGTGATTGACATGTGGATGTGAAGGGCCAGCAGCCGGCTGGTAAAAGGGCAACCGCTGAAAAGTGGAAAGACCCTCAATCGGTATATAATATATATTCCATCTTCTCCAAGATTTTTTTTTTGTGACTCAAGGTTTCAAATCCCCGTCCAGGCATTTATCTTTTTATCTTGTCATATATATACACGTACACATACACACACACGCACACACACATATATATATATATATATATATATATATATATATTCATTCGTATATGTGTTTATATGTCCTTTAACGTTCTATCCGGGCGCAATTTTTGTTTCACCGAAAGCAAACTTAGCACATGGCAATAAATAAAAAAAAGTAAGATGGAGTTTGTTAACTACCAAACTCGGATTATTACGTGTAAGAGCTCACATGAATCAAAATTTTAAAACCGCTCTGTGGTCGCAATATTCCATGTTTCACAACGAAACTATGCATATGTTGTTAAAATAAACTGAGGAAGGTAATCTCCAAACATTTGCAAAATCCGACCATTAGCTGAAACCCGATATTATGATTTCACTCAAGCAACCACCGTGTTTGTTTTGTCCCTATGTATATCATAAAATTTAATTAACCCTTAAATTGGCAATGCGTCCTATAAAATAAGATTGATTAATGCATTTAAAATTGTAGTATAATGATTGAAAAATATTAATCGGTAGATATTATATAAACAGCTGTCAAAGTAAACAACAATATTTATATATAATTGTAGGCTTTCACGGCCGGCATCTTGATCCACATTTGGTTCGTCTTCCGGGCTTATAGGCCGTGGTCTGGTTGTCTTCATACTCGACGTTTCGTCTACTGCTGCGGTAGACATCATCAGGAGATACTGCGTGCTCTCTGTGAACTCCTCAACAGTCGGCTGCAGACTGGCTGGTCGTTGGAAACTGTCTCTCTGTTTATAGCTAACCCCGGGTGGAGGGGGGGGGGTTTCTGCGCGGACCGAGTTATGCGCTATAGTGCAGTTTGCAGAAGTCTAGGCTTCGTTGTTGTGTTCGAAGATACTCAGGTATTATCACAAACATCACATTACTACACCAGACTATACAGAGAAGCCATTGAAATATATAAAACATAAGAATTCCTTCAACAAAAAGAAGAAACCATGAAGATAAACAAAATTTGGATCCCAACACTGCATAACACAACAACGAAGCCTATGACTTCTGCAAACTGCACTACAGCGCATAACTCGGTCCGCGCAGAAAACCCCCCTCCACCCGGGGTTTAGCTATAAACAGAGAGACAGTTTCCAACGACCAGCCAGTCTGCAGCCGACTGTTGAGGAGTTAACAGAGAGCACGCAGTATCTCCTGATGATGTCTACCGCAGCAGTAGACGAAACGTCGAGTATGAAGACAACCAGACCACGGCCTATAAGCCCGGAAGACGAACCAAATATGGAACAATATTCATATAATGCATAATTTGCTTTCATTGCAGTCCGACACTGTTAAATAAGCTGGCATCAGAAATCATCTTTTTTACAATTTAACAAATAAATATATAATTCAAGAAACAACAAAATATGACCATAAATTAGACTTGCTGAAGAATTCGTTCAGTTTTGGCACATCCTACGTGACGATCATCCCAGCATGCATCAGGCTCACTTCCATTTAGCAAATGATAGAAGAGAGGTCACGTGTTTAGTGTTACACGTTTCAATAATCGAATTACAGATAAAACAAAAGAAATAAACATAGAATAAACTCCATAGTATCCCAGAGGTAAATATTAAATAATAGCGATTCCTAGAGAATAGAGCAGGTGGTGTTTACTGCGGTAACCAGCTATGGGAGTAAACACGGTGAGGCTGGTTTCTGGGATTGACATGTTTCATTGTACCTAATTGTTTGGTTAATTGATTGATTGGTTATTAATCACTCAAACTGCGGTTGAGCGATACATTACAACATACAACTTACATAGTACTCTGAACAATGATACAAAAAAGAGAGTAAAAGAGCTGGAGGTAAACAATAAGATTTTTTCCTGTTTTTAAAATCCGAGGACGATCGATCCACCCTAATTCATTGAGGACGTCCCGGAACGTACAGGTCAAACTCGTATGGTGTATTCCATATTTGGAATTACATGCAGAAATTAATGTTCACATACCTAAACGTTTGTATTGATACCACTAAGAACATTTCCAAACAAAATTTAGCTTCTTGAGTTATTTAATAGCTTTATCATAAGTAATGCCAAGAGTGATTTCTAAATTATCGATAAAATCAAGAGTCGCGTAGTGATGAGTGAATGTATCTAGTGGATTTGGAAATCAAGAGTAGCATTTGATAGTACTATTTAACGAATAAAATTAAGCAGTTTACTCACAAATCATTATTTAAATATAGTTATAAAATATTTATATATTTAATCCCCTCAGGGGTCCTCATTTAGGGGATATGTGGATGGCGACCACAGGGTGCCCAAGCTGAGCAAAACATTTCTTCCACTTACTTGTGTTTTGCACTCTTTTAACTTTACTATCTAACCTCGCTTGGTTAACTCTTGTTTTTTCGACCCCGATGCTATTAGGGCATCCGAGGGCTAGGGAGTCTTTCCTTTCTTCCATTTCTTCTTTCATTTATTTTCTTTTCTTCTCCAAAAAAGTCTGACCAGAGGCTATAAGATGGCAGGCCCATCACTGGTCTTGCCTTCCTTAGGCCAGCAACCAATCGAAGGGACTATTATTATGCTTTCAATTCTTATACGAGAATTTTCCGGAAGACTCTGGAGGGAAAATTTTCTGTAGGATCGTAACAGGCCTTGGCCTAATACTTGGAAGGAAGAAGAAGAAGAAGTATATATTTAATGTAAACGGCGATGTTTGAAAACAAATAGAGAAATGTTTGGTTATGCTTCTTTTGTTCATCCACGGCAACTAGATCATATTATTTACTGCCAAATAGTATCGCAATATTGTAAGAATGCACACAATTATCAAACGTGTACTTCGAAGGAATCTGTTCATTATTTGCTATACTCATCGTATTTGTTCCAGAGTCAGTCACTGCTAAATTATGTTACGACCTGTTCAGAATATTAAAAAAATAAATAATAGTTTTAAAAAACTAAAACAGCACGCTTTATTAGAAAACCGAACTCAAAAATGAAAAATAATTTTAATTTCCAACACGCTTGGGATAAATTTAAATTGGTCAACAAAAAAATCTTCTCCAACACATACAGAATAAAACTAGAATTATCAACAAAAAGAAAATAATTTTACCATCAAAAGCGTGGGGTGCTCTATATCAATTAATATATTTGATAATAAACAGATATTGGTAAAAGTAAAGTCTCTAAGAAGAACATGTAAAAATCATAAAAGGCACCCCACGCTTTTGATGGTAAAATTATTTTCTTTTTGTTGATAATTATAGTTTTATTCTATACGTGTTGGGGAAGTCTTTTTTGTTAACCACTTTAAATTTATCCCAAGCGTGTTGGAAATTAAAATTATTTTTCATTTTTGAGTTCGGTTTTCTAATAAAGCGTGCTGTTGTCGTTTTTTAAAACTATTATTTATTTTTTATTTTTTAGTTTTAATATTTTACAGAATAAGATAAGAATGTAAATATTTTTAAATTCCATACTATTGTAGTATGAGCTAAAATTATTACTCTTCTAAAAAAACCCTCCCCAGCCGGATTCGAACCAGCGACCTATGGACTACTGAAATTATATACCACTATTTCACCGCTCTACCAACTGAGCTCTGACAACGATTGACTAAAAAGTCGACAAGTCCGTAACCTATTATACCAGTTTTAATGTTTTTGATTTTCTGATGATTCTGGCCAGGAATTTAGAAATAAAATATGAAATTACTGTAGTGTCACGGGTCCTTTACAAGCATACAAAGTTGCAAGTCGATCCAATGCTTCTAAGTGGGTGAAAATCGTGTTCAAAGATTCCGCTACATACATACAAAAACACTCTTTTTGATTTTATGATGATTCTGGCCAGGATTTTAGAAAATAAATATGAAATTATTGTATTGTCACGGGATCTTTACAAGTATACAAAGTTTCAAGTCGGTCTAATTTCTCTAAGTGGGTGAAAATCGTGTTCAAAAATTCCGTTACATAAATACAAAAACACATTTTTTTTATTTTATGATGATTCTGGCCAGGATTTTAGAAACTGAATATGAAATTATTGTATTGTCACGAGTCCTTTACAAGTATACAAAGTTTCAAGTCTATCCTATGTTTCTAAGTGGGTGAAAATCGTGTTCAAAGATTACGTTACATAAATACAAAGACACTTTTTTTGATTTTCTGATGATTCTGGCTAGGATTTTAGAAAATAAATATGCAATTATTGTATTGTCACGGGTTCTTTACAAGTATACAAAATTTCAAGTCGATCCAATTATTTTAAGTGGGTGAAAAACGCGATGAAAGATTCAGTTACATAGATAGATAGATAGATAGATAGATAGATACAGGTCAAGCTAATATAAAGCGTGCAAAAAGAGGAGCTTTCTTTAATATGATAGACAGAATTAGATAAATATCGAGGTGAAACACGACTGTGATTGGTAGTGAAACAAGATTTATTGAAACGTAATTGGTTATTGACTCCAATTTGGGGCATGAGTTATATAATCTAAACTATAATCCATATCATTCTATGACATGTCCTGAAAAGTTATTTTTTGTTTTACTGCAACGGTGTTACAAAATATTACTGCACGTTTTATCATCTTAAACGATTTTCCACACATCCATGCCATCTTTTTACTTGGCTGTTAATCGCATCTACTCGTATAGCCCCATTTATACATATGATTCAAGAAGAAATATATTAATATCCATCTCATTCTTGGTTTACCAATGGCGTTTTTGTTTCTGGTTTTTCTATAAAAAGCTTCCATGACCCCATTTTATTATTCATTCGTACCACATACCCTGCCCATCCTTGTCTATGAGACTTAATTGTTCTTTTTTATATCTGTCTTCCTATAAACATATGCGAGTAAGCTATGTATCTTTGCTCTATCTTTACTTATGCTTAATGTAAAACGTTGCGTCGTCTGAAAAAAAAAAAAGTCGCCTTAAGGTTTGACGAAGCACCAATAATTCTGCAAAACACATTTCCGTAGACAAACGTCTACTGGATAGTTGTCATGTGTCGCGTAATCTGATGCTTCAACAAAGAAACTCTTCTGAACTTCCCTAACAACTTCCTGTTTAAACAATGCAACATCAATGATTATTGAGACCTGTTTACTACTGTAATGAGTTATCTGGATTCCATTTTGTTCTTTTCAAGTATCGTTTACTGATGAATCATTGTGTATAACCCTTTAAGTAAATAAAAAAAATTGCAGAGCACATTTAAATTCCTCCGCCTGCTCCCTTTCAAAATAAGTATGGTTTTATGAGGTTTAACATTTACATTCAATAATTTGACTTTTATCTCATATGAACTAGAGTTCGTCCGTGACAGAAATACCACTCACTCCACTAGCAATTTAATAAACATATATATCTATTGTTTCTAGGCGGCTCTGTGGCGCAAACGGTTATATATATATATATATATATATATATCAGAACTTTTCGCTGTCAAGTTTCCCCGTTGGCATAGCTGATAGGCGATATCTCGATAAATCTAATGCAAAGCACCCCACTGCATGACGGCTGTGGAAATGTGCTTTTAAGCACATTAATTAAACTTCCGAAATAGCGAACACGGCAGATGATGTCTTCCCCGAATGTTCAATTCTCATGACATGGCCGAACAATAAAAAGTATGTTACTTTTTTACCATAAATTAGTAAGTTCGCAAGAAAACTTATGGCTCAAGAACCGTGCATTATGACGATATATTGTTTTCACGCAGAATATGTCGGTAATGCAGATGACTACAGATCTGACATAAACAATTCCTATAACACAGCGCCACATATTTGGTCCAATTGTGATTCTAAAACCATCCAGGGATCCATTCAAACTCACAAACAAAATTTCATCAAAATCGTCCATTCGTTTAGGCAGTTCATTAATTTCGGATTTCAAGGAAGCCTCCAATTCTAGTTGTTGGATTTAGATCATTTTTGGATAATACCTGCCTCCTTTAATTTTAATAGGATATACTGGGTTTCGTTGTAAAACATAAATAAATGTGACCGCTAGAGCGATCTTTAAATTTTCACTTCAGTTAACTCCTTCACATAATTATTTTTAGAGTGTCCAATCATGAATCTAAACCATCGAGGGACCCAATTAGACACACACACATACTTACACACACAATTTAATCAAAATCGGTCCAGTCGTTTAGGAGTTCAGTGACAAACACACGTACAGAATAATTATACATATATATTATATATATATATATATATATATATATATATATATCCGTTATCGCTCCTGAGGCAGCGATTTCGTTTAATCAAAACCAAACTTGACGTATAAAATTATTTAAAAAGTAAGGTTGGGTTCGTCAAACAGCCTAATCGATCTATTAGGTGTAAATGTTCACCTGACACGAAAATTTAAAAATCTTTCTAGCGGTCGCAATTGTCGTTTTCCACAACCGATCTCATTATGTCATGCTATTGTAATAAAACGAGGAAGGTATTGTCCAAAATTTCGTAAAATCCAACTATCAGAAGTAGAGGTTTACCTGATACACTAGATTAAAAGTTGATTTAACTTAATAAATATGTATTTAGTAACTAGCATAATTTGACCATAAATTGTGAGTATATTATTTGGAGAATGATTATTGATGAGCTGAGATATAAGTTCGCTCAGGTAGGCAATTTAGTTTCTTTTCGGTGGATAGAGGAATCTTGTTGACAAGTCGCTTCAAAGATGAATTTTTTTTGGGCTCTGTTATTCTATATTCTTTCAACTCAATTAATCTAATCAGTGGAATAATCTTCATCGTCGTTATTTTTATTCTTTTTTAATAAATTATTAGGGATTATTATAAATTTACTAATAATTAACTTTAATTTAGTCAACCCAAAGTAGGGGACAAATTCTGGAAAGACTAAGGAGTGCTTGCTACCTTTCAAGTCAAGTTCCCTTGCACGAATCATGATCTTAACATAAAAAAGATTATTAAGTCATATGACCATATGCTTTTTTCGTATTACTCGATTCCTATGCTTAACACTTTGAGTCCGGCGGTGGTATTAGTACCACGACATTTAATTGAAACTGAAGCCGGAGAAAATTAAATCCCTCGGCATGCCTGTCCGGCAGATTTACAGGAGTGTTTTTCTGAACCAGAAAACACCCTGCAAATCCGCCTGCACAGGCATACCGAGGGTTTTAATTTTTTTCGGCTTCAGTGTCAATTAAATGCCGTGGTACTAATACCACTGCAGGACTCAAAGTGTATTAGATCAATTCTAATTGGCCATATGAAAGTTTTAATTACTTTTATTCCCAATAAAATTAATTTACTTTATCTAAAGCTAAATATATTTTTTTTAAATAATATATAAGACAACGGTTTAAAATCAGTTTTAAGAGCAATTGTTAAAAAAGATCGTAATCTATTAGAAATGAATAAGATGAAATCTGACCACAACATTAGATCACCACAACCACATAGGCTATTTTAAACATCTATGGTTTGCTAATACAGATTATTTTTTCCTAACACGAGATGAGGTGAAATGTGAAATGAAATGAATTATAGAACATGGAATGACATTATGAGGGAGGGAAGGGGAGTGGATAGTGTTGGTAGCATGGAATTAGGGAAATGGGAGAGCTCCGAGGAAAACCGAAAAATCCCGGTGTGGTCCACCACCAATACCACTCCAGAACCACTGGGATTAGAACGTGAAATCCCAATAGCGCGCTAGCCAAGTGGCCGCCGAAATGTCTATATGTGTACTAATAATACGATTATTGTTTGTAATATTTTGTTTAATATCATTTGTTTGCTGTTTACATGTTGTATTTGAAGTATTTAATTAATTATTTTCAACAACACAACGAATTATCAAGAGACAGGTAACAAATGTTGTGCTTTTTATTGTTTTGTGATTGGTTAATACAACGTGTATTTGCGCTCATGGATATAAAAATAGAAAATGAATTATCAAACTAATCCGAAACGACATAGCACAAAAATCATTAATATATTGGATGAAAATAAATTATCACCAGTGTAATAGGTGTTATTGAAACCATTAAACATAACATGGATTGGAAGTTCCATTAATACATCGTAATATGTCAACCAAACTGTATCCTGTTTCAGTGAAATTCGTTAATAACAAATGCTAATGGCTAAATCCAGAAACTTCTGCGAGTTTATTAATCTGGGATTCCAAACATTGTCATATACGAATGTGATTAAAAATCTCATAAAGATAATATAGTAACAACGATATTTTAAATATCTTTTCCGGATTTAATTAAAACATTTTTGATATACGCATTTTAGACCCTCGATCCCATCAGCGCATTGCCCTTTAATATCCCTCATCACACTGTGTATTATTAGCTTTATTTTACAGCTTCACTTCTCAGAACATGAGAATACCTCCCGTCCAATATAAGAGATTTTCAAATAATATAATTAAAAAACAAACAGAATAATTATGTAATAACAAATTAACTTTATATATCATTCATAATAGTATTTTAGCAATGAATAAGTTATTTCACAAAAAAATATTATTATGATTCCGGTCGTATCATTGGTGTATTTGTTGGTACCGACTCATTTCGCAATCATGACCCTTTCATTAGGTGTTTATCTTTTCGTGTTTGGTAGATGTGTTTTAGCAAGGAGAATGGTAGCCTTCTCCTAGCTGTTTGATGTTCGTGTACCGAGAAGGATGCCTAAGCTTTTCAGTGTTAAGAGTTCTTAAGTGATTGTTCTTTAGGTTTAGTCTTGTTGATTTAAGGTCATCGTGTGATAGGTTTGTCAGGAGTGTAACTGTTGTCTGAAGTAGCAGCGGGTTTTGAATTTGGGTAAGTAAAACAAGAGTTGTTGAATTACGCTAGTGTCTGGAATTGGGTTGATGGGTTCATAGTATATTGAGAGAGCAGGAAAGTTTTGTGTGTCCAGTTTGGGTGCTGTTTCGACTGCCTTTTGTGTTGGTATTTCTGTCGCTGGTGTTTATGTATTTGTATTTGGTGTTGGTTTCGGTCTTTTGTTAATGTACTGTTTGTATGCAATGTACTGTCTGTAACTGACAGCAAGCTGTTCGTTACAGTTGGCGCATGTTGGTGTGTTGGCCTTGCAGTTGGCAAACCTATAATTGCCAGCGCATCAGACACATCGCTCAGCTCAAGAGCAGAACTGGGCTAGATGTCCAAATCCCTGGCAATTGTAGGATTGTGTGCTCCCTGTTGGTCCAGTTTGATACGTATCTTGAAGAGATCAGTAAATTCGTCCAATTTAGTCTTTAGGTCTATAGTATTCTCGAAGGTAAGGATCCAGACTGGAATAGCAGTCCTGATACTTTCTCCGTTCTGAAAGTAGATCCGTTCCAGTTGTCGTACAGTCTTAATGGAATATTTTGTTCAAGTTCCTGTTGAATCTCTTGTGAAGTCAAGCTTGTTGGCAATCCTTTCAATGTGACTTTAAGTGTTTTCATGTTTCCATAAGCGTAGGGTGATGAGGTACTCGTATTTTTGTTAGTGCTGACTTGGCGTGTTCAAATGCTGTTTTAGTCTTGGTGTGAATTGTGAGTGTGTCGTTTGTGTATTTCATAGATAAATCTTCACTTATGTCTCTAGTTAACCTGGTTAGCTGGTACGCAGAAAGTGTCTTGATATCTACAATGATTGGAGGTGGATTGACTTCAGTGCAAGTCTGTAGAGTGTCATCTGTTGCGTGTAGCCAGTGGTGTGTTGATCTTATTCAGTGTATGTGCGTTTCTGATCTGGTGTCGCGCAGGAGGGAAGGAAAAGTCCTTTTCACTTGATGGAGTATCCAGATCCTGTTCTCGAGTTGGCTTGAATGCTGGTAGACAACGTTCTTAACAAGCTCCTTTCTGTTAGTGTTGCTCTTGCTGTAGCCTTCTATGACAAGCAGTTATCTTCACCATGAAATCGAATATTAAGATTTAAAAAATACTTCATATTGACTCCTTAACTCATGCCCCAAATACGACTCAATGACCAATCACATTTCAATGAATTTTGTTTTACAACCAATGACAGTCATGTTTTAACTCACTATTTATCGAATTATGTTTGCCAAAATAAAGAAAGCTCCTCCTTTTTAATATTCTGAACGGGTGAGAACATTATTTTGCAGTGACTAACTCTCCAACTAATACATTGTATACAACAAATAATGATCAGATTCCTTAGAACTACGCATTTGATAATTGTGTGTTCAATAATTGTGTTTTTAAATATTGATTTTACTGAGTGGTTACACAAAAAATAATAACATATAATTTTGGTTATCATATACAGTTTGATGTGCTTTTTCTTCACTAGGTTGCATTCTTATAATATTGCGATCTTAGGGGGTTATCGCTGACTGCGATCCAATTTGGCAATACATATTATGATCAAATTGCAGTGAATAAATATAACCACACATTTCTGATTTGTTTTCAAAAGTCTCCGTTTACATGAAATATATGAATAATTTAAAATACAGGTAAATATATTTAAATCGTGATTTTTGAGCAAACAGTTCCATTTTATTCGTTAAATAGTCCTAACAAATGCCACTATTGATTTCCATATCATGTAGATAAGTTGGAAATCACTCGTGGCATTACTTACGATTATTGGGCGATAGTAAAGGGAGATACTAAAGGTCAACACACACATTCTATTGAGTAACACTAAATATATGTTCACATATAGAAATACATTATATAATGGAAATATAATGACAAATGATGCAAATTTTGGAGAAATGGCTGAATTCAAAATACCTTGGAATAACGTCAGATGTAATAAAATTACTTCAAAACGAAAAGCTCATGGTATTTTTCAAATAAGCAGGGATAATCAAAATCATATTATCAATAAGTTACATAATTATTCCCTCAAGAATTGCTGGTAAATTTCTCCGAATTTCTATGGGCCTACGTACACTATAATTTTTAATCGTGGACTTCTGTCAAAAAGATTGCCGTGATAGTTTTAATTCCACGTGAATATTCTCTCCCAAGAGCATTATATATTTTTTAAACGTTCTTTCCAAACCTAATTCTTACATATTTTCCATGAAATCAATGTTTATGCAGAACATGTTAAAATCGATACATCAGATACATTTCGAAATCTACCACATTATAATCCTATTATCACTGTCTTCGTTATCCTCTTGTATTTTAGTTTTTTTGGAATAATATTAGAACCACTGAATTTTAGTAGCATTTAACTTGTTGCACAAATTCTCTTAATGTCATAATTTTCGTAAAATATATTAAAACATTTTTTTTTTCAGTTCAGAAACAAAGCTCTTCCTTTTACATGCTTATGTCAAAACTGACTAAAATATATTACAGAATTTCATCTTCGTAAAAATTACCTGTTTATGTCTGTAATTTACGTTACCGTTCGTACGTATATAAAATAAGAGTACAAGCAGATTTTGTAGTATGAGTATACTAGGCACTCTACCTTATTTTTAGGAGAATTATATAATCAGTTATTGGTTATTTAGTTTATGGAATAAATGAGATGAAGTCTTCTCCGCAGTGATATGCTGTCTGTTGTGTGTCCCTGGTTCGACACATACCAAGCATTCACACACATAACTCATACTGCCATTTATTAGGGCTGGGCCTAAGGTCTCATTGAGGAACTACAAAACTCTCATTAGCTTAATTTTACTTTAAGTTGATGTTTGCGCTCTGAGTCATAAGGAAGTGCATGGGTATGCCCCAGTTGTGTCATCACAATCACAAACTTCGAATACCTGTAGTTTGCTAATGCAGACATGACATGAGGTGAAATGTGCTATGAAACGAATAAATGGATATGACACGACATGATAAGAGAGGGAAGAGGGGTAGAGATGCCAGGATCACCACCGCTAAGATAATAAGGGCATTTCACACACTTATTTGGGTATCAAAACTATAAGTTATATATATATATATATATATATATATATATATATATCCATAGTAATTCTGCCCGAAGGCAGGTCCTTCGCTGCAATCATAGCATTTTCATGCTATGCTTGCAGCTTTACTAGGGAATTGTGTAGGTGTGGTAGCTTCCCGTTGCTTTCCACACCGGTGAAGGATGATGATGATGATAATGATAATGGTAAGGATGATAATGATAAGGATGATCCATATGATTTCGGGAATCGTTTGGGCCTTAAAGTGTTCCTGACATTTGTCTTACAGGTGAGGAAAAATCCCGATAAAAACCTCACCCAGAAAAACTGCCCCGACCGGGGATCGAACCCGGGCCCGCTGCGTGACAAGGCAGCACGCTACCTCGAGACCACAGCGGTGGACATATATATATATATATATATGTGTGTGTGTGTATGTGATATGGATTATATTGATAGCTATTCGATGTTTGGGGAATACGTAACAATACTTGGGCAGCTGCGCATGAAGAAACGATCTTACCAATAAACCACAGCAGTGGATGAAAGTATAATTTAATATCATACGAATTAGTTGTACTGAAAGCTCTACACTGTACAACTAACTTACACACCTCACTGATAGCATTCTTTTGACAATCAACAAATTAAATTATTTATGAATATAATATTAAGATTAAAAAATACCGTATTTCCATCTGTTTAAACATTGTATAACCGTAAAATTAGTTTCCTATATTAAATTATTTTTCTTTGTATATATATATATATATATATATATATATATATATATATATGTATATGTGTGTGTGTGTGTGTGTATTAGACTTGGGCAGTCTATCAACAATTTAATATATTTTGCTTGAATATATTTTATTATTAGTTTTACTCTTAATCTTAACTATCATTAACTGATATCATTCGTAATATAATACATTTTATCTTATTGATCAAATATTCATTTAGTATTTAATATTAGAGTTATTTTGATTGTTATAATCTGATACAACATGTGTTTGTCCTGATGAATGGAAGAGACGGCCACATGGCCTTAACTCCACCAGGCTAAATAAATAAATAATAGTGTAATATTGCACACAATACTAAGTAGGCCGTAGCATATGCAACAATGATTAAGATTGGGAAAGGTTTATGTTCTTCTACTCTACATGGTATTGAGTCATTTAAAATTAATCTCCAAAAATTAATATGTTGATACATTAGGAGTTCTAAATCCGTTAATTCACACGCTTAAAACAAATAAGTACTCCATAAATTGAAGTTCGTATGGGACGTATCCATGTACAGTTTATTACGTTAAACATTTTGTTTTGTTTATAATAAAGCTACCATTACTGTTGGAGTAATGGATAAATACTAGACAATAGTTAGTGTTGTGGAGTGGTAATGATAATGGGTGTGGTAGTGGCTAACACACATGTGAAATATACGAGGTCTACCAGGAAATGAGAATAAATGGCTTGCCTGTATCACTTTCCGCAGGAAGGACGTTTTTATGAAGATGCATTTAGGAATAGCCAGCCATTTCTCTCAAGTGGGAAGTGATAAAAGTGTCTCCAGTAATCTACATCACTTTGCTCTACAAACGCAAACCACTTGTCAGTTCTGACAAACGATAAAGCTTTCAAATATTTATTATTACATTTTTTATGTAATTAATTGATTGTATTTTTTCTTTATTAATGTTAACTTACCACGACATTGAACGAACTCGTTGCCAATGTGAAAAGGAATATTTTTTGCGAATGCCACCACATTGTCATGATGACATTTCAGATATTCTCTCCTAGGATAGCAGATTTATAACCCACTTCTTATGATGGGGCGCCTGGAAGATGGAGTTATCTTACCTCGATGATATGTTATTTTATGGAAGCACCAGGGGACCTTAAACTAAATCCAGACCACGGGCGACCGCAGGAATAATTCCCCTTAATAAAAAAATCTAAGGTCTCATAACGAATCGAACCGTGGACCCCATTTATTTACCAAACCACCAGGTTGTCTTTCTGACATTTCTCGTATTATCTTCTGGCATGGCGGAATTGTAACCCATTTATTATGTTTGGGCGCCTGGAAGACGTGTTACGTTACCCCAATGATAGTTGATGAAAGATGATGAAGCACCAGAAAAAGTTGTTAAAACTTAAACTTAACCTTAATCCATACTATGAACTAGAACAGGAATAATTCCCTTTAAGAAAAAACTTCCTATAGTCTGACTCGGGAATCGTAATCCGGGACCCTCATGAGTTAGTCAGAAGCTCTGACCACTAGCCAATGAGGCTGGTCGGAGAAAGGAATGATTATGTTTAAGTTATTGTGTGCTTGCATTGCGCCAACAAATAGTCTTTAACGATGCGAGGTTAGGAAGTGTTTTTTAAAGAAGCGATGAAATGTTTAAAAACTGACGCTATAGCGAGGTTTTCAAATTTAAGAGATTCTGTAAAACACTACACAAACATGCGGTTGTACATTAATTGTTTGCGCGATAGTTTTTTCAAAATAATAAATATTAGTAAAATTAGACACATTCCTTTTCGGAAATATTTGAGTTCATTTTAAAACAACTAACTAACGTTAACAGTGTGGCAATGCTTATTAGTTGAGGACTACAGCAGTCCGTGACACCAATCAGTGATAAAATGTCGGCCAGTGCGTAAATAATGTTTTATATTGTTTCAAAATAAAGTTCAGTTCATTTAAAATGCAGTAATTTGTTTCGGTATAATGTATATTGAAACTACCTTTATCCAGGTATAATTTTTGTACATATATTTTGTACAACCCTTAGACAAAAAAAATAGCCATCCGCTGATTCATAATCGATCGGGGAACTTCATGAGAGCTCGCAGAAGCCGTATTCACATCAACACGTTTTTCAGTAGTTGTGCTGGGTTGTTTGCTGGTTAACGCAGTGCACACTCAAGCAACGTTAAAGAGAGAGTTAGGCTTAGAGTGTTTCCGTTGGCCGAAGAGTTTTAATACACATCGTCCCTGCGTTCACAAAAAACGTCCACAGGTTCGATTCCCCGTTTCTATACTTTTTTTTTGACTGAATGTTAGAATAGCATTTTTCGCCTGTTTATGTAGTTGCATATTTAATTTTATATTTGAGTTTTATGGCTTTAATGCACACACAAAACACACAAAAATATAAATTAAAACCTTCTCTATACGCTAATAAGTAAATGAGGAAAGAAAATAATATCTTCTAAAATGAAAACTTTAATCAAAAACAACATCAATATCGGGTGTAATAATACTCAGCATCTATTACCGCCCTCAATCTGTCGGGGCGTTTTGATAACAATCAAATTTCTATAGTCACGTGGACGATCGGCTAGAGCGTCCCAGGCGTCTTGAATTTGTGTCCATAAACCATCTTCTTCTTTCGTGCATCTGCAGGCTAATTAGCGTTTCATCTCTATATTCATCTAGGCCCACTTTATTGCGATTGGATTGAAATCCTGGTGGAACAGTCGAAATTTGATTTGCCTTCTCCTTTAACAATCAAATCAATTTTTCGCTAAACACCTTTCAGAAAGCGGCCACCATTTTCATCAATTTCGATAAATGCAATGTAAATTATACACGGAGAAACAACATAACACAAAATTAACACATTAGAACAAATCGAAATTATCAAGAAGGCCAAGAATACAAACATTCTCCAACAACGAAAATATGGCCTAATGAGCAAAACCTCTATTAGACATACAGATAATTCACTACTACTACAACAAACCCAGAATATGATGCATGCAATCGAACGGCTCTAGAGTGAAATCAACGAAAATTGTAAATAGTTGAGGAAGACGTAAGTAGTTACAAGGGTAAAACTATATATAATTTAACATTTTGTATAACCTCAGGTATCGAAACAATTATGACCTTAACGTCGCAATAGATTAATTCAAATTTCGTAAATAAAATATATTTAATTCATAACACGTTTTAATACAAATATCATGAAAAAATGGGTAATTGAAGACGCGAACCTGCCCTAGAGCAAACATTGAAGTTGAAGAACGTTATAACCGACCTTGTAAAAGGTCTTGACCCCGATAATTGAGTGGCTTTTCAGTGAAGTTGCGGCGTAGTTTGGTGTGCTTGCTGTGAAGAGTAGTCCTCTAAACAGTTATTCTTCTTCAGGTGGCGACCTTCATTAACAGAAACAATGACCGCATTTTTTACCGCTGACCTATCAGGACATGTAGGAGGGCCTTCAGTTCATGCCACATTACACAGTAGCTCTGGGACTGCACAATTATGAATAGTTTCCTAGTTTGAATCCAGCGCTGTGCCGAGTATGACAGAAGAAATATGCGTTCAAGAGATGACTCATTTTTTTGTGAAGGTTGTACGTAGTATACACAAAGGGCAGTGGTTTTTCTTCGCGCATGTGGTTTGTAATGTATTCTATTACAGTTTAGTTATTTAGGTTGGCAACCCCGGAATGTAGGAAGTTGATCTTTCAATCATGGTCGTCATTGCTGTAAGTACGACAAAAACGCACTATTAAGAAAAAAAGTTCTTGTCATAATACTATCAAATAAAGTGCATTGAAAGTACAGATTACTTAAGTAGGGATATATGAAAATAACATTGCATCAGGTTAGTGATGAGAGAGTTATACAAATCTGTCATATCGTTAATGCGTGCCGAGGTTGGTTACCTTCAGTCGCATACATAATTACTGCCCAGTTCAAGAGCAGCTAAATTAGAGAAATAACCGATACTGTATCATAGAATTTACCTCGCCCTTGACTGGTTTAAGGCAGATCTACTTGCGCTAGTTCGAGTCTCCAAGGCGAAGACATTTTCTCATGGAATTTCGGATCGGTGCCCAACCTGTAACGTTAGGAAATTTGGTAGCTACACCAAGTAGCGACTCCAAGTTGATAAAACCAGCTAAGAGCAGGGGGATCTGAAATGCTGACAAAATATCACTTCTATGCTGGCTGTGTGATCGTCGATCTCAGTGATTAACGCATGTGGTAGTGAGGCAAGTAGTCGGCTGGTAGGTGATGTTTCTTCTAGGCTTGTCGTGCCATGGAGTTTAGTTTCAATATCATAGAATATACTCGAGCATTTAATCGTAAATTATACAAACATATCAATATTGATTTTATTCACACTGTGTTCTTGCCTGCTTACAGTACCCAATGCTTGCGTAACTTACGATGTAAAACAGCCAAAAGTTGTTTACTAAATCAGGCAGCGTTCTGTGCCTTATACACTACTCACTCGACGAGTTGTGAGCCAACAATACCCCGGTTAACCCTTAAATTGGCAAAACACAAATTTCTTCTGTTAGTTATTTGAATGTGGCGGACCGCAGTGAAAACGGAATATTGTGAAACTGTTATTATGTATATTGTATAATTATACACACTTTTAAGTGAACTCTTTCAGTTCGTTTTCTTCTGATTTATTTAAAATATTAAATTAATTAAACCAGCTGATGTATCCAAAAGGATACATTACGAATTTAAGGGTTAACAAGATTTTATTTACTGTTAGTAACAATTACGATAATTATTTTTCTTATCGGGTTATCCCACTTCCGATATGTTAGAGAGATAAATAAAATAACCAATAGAAGCACATGGACAAACACAAACAATCACGTCTGCCTTCTTCCACAAGTACCAATAGAATAATTATTCTCGATGGCTTCTTCCTCCTTCTCCTTCCGGCAGTGCAGCCATCCTGTCTCCCCCGCTTTCTGCTGTCACCTGGTGGGCAGCTTCCTGCACTCACTGGGATCCAGCCTGCCATCGGTCGAGCAGCCATGCGTACTAACTGGAATCCCAGTGCTGCTCACTGCTGCCGGATAATCTATTCTTACATATTTGTTATGGTTTAGGCAGCGTAATCCATTTTAGCGTCCAAGGAGCTACTCTTTTCACGTCTTCCACTACAAAGGGCGATTTTTTAGGGTATAGGAGTTGAGTATCACATCTCTCTTATAGCCTATGTTCATCCCAGGAATCTCCTGAACATTTTGCAAACAAACCCCATCAGAATCGGATCAACGGTATGGCCGCGCAAGAAGTACGAACAAACAAACAAACAAACAAACCAACAAACAAACATTCATTCTTATATATAATATAATACCGAGCAATAGCTCTATTGCTGATTCTTAAACAAATATATATATTAATACGTGAAGAAAAAACGTTATACCCCTTTTTAAGCACATTGCGTGCACGGAGAAGTGTGGTATTAGGCATAATTAAAGTTCGTATAGAGAAGGAGTGCAGATAAATAACATGTATGTATAATATGTGTTACAAATAAATTAAAATAAACAATAAAAAATAAATTGTCTCTAAGGAATTTATGCATATTACTCATTCGTTTGTATACTCATTCATTTGTTTACGTTCATACCGAAAGTACAGTGTTGCAAAAAAAGAAAATTGTGCAGCAGCAATGTGAATTGAGAATTGACTTACTCTCGCGTATTTATTATTAGTCGTTTAAAAAGTGAGTACGTTTTATTATTTAAATGTAAATTAAAACTTATCTTATCTTAGTTTCAGTAATTTCATTAAATATTTCTTTTATATTTACATATTCACACCAACTTCCATTATGCCTCGACGTAGAACATTGACGGTTCTGAGTGAGAGACAAAGAAGAAGGGAAATATGTTCCTGTACACATAATAATAGGGCAAATGCAAATTTAAATAGTATACAAATGTCGAATGGTGCGTTATTGGTTTTAAATTTAGCTTACCCAAGAAATACCACATATTTCCCATCGTTCGTATATTTTAAAATACATCGAACAATAATTCATAATGACATATTTGTGACAACCTTAAAAATTTTAATGAATTGTGGTCGAATTTTGACTGCTGGGCTGCCACTGGTATAAATAATACATCATGTAATACCACATCTTTCATAAAGCGTAAGTTTTTAAAACATACACATTTTTTTGTAATTTTTAAGTAAATATTTTATGTTACAACAAACAGACTGTTAATAATTATGTAAGGATGATACCTAACTTTTATGCTTTATGAAATAATTAAATATATACGAGCATTTGAGTATTAAAATGGGCAATGTCCACTTTTGATGCATTTACAAGTGAGCACATATACTGTTGGCTCAAGAGTATATTTATGTTTCAAATATTATTTGTTAATGTTTCCAAGTGTCTATTAACGCAAATAAAATATGTGTTCTATATACTGTATATTTGTTCTATATAGGCCTACAGTAATTGATGGACAATATACGTCAGTTGCTTAGTATTATCTGGAAAAAAAAAACTTATTTCAGATTAATGGAAAGAATTGATTATTAAACCAATCTATAGGAAAGGAGATAAAACTGATTTCAACAACTACATGGGCTTCTCATAATTTTCAACTTCATACAAAATTCTAAAAAAACATACTAGTAAACAGACTTACCCCCTACATGGATGACATTCTAGTTCTAGGAGATCATCAACGTGGATTTAGAAGAAAACAGATCTACAACAGATCAGATTTTTTAGCATAAGACATATTTTAGAAACGAAATGGGAATACAATAGCACTGTACATCAACTATATGTAGACTTTAAAAAGGCATATGATTAAGTTAAGGGGGAGAAGTTATATAGTATCGTACTGGAGTTAGAAATTCCTAAAATGTTTGACTTATACGAATGTGTCCAAATGGCACAAGGAATAGGGTGCGTTTAGGCAACTAGTTTTCGGATACTTTTGAAACTCACAATGGGTTAAAGCAAGGAGATGCACTAGCTCGCTTATTACTCACTTTTGTATTAGTGCATACCATCAAATCTTTGGAGAATGAAGAAGGCCTACAACTCAATGGTGTTAATAAGCTGTTAGTTCATGCTGATGTAGTACTACTAGGCGATAGCGAGGATATACTAATGGCCAACACGCACACACTATTGAATAGCACTAAGAAATTGGGACTGGAAGTAAATATCAATAAAATTAATATTAGGTCACACCTAGTAATACGTTATATAATGGAAATGAACAGCTAATGAGAAATGATGTAAATGTTAAGCAGTGGCTGAATTCAAATACCTAGGAACAATAATAACAATTAGGAATGATATGCACAAAGAATATAAACATAGGCTCTATTCTGTAAATGCATCATATTATGCATTACAGGAACTCTTGTCATCCCAACCTTCTTTGAAAAAAACGTTAAACTGAAAATAATAAAAAAAAACTTATTCTCCCAGTTATATGGATGCCAAAACTGGACTCTTACTTTAAGGACGTAAAGGAGATTACGAGTTATTTTACGAATAAAGTTCTTAGGACAATTTTTGGACCAAAGAGAGACGGTCCGACAGGCGAATGGAGAAGACTACATAACTCTGAACTACATAGTTTTTTTTTTAAGAAGCCCGCTATAATAAAGAAGAGTTAAGCCTCGGAGATTGCAATGGGCAGGACATGTGGCACGAATGGGAATGCAAGACATGCATTGGAGCTTCTTATAGAAAAACCAAAGGGAAAACGCCGCATTTGGTATACCAAGAATGAGGAGGGAGAACAACCTTAATCCAAAACCTAATTTGAGGCACGTGGATTATACAGGACATTATTGCAACACGTTATCTCAGAATAGGGATATCTGGAGTAGCTTATATACATGCAGCTTATTAACCTACGGGTTTGATAGTGACACTGTCTTAGTTAATTAGTTAGTTATATACAGTACACTGTTTATAATATATTAACTTAAATCAGTATAATAGAAGAAAATGCCAGTTTTTTTACAAAATATTACATAATGGAATTGGCTCATTTATAATAAGGTATTTAAATTATGTTTTTTATTGGATGGAAAACGTTTCAATCACATTGTAATTAAATTATTTTACGCCTAGAGTTTAGCATCAAATATTAATTTTAATTCAGAGTTTAGTGAGCTTACAGATTTCCTTAGATGTGTTGGATGTAATTATATAAAATAAATTGTTCAACAGTTTAATGGCTGTACAAAGTGCTGAGAAAATGGGCATTTCCGTGTCTTATGCTTTTCAGAAAGACAGTAACCATTCTGCCGATATTAATGTACGTTGGTAGATCTAGAAGACCCCGAAGCAGCTGAAAAATTCTGCCTAATCTCCAGATCTAAATCCCTTTTAGCACTTGTAGGGTTATAAAAAGAAAGTTTAGCCTACGGAATATTTCAACTAAAAATTAATTCACGTTTGTTCCGTTTTAGAACAATTGGTGAAAAATTAATACAGAATTTTGTTTCAAATTAGTAAATCAAATGGTAAATAATGTGTAAAACATTTATGATCCCTTAGAACAGAGCTAATAGGCTTTGCACTGGTTGGAGTCCTAATGGGTAGGACAACATTATTTCTTATAATTTCGGTTTCCGGTCAGATTTGACTGGTGTCAGCTATTACCGTGAGGGTGTTTTTTGTATCTATACCGCGACTTTCAGGGTTGGTAAAATCAGCTATAACTCCTGTGTACCTCAAATAACCTGACCACAATATACGCCTATCCCTATACTGGCCTGCATTATCGTGCACTTCTGTGTCTATCATAGGCCCTATAATACATTAGTGGAGGGTGTTTGCTAGATTATATTAAAACTACTCATGATAAATTCAAGCAAATATCTTCTGAAAAGTAAATAGGGCAAAAAAAATATATAGGGGCCTATATATATATATATATATATATATATATATATAACAAAAGTTCAACAGTTTGTACGTTTTCAGAGATAAACAATAATTAATTACCTACAGTAATATAAAATGCTTTGAAAGATACGAAATACGTTTTTTATGCACGGAGCTAAATTTTTTTTCCATTAAATTTCATTGAGTAAAGATCAGAATTCAAACGACTAAACACTGGGAGAGAAAAGCTGTTCTCTGTTATATATCTATTAACGTTATTTGTCTCCTGACTTGCGATTACATTATATAAATGATATGGCATTGGAGAGTTTCATATTGTGTTTTGGATAATGGACGTAAGATATATGCAAAATCAACATTACTAGATTCTGTTATGTTTGACCAGTTCATTTGCTTTCAACTTCCAATTTGGTCAAAATTTGGTTCAGCCAGCAAAGCGTAGTGTATTTTACATTTTGAGTTTTCACTTCATAATATTCGAAACTATTGGCTGTAAATTGAATTTATAATTTACTAACATAATGTAGCTTGACGTTTGCGAATCACAACTAAGAATTGATGCCTATTATTTTATACAGTCCAGAGTCATCGTGTTGGCATGAAAATATTTCAGTCTGATAAATGGTGTAGAAAAAAATATATAATTCTGTATTTGTATATAATTAATAAGAGGACACATTTTGATATTTTGGACTTCGACCTAGGATTTTTCTTATACTTTTTTGGCTGTCCATGGTGAATATAACTGACATGTTTGTAGTCAGATTTGTACGAGGAAAATATGTACTAATGAATACTGAGTCCGAGCATTGTAATTCTGAACTACGAAGACACATTTAACATTGATAACATTGGTCAAAATATCTTACATGCCTAAATCATATGTATATTTATAGTTAATTTTTATTAATATTAAATATATATAACGTTCACAAGATATATCGCTCATTTCCTGCAACAACGTCATAACTAAAAAATAACGATATTTTAGTTAATATCATAAGGGGACTTGGAATGGCAGTATTTAAAACTTCAAGTGCTTCTTCCAAAAAATCGTGATTTTGAGTTATAACGTTGTTGCAGGAAATAAGCGATATGTTAATTAAACATATTAACTAACTAACTCACTGGCATTATCGAACCCGTAGGTTCATGGCCGCGCGACATAAGCTCTCCATACATCTGTATCGTGAGCCAACGTTTTCGAATATTTCCCTGTATAATTTACTTTCCTCAAATCTTAGTTAATATTGTTATCCCATCTCATTCTTGCTCTACCAACTGGGTGTTTTCACTCTGGTTTTCCTACAAGAAGCTTCGTTGCACATCTTTTGTTTGCCCATTCACGCCACATGTCCTGCCCTCCGCAGTCTACAAGACTTAACTGTTCTCATTATATCTGGATTCCTGTGAAGACCATGTAGATCACTGTTATGTAATCTTCTCCATTCACCTGTCAGTTCATCTCTCTTTGGTCATAAGAACTTCATTCTCAAATACTTGCAATCTCCTTTCCTCCCTTAAAGCAAAATTCCATGTTTCGCATTCATATAATATAACTGGTAGAATAATAGTTTTATATATTTTCAGTTTAACGTCTTTTTGAAAGGAGTTGGGACATCAAGAGTCTCTGTAATGAATTAAAATATATATTACAATCGATATCACCTACAACTTCAACAGTTTGCAAAAAGTGAACCGACAATTTTGTATTAAAATACATTTATTGCTAGTAATAATATGAATTACAAAATTTTTCGTATATAACGAAAACAGTGTCTTATATGTTAATAAATGTTAGCAGGACTTCGATATTTACGAACAACAAAATAAACAATTCTGAAATATCTCTATTGACTTTCACATCGATTGTTTTTTTTGTAAAGTTGTCAAAGTCGGAACGTTCAAATATAACTGAGTTGTGGAAGAAAAACGTCTCATCCTATTATAACTGAATAGAAAACATGAATTATTAAAACATGGAGATGGAAATATTCTCAATATGGATCAAGTTATACATTTTTAACGAGAGAAAGAGAAAACGAAACGATCTACTGGAAATTGTCGCAGATGTAATAAAGGTCGTTAAGGGGACACAATAGAAAGGAAGAAAAATTTATGTAAAAATGTTCTTTGATTGATGCTAATTTAATATAACAATGCAAGTGAAGTAATAATTCTTTATGGACGCTGTTCTGTTAGTATGTTCAAACATTCATTACTGATACATATCCACTTTTCAATGTCATATCCATATAAGTTGTATTTCATCTAATCAGAATGGGTATTTAATAACCAGTAACATATTGTCACAGGATGACTAGACTTTTTTTTACGTTATTTTTTTCACAAATATCAGTAATCTTTTAATCACACATTTTTACTCACAATTAATCTTCTTTCAATATTTATCTCAGTTACAATTATTTTCACAGTCACTGACGAATCAGTTTGCCACAATTTCTCGTAAACTAATTTCTCGGTGTCCAACACAAGACCAACTGGCCTCCTGCCTTCGCCCTATTTATATTCGCGCGAAGAACTCTGTCTTTCCTAGGCCTTGGTTCGAGATGCTTGGAACCGTAGAAAAGCCTCTGGCCACTGATTTTTCCAGAAAGGGGAGAGAGAAGTTGGTGGTGACGTCTAGCAATGACAACCCGGATATTTCGGCCGGTTTGCGCGGGCCTTTTAACTCATGATTGGCGGAATCGCAAACCAATGTTCTCCTCGCTTGTCCGCATAATCTTAACGCCGCTACACGACGCGTAACAATAAATGTAGGGTGGAGGGCTCCTCCTGCTAAATTTATTCTAACATTTAGAGATGTAGTATGTATCGTAAAACTGATATAAACAGGTGTTATATGTGAAGGGGTATATGAAACAGGAGCGTAAGTCATTTTTTTTGGAAAAAAAAAAATTAGTACAGTAAAAGGGTTGTAAAGAAGAAACTGCAAACTGTATTTCAGATATGTCGACTATTACTCATCGTCCACGATAATAAACTATCCTCCATGATAATCAATATTAAACTAACTTCCATTCGTAAATATTTTTCAACATTTGACACAACCCATCACCATGTGCATACGCCAGCAGACACTTAGCGGTCACAGTATGGGAGCACTGGACGCCAACATACACAGGTTATTTGACAACGCGTCTTACTCAACCAGAGGAGAAACACCCCATAATATCTATGGCGTTATAATCTCGTCAATGTGTGATAAATTACAGTTTAAAAAAATACCCAAAATACACATACACTAACTAGATAGAATGAAGTGTTAAACTATACTATAAACTAGATATTATCTATATTAGGTAGGGACTTGATAATATTTAGCAAAAGTAAATTAGCAGACCCTTTTCAAGATCTAATGAAAGACATTCCAGAAATGTATTCTGTAGGTCAATTAGTTATTTTCGTGGGTTTTGTGTTAATAGTGCATTTAGTGTAAATAGTTCAAATAGTACGCAGTACATTTATAAAGTCCATGTTGGCTGTATCGTAATAAGTTGAACTTTGAAAGTATATACTAGATATATTTGACTCATTGGAACAGATAATATTCGTCAAAATCAATATGGCTGCCACAACATTAATATACGTATTTAGTTGGTTATTGTGAAGAAATACATTCATATAAACGTTAGAAAACTTGCTAGTAAATAACTTTAAAAATTAAGGCGTAGGATACAAAATTGACAGGAGTATATTAAGGTGTTTAAAAACTCAAAAAAACGTTAAACTGAAAATATATAAAACTGTTATTCTACCAGTTATAGAGGAAATTCGGGTAATTTTGACCTCTGTTTTGAACTTGTTGTTTTTCTTCTTTTAATTAAGGGATTTGGATTTTGTAATTTTGTTTAATTACAGTGATCATCATTAGTGTTATAACTATGAAATAGCTTTGTTATTTTATTCAAATATGGAAACATCTTCAAAATTTATAAACATTTTTACATTACAAGAAAGGTCCACTTTAACCTCCATATTCGGATAAAGTGGACTCCAGAGTCCACCTTAGCTTTTAGTATTTTTTAAGTTTATTTACTTTATAAATTTGTACAGATTAATCTGAAAATATTTATGAACGACCATAATTAAAAAGTTTTAATATTTATTTAATGTTTAAAAATTATTGTATTGATTATAACATTCACACGTCATTCAACTGCAAAAAGCGATGGTCTTTGGAATTAATAAAATTACAAGGATATTAAATAAAATTAATTACGTGAATGGTTTTTAAAGATAGCACCGTCATTGATAAAATATACGTATTCTTGTAAAGTGGATTCAGATGGTCCACATTATCCGAATTCCTTTGTTATGTTTAATTATTTTATACAGCCACCATGTCACATAATATCAAACTAAAGTCGTTGCATATTAATACATCATCTACATAATATGATATATTTAGGAGTTTTTTCAACATTTGTAATATTCAATAGCAGAAATTAAGAATTGATTCTTAGCTTGAAAAAAATTTAAGTGGTAATTTTTATAAATATCACAAATAAACCCTTCTTCGCACAAAGCATAAAAAACTGGCCTTCAACCCGTAAACGATGAAGAGGGGAATAAATTAAAATAGTATATGTTCGAGGGCAGCACCAATTAAAGAAGATATTAACAGGGTCACTCAAGTAGAAGGGTTCACATTACGCAAACTTCCCTATATTAAATGGATGCCAAATATGGACTCTTACTTTAAGGGAGGAAACGAGATTGCGAGTATTTGACAATAAAATTCATAGGAAAATGTTTGACGAAAGAGTGATAAACAAACATGTGAATGGAGAAGACTACATAACTGTGAAATACATGGTCTTTATAGGAAGCCAGATATATTAAAAAAGTTAAGTCTCGTAGACTGCGATGGTCAGCACATGTGGCACGAATGGGGATTGAAAGACGTGCGTGGAAGCTTCTTGTAGGAAAACCAGAGGGAAACTTCCCAGTTGGTAGACCAAGAATAAGGTGTGAGAATAACATTATCCATGATTTGAGGGAAGTAGATTATGCAGGGGATGATTGGAAAACATTAGCTCAGGAAAGGATGTATGGAGGGCTTATATCCACGCGCTTATGATCCTGCGGGTTCGATAGAGCCAGTGAGTTAGTTATGAGAACCCTCGTAATTTGAATGATGTTACAACCACTTGTAACGTAGAATCACAGTTTGTAGCTTAGTTCGTGTATCTGCTAGAATAAATGTTTATTAAAATTGAATTTATTTAAGCCACCATTAAATAGGAAACATTTTTAATTATAACTGCGGTTTTTGCAGAATTCATCGACAGGCGTGCATGGTTTTGTGCATATCATTAATTGAGAGTTCCTAGGCCTCGTAAACAGAACTTTGAGAGAAAAAAATGTAAATATATTGAATTCAAATTACATTACCATACATTCATAATGATTCTACCAGGACTGTTAAAATAAGTATGTATACTAGAAGTCCCGGCCACGCGTTGCTGTGGCTAAGGTATACGTTAAAAATTTAAATTAAGTTGCTGTCTTTCAGCCAGATTACTTAAAACTAATACTTACACACGAAATTAATAATATTGAAAATAAAATAAACACTGAACACACTTAAATTATGAAATAATGAATATTTGTAATTCAATTGAAATTCGCGGTTGCAACAAAAAGCACTAGCCATCTGGATCTCTCTTCGTTAAATAATAAACCAATTACCTTACCAAATAACCTTACACCGCCATCTGTTAGAATCGTATGGAACTCACAGATAATTACACCGCCATCTGTTAGAATCGTATGGAACTAGCAGATAATTATAACTCTTTGTTAAATAATAAACAAATAATTTGCAAAAATAATGCGATTATAAATTTAGTTATAAACTACCCTAAGTCTCAAGTTGGGTCAAACTGCACGCAGTGTGCAAAATTTTATTAAAATCGGTTCAGTAGTTTAGGATTCCATCGCGGACAAACAACGTGACACGAAATTTTTATATATTAAGATATATATATATATATATATATATATATATTTCGCCTTTTTTTACATCGACAATATTTTTCATTAAAGCCAGAGCGAATTCCTCTATTTGTTTTAGCGGTAAGAATTACTGCTTTATTATTATTACTTTCAAAAATATTGTTGTACAAAGATGCTTAGCACAATACTTTTTATTGCCTTGACGTATTACATAGATTATGATGGATCTGTCTGAACAGTAAAAACAATACTTTTCGAGCGATAGTGCGTTTTGTCATACTTAGAGCAATGGCGACCATGATTGAAAGTCAACTTCCTACATTTCGGGGTTACCAACCTAAATAACTATACTGTAATATTACAGACCACTGAAGATAGAGATCTGTTTTTACAGTTTCCTGCTTAATGTATTAAATATTTTAAATTTGATATTGCTCTCTTGATATTTCCACCCTGATATGTTCCCTAAATATCCAAAATTTAGCATAATTTTTCATACTTCTTATTTTTTTGCCAGATTTTTTAACCAATTATCATAATTCTTGCTTTAATACGAAAGGCCGCTACTAAGGCAATATGAGGTAAAAATGAAGTTTCTATCTTTAATAGTTTAGGAGATGAGTGTACCAAAATATTGACAATTTAACATCGTGTAGATAGGAGGTATCCGCTCCCCTTTATATACATTATACGAAACAAATCACTGCTTTAAAAATGAGCTGAACTTTATTTGAAACAAAAAAAAAATATATAAATCAATACATACGTGCTTGCCGTCATTTTATAAATGATTGGGGTCACGGCCTCCTGTAATTTCAACTAATAAACATTTCCCACACTCTAAACGTTAGTCAGTTGTTTATAATGAACGCAAATATTTTCAACGAAGATGCTATTACTTTACCATTATCTACTATTTTGAAAACACCATCACCAAAATTAATGTACAACGCACGTTTGTGAAGTGTTTTACAGAATCTCGGAAATTATAAACCTCGCTGTCGCTCGATTTTTAAAATTTTCCTCAACTTTGTAAAAACCACTTCCGAACCTCGCATTGTAAAATACTATTTCCCCAATAGCTCAATACAATACGCAAGTGTTTACGAAACGTTTTAATCGACAGTTGACTTTTGATAAAATTACAATTAATTTCTAATACTTTACACGAAATGTGCATAGGCTCTTATTTTATAAGTCAAACAAGGCTTTAAAAATACTGCTTTATTGATTTGCACTTAACTATTCTCTTACTTTTGCAAAATGTAAATTATTAAAATGAATGTGTATGTGTGTATGTATATATCGAAATTGTCCTTCATGTGGACATTGGTGCTCCCATAGCGGGAGTTTCTGGACCAAGGCTAATTTAGTTACTCTTATTTTCCTATAGATGTCAATGAGTTATATGTTGTCAGCATATCGCCTCAGCGAGACATCAGTTAGGTAACTTTGATATTACTTGGATGGGGAGGATCGATTAAATTTTGCTCAGAGACACTAATTTAGTTTTGAGATTTTTTAATACTAGAACGCCCAATCGGGTCAAATTGACCCAACTGAGAAATGGAAAGCATATTTTTTGTATTAAAAATGAAAATAGGACTACATTCTCCTAGGACGTTTCCTCAATTTAGGGGTTCTTTACTTTCACAAAAAATAAATATTATTTTCCTGTAATTTTTAAATATATTGAACAATTTATTCTTAACGCCCAAACTGGGTCATTTCGACCCATATGTATATAAGAGTTTAAAATTATGCTGTTGGTATTTTTGAATGTTAATTAGTATTTATTTTTCTGTTTACTCATTCAACAATGTCATTTGATGCAAAAATGTGTCAACAATGAAAAAAGTATTATTAGTTTTCAATTATTGACAACTGTAAAGATGACACTCGACCTACCAATGAGCGTGTTTCTGATCATGTAGTGATGAAACGTATGGAGCCATATTTGACAAAACACAGAATCATCACGAATGACAATTATTTCACATCCATGAACCTGGCTAAAAGTCTGAAAGCAAAGTGAACAAGCATCGTTGGCACAGTAAATATAATCAGAAAAGAGGTCCCATCCACCATCAATTCTCTGAAAGCTCCTCTATATACTACCACCATACTGAAGCATGATGTTACGACCCTAACTGTATATCAAGGGAATAAAGCTAAAAATGTGTTGGTAATGAGTTCTCTTCACCCAAAAGAAAATATTGGCACCAATGAAAAGGAATCGCCTGAAACCGTACTTTTCTACAATGCAACCAAGTATGGTGTGGATATTGTACAGATAAAATGGGCAGGCAATATACAGTAAAGGCCTCAAGCAGATAATGACCTGTGCACATGCATTTTACAGTAATCTGGACTTGGCAGTAATAAATACAGTTGTAATATATAAATCAGTCAATGGTAAAAAAATTACAAGAAAGAAATATATTCAGCAACTTGCAGAACTTCCCCTCGAACACTTGAAACGTCAAATCAAATACGACTCCGGACTATGATCAACCAAAACGACGGAGGTCTGAAGTGAAACAGTTATGTAAAGACATAAGTAATTCAAAATGTTCTATTTGCAAGTAAATGGTGTGTGGTAAATGTACCAAGACAATTTAATACACGTGCGCCAATTGTGTTTGAGATTCTTGTTAAATGCATCAGTGTTGTAAGAACACTATCTTTTAGCTTGTAATAAATAATTATCATTATTTTCTCATGTGAAATATGTATTTTAAAATAAAACTTTTGTTAAAGTAGATAAAATAAAAGAATTCTAAACATTTGCTTTCCAAAGATGTTGAATCAAATTTAATATAACTTTATTTTTTTTACTTTTATATACTGTATCGTTATCCACCTTACCCATATGAATATCAGTAGTTGTAACTTAGATAAGTATGTTTACAACAATGTATCCACAGTTTGCTTATATTTTAATATTTTCATAGCATGGGTCAAATTGACCCACTCTGGGCGTTGTATGTGAATCGAAACTCCGGGCGTCCTAGTGTTAACGAGAATGACAATTTTCGGACTCGGAATCCACGGCTTCAAGTCCCTCCCGAAGGACTTGTCTCTTGTATTTTTCCATCCTAAAAGTCCATCGACACCGGTCAGGTTTGAATCCCCTACTCTCGAGACTAGAGACAACAACTAGACCATTGCGGCCAACAAAATTAATATAAGTACAATTAAATATACAGGGTAATTCACAATAAATAATACAGATTTCTAGGGATTGTAAAGGGGACTTAGTAGATAAAGTATTGATAAGGAACCCATGTCCGGAAACGTATATTTCTATGTAATATAAGTTTGAACATCGAAACACAGTGGTCTGATACAATGTGCCTATTGTTTCAGAATAAGTATTATAGACTTTTAGGAGTTGTACTACACCTGTCGAATTCAAGGAAGATCTTCTTGCACGAATTCCGGCGGCAGCAAAAATTATTAAGCACACACCAAGTCATGTGTGGCGTGTGTATTAAAAATTGTAGCAGGTACACTTGTGGAATGTACAAAGGGTCTCCATATGGAACACACACTTGTACTATAGTCCCTAGAAATCTGTAATACTAATTCTGAAACACAAGATTCGCCATATCAGCCCATTGTGTTGCGATCTTTAAACCTATTTTATATCGATATAGGTAGTACGTTTCCGGACATCTACTATGTCCCCTCTACAACCACTAGACGTCTGTAATAGCTATTGTAAATTATCCTCTAGATTGAAGCTTTTGGGACAATACTTTGACCAAAGAGAGACGATGAACATGACATGTGGCACGAATGGGGAATGAAAGAGGGGCACGGGCACTTCTTTTATGAAACACGAGTATAAGCGCTCACAGGATAGACCATGAATGACGTGGGGGATATATTAACGAAGATTTGAGGGAGGTAATTTATACAGGGGATGATTGGAAAACATTGGCTCGGTATAGAGATGCATTGAGAGTTTATGTTCGCCCGGCCATGAACCTATGGGTTTAATAGTGCCAATGATTTGGTTAGATAGATACTACAATTACATGTAGATCATGAACTAAACTTTTTCCTGTAATATTATTTCTTTTGATAAATTAATTCGATAAATTTGTACATGCGGGGGGGCTACAGAAGGCGCTTAGCTGTGTCGATGGAATTGAATGTATTTCTCATTATTAATTTATGTGAGAAGGATAAATTAGTTACTATTTTAACGTTTTTAAATACAAGATAAATAAAACTTGTCTTTCCCCTAATATTATCGCTTTAAGGCCCTTGCTTCATCAAAATATTTGATTTCGTCTTTAAAATTTTAATTCAATTAAATAAATGTAAAACTTCAAGTTTTAAATAAATAATAGTTTTAAAAAACTAAAACAACGCGCTTTATTAGAAAACCGAACTAAAAAAATTAAAAATAATTTTAATTTCCGACACGCTTGGGATACAATTAAAGTGGTCAACAAAAAAAAAATCATCTCCAACACATATAGAATAAAACCAGAATTATTAACAAAAAGAAAATAATTTTACCATCAAAAGTGTGGGGTGCTCTATATCAATTAATCTATTTGATAATAAACAGATATTAGTAAAAGTAAAGTCTTCAAGAAGAAAATGTAAAAATCATAAAAAGCACCCCACGCTCTTGATGGTAAAATTAGTTTCTTTTTGTTGATAACTCTAGTTTTATTCTATATGTGTTGGAGATGATTTTTTTTTTTGTTGACCACTCTAATTTATCCCAAGCGTGTTGGAAATAAAAATTATTTTTCATTTTCTTAGTTCGGTTTTCTAATAAAGAGTATTCTTTTACTTTTTTAAAACTATTATTTATTTTTTTATTTTTAGGCTTTAATATTTTACAGAATAAGATAAAAATGTAAATATCTTTAAATTCGACACTATTGTAGTATGAGCTAAAAGTGATACTCTTCTAAAAAAAATTCTCCCAGCCGGATTTGAACCAGCGACCTAGAGATTACTGAAACTATATACCACTAGAGTTTACCGCTCTACCAACTGAACTCTTACAACGATTGTCTAAAAATCGACAAGTCCGCAACCTATTATACCAGTTTTCGCCAGGATTTTATACACAAAATGTGAAAATATTGTATTGTCACGGGTCCTTTACAAGTATACAAAGTTTCAAGTCGATCCAATGTTTCTAAGAGGGTGAAAATCGACCTCATAGATTCCGTTACATAGATACAAAGACTTTTTTTTTGACGATTCTGGCCAGAATTTTAGAAAATAAATATGAAATGGTTGTATTCTCACGGGTCCTTTAGAAGTATACAAAGTTTCAAGTCGATCCAATGTTTCTAAGTGGGTGAAAATCGTGTTCAAAGATTCCGTTACATAGATACAAAGACACTTTTTTGATTTTCTGATCATTCTGGACAGGATTTTAGAAAAAAATGAAATTGTGTTGTCGCGGTTTCTTTACAAATATACAAAGTTTAAAGTCTATCCAATGATTTTATGTGGATGAAACTCGCGTTGAAATATTGAGTTACATATATATATATATATATATATAGGTCAAGTTAATATAAAGCGTGTAATGATTTTCAGATTTATTACAATATGAATTTGTAACAGCTGTTTCGTTACTTTGTACCTTCTTCAAGCATGATGACGAATGAATATTGTTGTTATATAATACAAATTTATATTGTAATAAACATGAAAGTCATATAAAACTTTAAGTTTTATTTATATTTAATTAAATTTATATGGATTTTCAACAAGTAATCGCCAAATCAATTTATTATTTAAAATCTTCCATTATTTTGAATTAGTTCAGAGTTTTCTGTTTTTAAATCTACTTCAAGTTATTGTAATTTTGTTATTTATTAATTTTGCGGCTTCTGTAGTGGATGGAATTTGAATTATTCCGAATATTTAAATAGGACATATTTTGTGTAAATATAAAAATGCCTTATATTTTATATATCGCCGATATGAGTTTTAAAAAAAACATCTGTATAAATATTAATTCGTTTAAATTATTTATGATGGCTAAAGTTGGCAACGTTTTACACGTAGACTCTATACAGGGGTAAATTTAATTACTTCGACAAACTGCAAAGACTGATTCCTGATCTGGAAATGGAGTAAAAAAATGTTCTATGGTTAAGTGTCCATAAATGCATCGTTTGACACGGTAGATCGCACTGACGAATGATATTCTTTTGGCCCAGTTGCATGGCCTTCTAGATCACCCGAACTTAAACCCTCTGGATGTTTACCTCTGTGGGCATTTGAAAAGCGTTGTGTATGCTAAACCAGATCCTGATGTGCATATCCTTCGAGAGCGTGTACACGTCGCCTGTGACGCTATTCGGAGACAGGTCGGTACATGAGAAAGAGAGAGGCAATCCATGATACGACGTGTGAATGCGTGCATTTTATCCCGTGGAGGCCACGTTTGAACATCTGCTGTGACGTGGATGCGATTATACTATGTATTTTGTGCCGGGCTGATTCGTTGTCGTTGCACGCACGTCGATCATGTCCGGACACATGTTTTTAGGACCTTTTTTCCTTCATTTAGAGTCAGGAATCAGCCCCAGAAGTTTGTCGGTGTAATTACCAATCACCCTGTCTTGGGGTGAAATTGATCGACTTTTTCATTGTTTTTATGTACTAATATTCTGATTGGAATATTATTACTTTTACTTAACATTCTTCTTCTTCTTAAACTTAATTTGCAGGATTTTCATCTTGTTTATTTCTAAAATCACTCCTCGGAGGAAGACGTATTGGATGTGCATTCACTGTCTATCCATCTCTTGGCAGGTCTTCCTCTTGTTCTTCTCCCTCCATTGGTCTATCTTATTTAGCTCTTTTTGCAAGCCGGTTTTCTTCCATTCTTTCTATATAACCCTTCCAATATTTTCGTCCATCTATAATAAATTTGGCTATGTCTTGAATATGGCATTTGTCCCTAACTTCTGTGTTGTGTACTTTATCAAATAATGTTTTCCCCTGAATAGTTCTTAAGATTTTCATTTCGCATGTGCTTAATACTTGTTTACTTTTCGTTGTATCAGCCCTAGTTTCTACTCCATATACGACAACTGGTCGAACTATCGTTTTGTATATGCGGTTTTGCTTTCTATTGACATATGTTTGTTGCGCCAAATTAAATTATTCATATACCCTGATATTTGTGCTGCTTTATCAGCTTGTTTCTTTACTTATTTATTACATGTTTAGTGTTTGTTATTAATACACCTAAATAATTAAATTCTGACACTTGTTCTATAATTTTTCTTTCCACTTCTAATTTGCATCTTACTGATTTTTTTGATATTGTTAAACATTTTGTCTTATTCGTGTTAATTTCCATACTGTATTTTCTGGCATTTATATTAAATTGATATAAAGATATTTGTAAATTATCTTTAGATTCTGAAAGGAGAATGATATCATCTGCATAACATATTAAGTGAAATCTAGTGTTTCCCATTGTATAACCCAAACGTAGTTGTATATTTTCAATAATTTTATCCATTATAATATTAAATAAGAATGGACTTAAAAGAGTCACTTTTCTGATGCCCTTTGTGAGGATTATTTCTTCTGTTTGCTGTTCTTTTACTTTGATTACTGTTTTGCAGTGTGTGTTAATTGATATTATTGCTCTAATCAGTTCATTAGGAATTTCATTCTCTCTCAAGATATGTACAACATCTTCAAGCTGTACTCTATCAAAAACTTTCTTCATATCTATGAAACATTTACTTAACATTAATAACAGAATTTAGTATATTTATATTGTGCAGCGTATGATAAAACTAACCGTGGAATGTAAACATATCATATACCGGTATAAACATTGTTCTAAATTTTCGGTGTCTAGTAGACAGGATCGGTAACTTACTTACTTACTTACTCACTGGCACTATCGAATCCGTAGGTTCATGGCCGCACGGACATACGCTCTCCATACATCCCTATCCTGAGCTAATGCTTTCCAATCATTCCCTGTATAATATATTTCCCTCAAATCATAGTTAATGTTATTTTCCCACCTCATTCTTGGTCTAAAAAACTGGGCGTCTTCCCTCTGGCTTTCCTAACAAGAAGCTTCTATGCAAGTCTTTCATTCCCCATACATGCAACATGTCCTGCCCATCGCAGTCTACGAGACTTAACTGTTCTTATTATATCTGGCTTCCTATAAAAGACCATGTAGTTCATTGTTATGTAGTCTTCTCCATTCACCTGTCTCTTCATATCTCTTTGGTCCAAAAAATTTCCTAAGTACTTTATTCTCTAATACTTTTAATCTCCTTTCCTCCCTTAAAGTAAGAGTCCATGTTTCGCACCCATATAATATAACTGGTAGAATAATAGTTTTATATATTTTCAGTTTAACGTCTTTTGAAAGGAGTTGGGACATCAAGAGTCTCTGCAATGCAATAATAGCACGCATTTCCAGAATTGAGCCTATGTTTAATTTCTTTGTGCATCTCATTCCTATTTGTAATTATTGTTCCTAGGTATTTGAATTCAGCCACTTCCTCAAAAGATAGGATCGGTACAGATCTGTAAATTAAAAAATAATAAAATCTTATTATCAAGAGACTCCGGGCTATGTACCATAGTCCATAACTGGTTTTTCTGCCTCAACTGCGGAGGACATCTTCAGTGGCGAGTACTTATAGGTAGTGTTCCCTGGTCGGATGCTCAAAGTTTACAGTCGACACCAGTCATAGATCACCGTCACATAGCCCAGAATCTCTTAATATTATGATTACCGGCCGTGAAAGCCCGATTTAAACTACTTTGACAAATATGTTCAAGAAAACAACCTCAATAGCTTCATTCCTTCGCAATTCGCTAGTAATAGGGAAATCTGATATCTTATGAAATGTTCCCCCAAATTGTACAGAATTTGATATCTTGTACTGTATTTCTAATAGAGCAACTGGATCATGTTTTTTTTCAACATTGCATTTATGTAGCTAATTCAGTTGTACACGAATGAAACTCTTACATAATATCCTCGAAGGAGGTTACAGTGTATCACATTCAATGTTAATGTGCCATTTGTAACAGGACGACAGTCTATTTTAGCGAATATAGCGACAACTCCTTAGCTCTAACTGAAGAATTTCTAAAGGACGGAGTCATTAGTGAAGGATTATGACGAGAGCCATTTCCAGGTCTTTTTGTACTTGGTTTTATCGTTGAACAACATAAAAAACTACACATGAATAATCTTTACATAATAGAGAACCCAATGGAGTGTGAGAGAAGTAGGTAGGGATTCAAAAAGAACATCTAACGTCATTATTCTCAATTTTGTTAGAAGATGTTAAGAATATGTTATGCAAGAAGTACAACATTTGGGTATGTTAATGAGAAACTCTCCAATGTAAGTAGAGGGATTTGATGTATCCATTCCATTGACATTCTAGCATTATTTACACCTCAACTGAATAATTTTCTTTATGAAACAAAGTTATTATGAGTTTGCTATACGTTAACAATCCGGATGGAATATCCCACGTCACTGAAATGCGTATTCAGTTTTATAAAACAGAAATTTATGTATTTTTCTCGTAAATTCGTTAGGTTTTTGCAGAAAGATACTTATACATACATGAAAATATTAAAAACATGAATCAACAATTATTCTAATTGTAAAATGGAAATGATTTACATACTTTATTAAAATAGTTTTCACCATATGAATATAATAAAATTCAATTTATTTAGGGAATGTGTGTATATGTGTGTATATACGTATATCCATACTTCCCACGTGAGGACATGGATGCTCCCTAAAGGCAGTTTCTTAACCAAGCTAATTTAGTTACGCTTATTTACCTACATATGTCTACGAGTGGCATGTGGTTAGCTCATCTCATCAACGAGACATCTAGTAGGCAACTAAGGTATTACTCTTACGTGGATGGCTGAAATTCGATTAAATTTTGCACAGATGTATTTTATTCAGGCCTGAGGTTCTTTTACGAGTCTGAAAATATTCAAACTCGGGACCCACGGCTTAAAGTCCCTCCCGGAGGACTTGTTCGTTGGGTTTTTCCATCCTAAAAATCCATCGACCACGACCGGATTTGATCCCGCGTCCCTCTGAACTAGAGGCAAGAAAAACAACCACTAGCACACCGCGGCCAACTAAAGGGAATAGGAAATAAACTATTTGATGGAACAAAATTTCTAGAAAATCACAGATAAGTTCACCCTAGGGAGGCCAAAAATGAGGAAGAAAAATTACATTAACAATAATTTGAAGAAGGTGAATTAGACCCTAAATACGGAATGGTTGGAAAATAGTATCTCTGGATAGGGATGTATGGAGAACTTATTTCAACGTGACCATGAATTTGTGGGTTCGATACAATCATTGAACTTTTTAGTTATAATATATATGATATGCTTTCATAATATGCATTACAGTTGTTCGTTTAAGTAATATATATATACAGGGTGATTCAAAATTGACTTTACAACTTTACAAGCTTATAGAAATTTATTTAGAAGACCTACAGAATTGGTTTAAATGTCATATGATAGCACAACTCATCAAGTTTTGAAGACCTACAGAATTGATTTAAATGTCATATCATAGCACAACTCATCAAGTCCTAACAAATGTTTGGTGCCAAGAATAAATTGTTGGCCTGCTAGGAGGATCCTTACCATACTGGGTACGAAATCTATGCTGAACAATTGTCGCAGATTTAGTTTCTTCGAACAAAAACACACATCGAGCACGCTCGGCACCTGTGAAAGCAGCCATTTTGATATGAACTACGTTAGCGCACGCGGTGAGAGAACTAGGTACTATAAAACTATGTCGGTGAAAACTTGATGAGTTGTGCTATCATATGACATTAAAACCAGTTTTTAGGTCTTCTAAATAAATTTGTATAAGCTTGTAAAGTTGTAAAGTCAATTTTGAATCACGGTGTATATTAGTATAGAGAAGAAAGGGTTTCAGGCTAGAACAAACATAATTCGGAATGAAAATGGGGATATGATTGCAGATTCTAGGAGTATATTAAATAGATGGAAAAGTTACTATTAAATGTACATACAGAACAGGATATTGAGGAGGATAAGTTACAGACAGCACAAATGTTAGTCGCAGAACCAAGTTCATTAGAGGTTGAAATGGCGATAGAAAAATCGAAGATGTATTAAGCATCAGGTTCAGATGAGATCCCAGCAGAACTGATAAAATCTAGGGGAGAAAAATTGATGGACAAGATACGCTGGTTGCTTAGTATGATTTGGGAAAAAGAAGCTCTTGCAGATGAATGGAAGGAATCAATTATCGTACCAATTAATAAGAAAAAAGATAAAACTGATTGCAACAACTACAGGAGCATCTCATTACTTTCAACTTCGTACAAAATTCTAACAAATATATTAGTAAGCAGACTTACTCCCTATATTGATGACATTCTAGGAGATCATCAATGTGCATTTAGAAAAAACAGGTCTACAACAGATCAGATTTTTAGTATAAGACAGATTTTAGAAAAGAAATGGGAATATAATGGTACTGTACATCAACTATATGTAGACTTCAAAAAAGCATATGATTCAATTAAGAGGGAGAAGTTATATAGTATCCTGCTGGATTTCGGAATTCCTAACAAGTTAGTTAGACTTATACGAATGTGTCTAAATGGCTCAAAGAGTAGTGTGCGTGTAGACAAACAGTTTTCAGACACTTTTGAAATGCAGAATGGGTTGAAGCAAGGAGATGCACTATCTCCTCTACCATATAATTTTGTGTTAGAGCATGCCATTAAATCTTTAGAGAATGAGGAAGGCTTACAACTGAATGGTATTAATAAGCTGTTAGTTTATGCTGATGATGTAGTACTACTGGCCAATGGCGAGGAGATACTAAATGCCAACACGCACACTATTGAGTAACACTAAGAAATTGGGACTGGAAGTAAAATATCAGTAAAACTAAATACAGGGTGGACCGCTCGAATGGACCTAATTTCAATTGCTTGTTACTGGCAAACGGTTGAAGATAGAAACTTAAAACAACGTTCATAGTACAGAAAAACTCACCAAGTTTCGAATCCTGTCGGTAGATGGCACAAAGATACGTTTCTCGTTCTTAGATTTAATTGTTTGTGAAAATGGCGACTCCGCAGATGAAAGCGCAAGCTGTTTTGTGGTATGCGGAGTTTAAATCAATCATTAGAGTTCAAAGGGAGTTCCGGCGTGTGTTTAACCGTGAAGCTCCAACTGCTAGAAGCATAAAGAAGTGGCGTGATACATTATTAGCTACAGGATCTGTGTTGAAGAAGCATGGTGGTGGTCGCAGAGCATCCGATGAAATGGTAGCAAATGTTCAAGCCGCATTTGAGCGAAGCCCCGGAAGTCATTAAGAAGAGCTTCGCGGGAACTTCAAATACCAAAATCGACATTACAACGGATTGTCCACAAACGCCTCAAACTGCACGCATATAAAGTGCAGTTAGTGCAACGTCTGGAGCCGAATGACATGCCGAAACGAGTGGAATTCGCCAATACGATGCTGGACCGTCTCGGCGCTGATCCTGACTTCATGACCAAGATTTTCTTCTCGGACGAAGCCACTTTCCATTTGTCAGGCAAGGTAAACCGGCATAATGTGCGGATCTGGGGATCGGAGAATCCTCACGCTATTCAAGAGCATGTTCGTGATAGTCCGAAGATGAATGTTTGGTGCAGTTTGTCACATAATAAGGTCATTGGACCGTTTTTCTTCGCCGAGAAAACTGTTCGTGGTACCATATATCTTGACATGCTGGAGCAGTTCTTCTTTCCACAAATTGAACAACTGCAGCCTAACATCGTTTCCAGCAAGATGGTGCTCCTCCCCACTGGTCCAATGAAGTTCGTACGACTTTGGACAACATTTCCCTGGCCGTTGGATTGGTAGGGGAGGACCAATCGCGTGGCCCCCGAGATCTCCCGATTTAACACCACTGGATTTCTTTCTCTGGGGCTATGTCAAGATAAAGTTTACACCACCCCAGTCAAAGACCTTCGTGATCTTCGTGAGCGCATCATAGAGGCTATTGAGAACATTCCAGAAGACATACTCCAACGTACTTGGCAAGAAATTGTTCATCGCTTTGATATCGTCACAGTGACTGCTGGGGCTCATATAGAGATGTGGTGATCTGGATATCAAAACTTGGTGAGTTTTTCTGTAATATGAACGTTGTTTTAAGTTTCTATCTTCAACCGTTTGCCAGTAACAAGCAATTGAAATTAGGTCCATTCGAGCGGTCCACCCGGTATATGGTCACACATAGAAATTCAGTATATAATGAAAATGGACAGCTAATGACAAATGAGGGCAATTTTGAGGAAGTGGTTGAATTCAAATACCTAGGAACATTAATCACAAATAGGAATGAGATGCACAGAGAAATTAAACATAGGCTCAATTCTGGAAATGCATGCTATTATGCATTGCAGAGACTTTTGATGTCCCAACTCCTTTCAAGAAACGTTAAGCTGAAAATATATAAAACTATTTTTCTACCAATTATATTATATGGATGTGAAACATGGACTCTTACTTTAAGGGAGGAAAGGAGATTACGAGTATTTGAGAATAAAGTTCTTAGGAACATTTTTGGGCCAAAGAGAGATGAACAGACAGGTGAATGGAGAAGACTTCCTAACAATGAACTACGTGGTCTTTATAGGAAGCCAGATATAATAAGAACAGTCAAGTCTCGTAGACTGCGATGGGCAGGACATGTTGCACATATGGGGAATGAAAGATGTGCATGGAAGCTTCTTGTAGGAAAGCCAGAGGGAAAACTCCCAGTTGGTAGACCAAGAATGAGGTGGGAGAACAACATTAACTATAATTTGAGGGAAGTAGATTATACAGGGAATGATTGGAAAGCATTAGCTCAGGATAGGGATGTATGGAGAGCTTATGTCCGCGCGGCTATGAACCTACGGGTTCGATAGTGCCAGTGAATAAGCAAGTATATATTAACAACAGTTCTAATGATAAATATAAAAAATAAAGATATATGCCAAACTTCTAACAAAGCATAAACATATTTATTTCAGAATTATTCTGTAAAAATATTTTTTCTCTGTGTGGCCAGTAAAATTCATCATCATCATCATTGGCGTGACGGTCCTTTTAGTTTGACCTTAGCCTCCCTCATAACAACCATCCATTCTCTTCGGTCAGTGATCTTATTTCTACAATTTGCTATGCCAATCTTCCGTAGGTATGCCTGTACGTCGTCCATCCATCGTAACCTAGGCCTCCCAACTTTTCTCCTTTCATCCAGCTTAGCGTTTGATATGATCCTGGACAAACGTGTCTCGTTTATTCTGCAAATATGGCCGAACCGTTCTATCTATCTATATATCTAACTTTAATATCTATCAGTAAAATTGGTACAACGAACTTAAATAGCTTCATCATCTACACTATTGTTTAGACATATTGTCCTGTTCTGATCTTAAAGTACATGGAAATGATCTGTCCTTCTCTTCGATGGGCATCCCCTTAATCATGTATTTGTGGGTTTGTAATGTAAAACCTTTTTGGAGAGTCGGTGGTCTTCCATACTTAAATCATCTTCATAATATTAGTTTTCTCGTTAAGGTTGAAAATGATTGTCCGTCGCCGTGGCGTAGTCCGGCAACCCGGGTTTGATTCCCGGCGGGGTAGGTGATTTAAAATCTCTACCTTGGGTCGGGTGTGTGTCTTGTCCTTGTGTCTACATATGAGAATAAAAGAAAGTTAACAAAGAAGGTAAAGTAAACAAAAAAGGTGAAACGTTAAGAAAAAACAGTGTAAACGAAAAGAAAGTGAAAAAAATAAAAGGAAACAATAATATTTTTAAACAAAATTATTGTTTGGAAATGTGCATCCTAAAAACTGTTCTCTAAGTCCTTCGAGAAGCTCGATCCCGTTTTCCAATCTCCTATTTATTACCTCATCCTTACATCACTGTCTGCGTTATCGGAAACTTCGTACTCTGTATAAGTGCGAGCTATTTCTTGGCGAACAGTCCGTTTCATTACTTTCGTTTGTTTATATCAGGGAGGCGAGCTAGCTCTCTGTGCCGTTTGTATCAACCTTCGTACAACTCAGAGGATATTGCGTTGGTGTGTCCAGATATATGTATGGTATGAATGCGTATTTATTTTAGTGTATTCAATTTGGATTGTTCAGCATTTCATTTTTTTTGGTATTATCCAATTTACGACTACATTTATTATTATATAAAGTATCTATTATTTTTCACCGAATTATATTTATTTTTGTTTACAACATGCTAGTGTTGTTTATATTAAACTAATTAGGAGTCCTGTTGACGTTAGCTTAGTCTCCAATCTAGTTCCCATGGTACGTTACTTAACCTATTAGTGTACTTGATAATATTCTGAAAAGAAAATTAATGTCTCAACCGGGAATCGAACCGTGGACCTCTCCTTCTCCGTAGGAGTGTGCAGCCCACAACCGTATTCTAGACTTGGTACAAACATTAACAATTCTTTCCACATATTATACAAATCTATAACTCTCGTTTCGTCTGCTGTCAGGTAGGTGTCACTACTGTCGCCAACGGCCGGCTTTGTTTAGAAGTATCTATATTTGAGAATTTTACACCACCACTTTTATAAGCAGTAAACGATGTTATTTAAATTTTTTCGATACTGTTATTTTAACACAGTTCGAATAATGGATCATATTATAACATTGTAATTATATGGTGAAAAGAAAAATTAATGTTTGAACCAGGAATCGAACAGTGGACCTCTCCTTCTCCGTATGAGTGTGCAGCCCATTACACTATTCTAGACTTGGTACAAACATTAATAATTCTTTCCACATATACAAATCTATAATTCTCGTTTCTTCCGCTGCCAGGTAGGTGTCACTGCCATCGCCAACGGCCGTATTCGTTTAGAAATATCTATATTTGAGAATTTTACAAACGCACCACTTTTGTAAGCAATGAACGATGTTATTTAACATCTGACACCATTAATGTAAAACGAATGGGTGCTTGGTCTTAAATATTAGTATTATCCCAGAGATGGCCCCGCCATTGAGAAAATGACCCATACGTGATTACAACATGAACAAAAATGCGTTATGTAATACAGAGCTAAATATCCTTCTACTACAAATCTTGTCCATGTAAGGCCCGACATGTGTGGATAAACTGAGATCACTTACAAAAGGAGAGAATAAACAGAAAGAGAAGACAGATTAATTAATAGTATACGATGAGAGGCTGGGAAGTGGTTTTTATAGAATTGAGGAAAATGTTTAAAAACCGAGTGATAGCGAGGTTTTTAATTTTCGAGATTCTGTAAAACTTCACATTCGTGCGTTGTACATTATTTTTTGCACGACGGTGTTTTGAAAATAATAAATAATAGTAAAATAATATCTTTGTTGGAAATATTTGCGTTGATTATTAACAATTGACTAATGTTAACAGTGTGAGTGATGTTTATTACTTGAAACTACTGAAGGCTGTGAGACCAATTAGTAATAAAATTGCACAATTACGTATTTATTGATTTATATTGTTTCAAATAAAGCTCAGTTCTGTATTGACTTAGACTTTTACAGCCAGAGTTGCTGTGATGATCTTCAAGAAGATTTCCGGGCTATAGGCCGTAGTCTTGTGGCTTGAAGTTCCCCGACGTTTCGTCAGAGACTCACGGCCTCCAGCTCGGAAATCTTCTTCAGTCTCAAGACAACCCTTGAGGATGGCGAAACGTCGGGGAACTTCAAGCCTCAAGACCACGGCCTTACAGCCCGGATATCTTCAAGATCATCAAAGTTCAGTTAATTTAAGATACAGTGATTTGTTCCGTATAATGTATATTAACACTCACTACCAATTGGATTTATATATATATATATATATATATACATTGTACGTAGTATACTTAGAGAGGAGTGATTTTTATTTCCCATACGCGTTTTGTAATATGCAATACTACAGTGTAGTTACTTTATTACAAAACAGTTATTTAGGTTAGAAACCTTGAAATGTAGGAAGTTGAACTTTCAATAATGGTCGCCATTGCTGTAAGTACGACAAAACGCACTATGGCGGAAAATAATAGTTATATTTTATTTCATTGTCAAATTTAAGTAAGAAATTACTTGTTTAGAAAAATGTTGCTCTACGTCATTACTCAAATTAGTTTAAGGTTTATGACCAGCCTCTTGGTCTTGTGGTTAGAGCTTCTGACTACAGTTCATGAGATATAGGAGTCGATTCCCGATCAGTTCATGGGTATTTCTCCTTAAGGGGAATTATTCCTATGGTCACCCATAGTCTCGAAATTAGGTTAAGTTTAGGTTTAAGAACTGTCCTGGCGTTTCATTATCGCTTAACACACATCATATCTTCGTGGTAACATAACTTCGCCTTGTAGGTAACCCAACTTCAGATATGGGTTACAATTCCGCCAATGCCCGGATACAAAGCTAGAATTATCGTAATAGTTTATTTAAAATATAAGTTTTGGAGACTTATGAAGAAATAAGTTTCCTCTTTGAAGTTCTGAAAGATAACCTTATTTTTGGTTTACAAGACCAATATTTTATTTAAATTATTACAACCATTGTTAATATTAATACATTTTTATTTATGTATGGTATTTTTTTGTCGGGCGACCCGTGGCATTCGACAATAAAATAAGTTTGTGTTTATGGTTTGGACCAAAGAGAGACGGACAGACGAATGGAGAAGACTGCCTAACAGTGAGCCCATGATCTTTATGAGAAACAAGATTTAATTAAGTCCCGTAGATTATGACGGGCAGGACTAGTGAGACGAATGGGTAATGAAAGAGGGGCTTTTTAACTTTAAGCAGAAAAACCAGGGTGAAAGCGCCAAATTGTAGGCCAAAAATAATGCGTGTGAATAAGATTAATCATGGTTTGATGGAAGTAGATCATGGAAGGGATGACTGGAAAACATTAGCTCAGGATAGAGATATATGGACAAATTTACATACATTCGTTCGGTAGTGCTAGGAAGTTAGTTTTCACTCGTACTTTTTTTTTGTTCAATGTCACCACGTTGTCATTTCGATATTCTCATATTCTCTCCTGCCATGACGTTATTGTATGACTTCTGAGGTTAAGGGGCTTGGAAGGCGGAGTTACACTTTCCCGATGATGTGATAGGTGATAATGACTGTATTATCGCCTCACTATGATGCTTAACAAGCGGCTCGCTTTGTTTCCCCGCAGCTGTTATATGTTATTAAAATACAAAGGTCTCGACTGCCGCGACTACGACGATGTTGCCACATTGCTATTCTTTCCTCAGTTTCAATTAAAACTCGGAACGATATGAAACATTCGATCCGGTTATAAAATTGTATACCGTCATTAATGGTTTATCAGTGATTTATTGTGATATGTAGCTCGAATAATAATAGAATATCTACATATTATATTCGTTTAATATATAAGTGATTTCAACATGTGGCGGCCATGGGAAAATATTTCAGACCAAACAATTAATAAAATTACTAATAAATATAATAATAATAATAATAATAATAATAATAATAATAATAATAATAATAATAATAATAATTCTATTTTTTCTATCTTCGGGTTTTTACAGCTGCTGCCGTCTTCCCGTGCCAAACCTCCAAAGCCTACGGTCTTGGGCATATTCGATGCTTAGCCCTCTTGCTTGCATTACTCCGGCTTTGATTGATTTGGTCTTTCAGCATTTTGTTTTTTTTTTCTAATGTGTGGGGTGCTGGCCCACAGAATAAACCCCCAACCTGGAGGACCAGGAAAATTTCTGTCTGGGTTTTCCTCCCATAGCCTTTGAAGATCCTTCTTTACCGCAAGGCAGCGTTTCTCTATTTCGCTTAGAGATAGGGTTGCCTCTTCCGCCAGATCCGCCTTGATGAAGGACTCCTTCTGCGCCGACTCTGCCGTTGAGATCTTCACCGTAACCCTGGCTAGAGACCCTTACAGAGTACTATCAGTCGGAGCCAACTGAACCCTGGTTTTTTAACGAGGTTGTTACTCCTCCCCCTCCTCCTTTCTCATCCGGGCTTGGGACCGGCCATGGCGGAGTTATAAAAATAATAATAATAAAAATAATAATAATAGTAATAATAGTAATAATAATAATAGTAATAATAATAATAGTAATAATAATAATAGTAATAATAATAATAGTAATAATAATAATAATAATAATGATAATATTTTCAGCATAATTTTGTGTGGATATTAAATTTATGTAGAACTACAACTATATAATGTTGGAATTAAATTATTTAATAAATAAATATGTATTTAATTTTAAATTTAAAACTTAAAAAATGCCAAATAATAACATAAAAATTAAATAATAACATAAGTAATCAATATATTCTGTCTTTGTGTAATAAACGCCCATAGAGCTATGAGAAACGTGACAACACCGCATGTCAAGCATTGCCGCGCGATACCCGCTTTTATACAAACGGTTAACCATCAGAGTGAGGCGATAATAATGATGAGCCAGGAGAGGTATTAATCCTAAACTTAATGAAATGTTAATGATGATAATGACGGCAGATAATGTTCAGGGGACCGTTTGGGCCTTATCGTTTCTGACATGTGTCTTACAGGCGAGGAAAAAACCCCGACCATCACCCAGGAAACTTGTCCCGACCGGGGATCGAGCCCTGGCCCTCTGTGTGACAAGGCAGCACGTTACCTCGAAACCACAACAGTGTATTTTACTCGTATTTCGATTCATGTAAACGTATGTCAAAATTCCAACTTATTATAAAATTACTTTATTTGAAAATATTACTTTGCGATATTTATATTAACCTAGAACTAATAAAATTATCTTTAAAGAAAAGAATACTAATCGAATTTAATTTCAGAATTTCAAAAAAATGTAATTTGTAATAACAATAGAATTATTCGTGCGCATGAGAATGCATGCGAAATGGAATCGAGAGTAGCAGGACCCCGGGGAAATCTATACACGTGTGCCAATGCTAATCAGTACGTGAGAACACCTATCACTGACATGTAGAACAAAGAAAAAATCCCTGCCTGTTCTAAAAATACTAGCTCCTTCAGCAACGTATCCAACAAAAAAATAAGTAGAATTTAAGGATTAAATTCCTAGCAGGGTATCTGTAAATTAAACTCTGGTTATAATTCCAAGGACTCTGAAATAATTAGTTCTCAATTGTGAATCTTGGTGGTATGGCAATATAATTTTTTTCATGACATTTATCACTAACAAACAATAGGGTTGTAGATGTCATTATTTCGCTTTGTTTGAAATTAATTTCGGCCATTGTTCAACAAATTAAAAATTAAAAATTGGCATTCAATAGTCCATTATGTTACTAAATTAATTTATGACTGTGGAAGTGTAATTACAAATACCAACATTAAAAACAAGCAAATGTACTACCATTTAAACATTTGGGGAGTGATACTATCATACAGACGTGACAGTGAAACCACATCTTTCAACCAATATATTTCTCACATTTATAAATTGAAACTAAGTGATCAAATAAATCAAAGAATAAATAAAGCTGCGAAACTAATATAAAATAAAAAAAACTCGTAATATCCAGCAAACCAAATTAAAAAAATAAAAATCAATGGCACATTTATAAAATGACTTACGTGACAACCAATAATAAACAATAAAAGCTAGCCGGCATATAATTTGGTTTGATTAATTACAAAATTTCCAATTAAATAAAACACATTTTAAAGTGTGAATTTCTTCTCAATATTTGCAGGTAAATTATTAATTTCATACTTTAAATTTATATAAATATGCCTGAAATTTACCATGTCCGGTGAAAAATTGAGTTAATGTGAAATTGGGAACTATATTAGGGCATTTCAGTCTGTCGTATGCTGTTGGGAAAAATAATTCTCGAATTGAAATTGCATCTTTTAAACATCTCTGGTTTGTCAGATCAGAGTGTTTTTCCTTATTGAGAACAGGTGAAAGGCGTTATTAAATGGATAAAGCCCAGTTTAGGTCTCTCCCTAGAATGAAAAAAGATGAATAGGAAATTCGCTGTTAGTAGAATGGGTGAATGAATGAAGATGATTGACATGATTGGAGAGGGAAGGGAAATGGAGAGTGTTGGTGGGGCAAAATCCAAGAAACGAGAGAATCCCGAGAAAAATCCCGGTAGTATGACCCACCACTAATGCCCTTGCGGAAACATACCTGGAATCTCAGTCGGTTGAGCCACGCGTCTAACGAGATGGCCTCTACGCAACCTTAATTTATTGGCGGATACAGTATTAAATAATACAGCCGCCCACTTTGCTAGAAGACAATTTTTTGCGTGTTAAAAAATCCTCTTACGGTATCAAGTATGTTAACGATCATATGACTCCGTTAAATATAGATAATGAAAACTGAATTATAATCAATGCCAGAAACGTAGTGCATATATAGGTACTATAATAGTAAATGTGGGGGCACGCCGTAGCGTAGTGGTTAAGGCACTGAGCTACAAGCCGGAGGGTCGAGGGTTCAAGTCCCGTTGGGGTCAGGATTTTTAAACTGACCCAAACCCTCTGGCGGCACTATGGCCCTGGGGTCGACTCAGCCTCTAACGGAAATGAGTACCAGACGCTTGTTCTGGGGTAAAGGCGGCCGTCACGCAGGGCTGACAACCCGGCTGACATCAAGTGCCGATTGTCTAGAAAAAGTGGGAGCCTTAACCTCCTACTACCCCAAGGGCCTCCTGAGGCCTGTTGTGGGATCACTTTACCACTTTACTTTAATAGTAAATGTTAAACCGTCCTAAATTAAGTTCACTGCGAGAGACCTGTACTTAACGTTACTCAGGATGTACAATTATAACACCAGCCTACTAACTTATTGTCTTTGAATAGTTTAATAAATTAAATTTAATGTGTAAATTATATGATTCTAAATTATCAATAACCGAAACGAAGCAAAGGAAAAATCCCGTGATATCTAAAATGATGCTATAAATTCTAAGTCTGGAGTAAGGGTCCAGTTTCGCATGTTTTGAATGTGATATTAGTTGCAACTTAGGATATATAGATACAAAAATCGATTAATTTCAGGCAGTATAAAAAAAATAGTACAACTGATTTTCAAAACTAAAGTAACGAAATCTACAAAAATAACTCTATAGGCCTATAGTTACCGCAATCCCTGCACTCCTTTATGGCTTTGAGACTTCGATCCCAATGAAAACACAAATAAATAGAATTCAACAGGCGGATATGCGATACCTTTGGCAAATCAAAGGTTGTACTAAACTACATAAATCTATAATTGAACAAACAAGAAATGAATTAAAAGTAGAACTACTATACGATAAACTAATAAATTATGTAGCCAAAAGTGAAATGAATATGGAGAGAATAATCGAGGAACGATATGCACTACCAGTGAGGAATTATCTAGCTAAGAAGGCGGCGAGATATTGGACATCCAAGGAAACGATGGACTGGCGCCTTGTGAACGGGCAATGTGCTTATCCTTGAAGTGTTGATGCTGAATCCATATTCCATTTTCAAGAGGATTATAAAGATTCTTAGCACATTGTAGCACTACAATAATCTAATGACTTTCACTAGTTAGTTAACAAAATAAACACTTAAATAATTATTTGGAATTAATAACAACATAACCATCATCATTATTGTTCGGGGTCTAAATATCAGTAGTTAATTCAATCTACCGCTTTAAGCCTTTCATCCAATATCACTGGACTATAATATTAGAGAATCCAAAATTCGTTATTAACTTAATTTAATTTTAAGCATCCTAGAACCATTCTTTCTTCATATCTGTTAACTGCAATATAGTTCGCATTATACGATTTGCTTTGAAATATTTATATTCTTGAAACTCACTCTTTACATCTTCAATGATTTTGGGACAAATTAAAATGTTCCAATTAATAATAAAATAATGAAAATTTACTAAAATTTACATTTTAAAAATATGTACGTGGAAAATAACTAATACTCAAGCTATCGAGAAAAACGAAAATGAAAAGAGGCGAAATGTTTATTATTATTGATACAATATTACTCAAATCTACTCTGGGAGGTTGTAGGGGACACCAAAACAAATATTTTTCCGCAGTGTCATTTTTTCCTATGAGGATTATTTAAACCGGTAGAGGGCCTATTACGCTCTTCAGTTGTCATGACTGCAACTTCTGTTGATGGTAGGAATCCTTTTGTCCACCATACTAGTAGTGAATTGTATCTTTTTACTAATGGAGCGATACACCTGGAGTGAGTATACTGATATGGTTGGTGCGTACTACATAGCTCACCACAACGGATGAGCAGCACAGCGGGTTTATCAACAACAATATCCTAATCGCCGTATCCCGCATCATACAACGTTTACATCTGTGTATCAACGTCTGCGTGAGATCGGGTCATTTAGCAGATTACCTGGACAGGGACGCCGTCGCACAGTAAGAACGCTGTGATTTGAGGAAGCTGTCCTGCAGCATGTGGAGCGAGATCCTTCAATCAGCACTCGTGCAATTGCGCGTAACATGGGGTCGAATCAGATGAATGTAAGAAACGACCTTCATGAGCAATTCTTACATCCATTTCACTTACAGTGTGTCCACAACCTGGAACCAGTTGATTATGCACCCAGAGCACAGTTTTCGCAGTGGCACCTGGAACAGTGTTAAATGCATCCTATATTTCCATCCTCTGTGTTGTTTACAGATGAAGCAACGTTCGGGCGTGATGGAGTCTTCAACATGCACAATGCGCATGTTTGGAGTGAGGATAACCCACATGCCACAGTTACTCACGCACATCAAGTGCCGTTAGTGTGGGCCGTTGTTGCTGGGGACTGTTTAATTGGGCCAAATCTCCTACCTAGGCCAGTAAATGGTAGGCACTATTATAATTTTCTCGCCAGAACATTGCCAGAATCGCTCCGTACAAGACAACGCATGTGGTTTCAACATGACGGGGCGCCAGCACATTTCAGTCGTCGTGTGCGTCGATTCTTGAACCAACGGTTTCCAGAAAAGTGGATTGGCAGAGGTGGTCCTGTACCATGGCCTGCTCGATCCACAGATATAACCTCTATGGATTTTTTTGTGTGGGGAGAGATGCGCAACCTTGTTTACACAACTCCTGTTGCATCAGAAGAGGATCTGGTTGCCCGGATAGTAGCAGCAGAAGCAGGAGCAATTAACGATACTCCTGGAGTTTTTGCCCGTGTTAGACAGAACAAGATACGCCGGTGTAACCTTTGTTTACATGTCAATGGAGACATTTTTTAACCTCTAACTGTAATTTAAATAATTAAATAATTGCGCTGTGTTAATGTGTTGTCTCGTGGTAATAAAAATGCAAAAGTGTTCGTTGGTTTAAATAATTTGTCGCCAGAGAAATCTTTCTCTACCGGTTTAAATAATCCTCATAGGAAAAAATAGCATTACGGGAAAATATTTGTTTTGGTGTCCCCTACAACCACCTAGAGTTTGTCGGTATAAATAATTTTCACTTTGTATATGTACTAGTGGTTATGCTACTTGCCTCTGGTCCCGAGGGTCGCGGGTTCAAACCCCGCCGGGGTAGATGGATTTTTTTAGGATGGAAAAATCCAAGGAGCAAGTCCTCCGGGAGGGGCTTTAAGCCATGGATCCAGAATCTGAAGATTTTCAAGCTCGTAAAAGATCCTTAAGCCCGAATGAAAAGGTCTCTAAGCAAAACTTACCTAATTTTCCCGTCCTGGTACTACCTTGGTCTCCTAGATGTTAGTATGAGGCGGATCGCTGACCACAGACCACTCAAAATTAACATCTATACGAAAACAAGTGCAAATCAATTAGTATGGTTCAATTAGTATGTGATTGACACATGTGGAGGTGAAGGGCCAGCAACCGGCTGGTAAAAGGGCAACCGCTGAAAAGTAGAAAGACCCTCAATCGGAATGGTTCAAATTCTTCCCAGTAGGGGGAGAGCGCCTAAATCTCTGTTAAGGGAAACATGGACTTACCCGATACTGATGTAATATTAGGCCTAATATTTTTGAACTCTAATCTTTAACAAGACTTTTCTTTTTTACAGATCCGGGATTCGATCTTGGTTCAGCAGCGCCTCCACATACACATGTGATAACCAGTGATGTTGATCCAGACTTCAGCGAACCTATCAAGAATGTTACAGTTCCTGTTGGACGCGAAGCTATCCTCAGCTGTCTTGTGACGGAACTCGGTCATTTCAAGGTAACTCACCAGCTGATCTTTGTCATTTTTATCTGTAAATCTTAAATCTTTAACATTATTTTAATTTTTAATATTATCTTTTTAAACCATACTTACAAATTTGGATTTTTTCCATGAAAGTTAACTATTTTTTTATCTTTGCTTGATAACGTTTAACACTAAGTGCTCAAATCATATAATTTTACGTTTATACAAGTATATAAGTATATAAATATGTATAATTTAGCACTATAGATCATTATGAAAATTACATAAATAAATTATATATATATATATTAAGCTTGCATTGCTCAATGTCAAAAATTTAATTATAATATATATATATATATATATATATATATTATATCTATATATATATAGAGAGAGAGAGAGAGAGAGAGAGAGAGAGAGAGAGAGAGAGAGAGATAGGGTGGAGGAGAGAAAAGAAGACTGTTTTAAAGTACACCGAATCCTTCAGTGTTATACTTCACACGTGTAGAGGATTAAAAATACGTTGTATGAACATTTATCCGGAACCAGATATGCTAGCTTTCGCAATTGGCACAGATTTTTACACATGCGGACAACGGTTGGCAGTCAAGGCATCACCATTACAGTACAGGGTGGACCGCTCGAATGGACCTAATTTCAATTGCTTGTTACTGGCAAACGGTTGAAGATAGAAACTTAAAACAACGTTCATATTACAGAAAAACTCACCAAGTTTTGATATCCAGATCACCACATCTCTATATGAGCCCCAGCAGTCACTGTGACGATATCAAAGCGATGAACAATTTCTTGCCAAGTACGTTGGAGTATGTCTTCTGGAATGTTCTCAATAGCCTCTATGATGCGCTCACGAAGATCACGAAGGTCTTTGACTGGGGTGGTGTAAACTTTATCTTTGACATAGCCCCAGAGAAAGAAATCCAGTGGTGTTAAATCGGGAGATCTCGGGGGCCACGCGATTGGTCCTCCCCTACCAATCCAACGGCCAGGGAAAATGTTGTCCAAAGTCGTACGAACTTCATTGGACCAGTGGGGAGGAGCACCATCTTGCTGGAAAACGATGTTAGGCTGCAGTTGTTCAATTTGTGGAAAGAAGAACTGCTCCAGCATGTCAAGATATGTGGTACCACGAACAGTTTTCTCGGCGAAGAAAAACGGTCCAATGACCTTATTATGTGACAAACTGCACCAAACATTCATCTTCGGACTATCACGAACATGCTCTTGAATAGCGTGAGGATTCTCCGATCCCCAGATCCGCACATTATGCCGGTTTACCTTGCCTGACAAATGGAAAGTGGCTTCGTCCGAGAAGAAAATCTTGGTCATGAAGTCAGGATCAGCGCCGAGACGGTCCAGCATCGTATTGGCGAATTCCACTCGTTTCGGCATGTCATTCGGCTCCAGACGTTGCACTAACTGCACTTTATATGCGTGCAGTTTGAGGCGTTTGTGGACAATCCGTTGTAATGTCGATTTTGGTATTTGAAGTTCCCGCGAAGCTCTTCTTAATGACTTCCGGGGGCTTCGCTCAAATGCGGCTTGAACATTTGCTACCATTTCATCGGATGCTCTGCGACCACCACCATGCTTCTTCAACACAGATCCTGTAGCTAATAATGTATCACGCCACTTCTTTATGCTTCTAGCAGTTGGAGCATCACGGTTAAACACACGCCGGAACTCCCTTTGAACTCTAATGATTGATTTAAAACTCCGCATACCACAAAACAGCTTGCGCTTTCATCTGCGGAGTCGCCATTTTCACAAACAATTAAATCTAAGAACGAGAAACGTATCTTTGTGCCATCTACCGACAGGATTCGAAACTTGGTGAGTTTTTCTGTACTATGAACGTTGTTTTAAGTTTCTATCTTCAACCGTTTGCCAGTAACAAGCAATTGAAATTAGGTCCATTCGAGCGGTCCACCCTGTATATTAAAAGTTGATTTTGGATTATATTTTGTTTTAGAAACTGTTATCACTCTTTCTGCTGTAGTAAAATAGATTACTAAATATTTTAAATAATTATATTATTTATGTATATACATAAAATGAAAAGGAAATAAATGTTTGTGTTACGATTCCTGATTAGCTTAGATGGTTAGAGCGCTAAACGTACAAATTGTAGAAACTCGGGTTCAAATCCCGACTCAGGCATTTCTTTTTCTTTTCATGTCATATTTGCTTTCATTGCTAAATGTCAAGAATATAGTTATAACATCTAAATATTCAAGCGTTACTGCTATAAAGTAAATATTCTCTTTAAATATGCTTACTTGTTGTAGTGATCACTACATGGCAGTTGAAACGATATCCCGCTACCTCTCGTGTAAACTGAGAATACTACGTGTATATAAGAAAAATAAATGTTTGTGTTATGAATCCTGAGTAGATCAGATGATTGGAGCGCTAAACGTACAAAATTTAGAAATTATGGTTCAAATGCGGACTCCAGCATTTATTATTTTTTTCATGCCATATTTTCCTTCATTGCTAAATGGCGAGTGTACAACCAGAGTGAACCAAGCGACATATTGTTAATTTTTCAGTATAAGATAATTAAGTTTGAAACCTCACCATAGCGTAACCGCAAAAGATAATGACCTGAAACTTTAAAAGGCAAATGTTTTGTGTTTTCTAAATGACAGAAAATACACGTTACCAATATATTCCACTTTGATATATATGAAAATAGTGGTTACTTTTGCTACAGCAATCACATAGTTCAGTTTGGCAGAATGAAGTACCGCATATCGTTGATAATAGTTCACTTTTGTTGAACACACTCTGATCTTTTAGTGATTATCAGGGATGCAATAAATCTAAATTCACTATAATAATAATTGTATTTTTAAAATATTTTCATCATATTTGTTATCGTCTAGTATAGTTTGTACATATTTTATTAGTAATATTGTTTCCAGTGTATTCATAAACATAGCTTTTTTACATACACGAACATCCTCAGAACCCACATGCAAATAATATTCTTTTGACTAAGACTTTCCGACTGTCTTTCCCCCTTCTTTTACGTTTAATTGCAACTACTTTAACAGATTTTGCTAGTATGGCTGTTTGTGTTTCCCAGGAAGAATTGCTAAAGAACGTATCAAAATTATTTTTCCGCTGTTCAAAAGTAATTTTCTCTCAACATTTCCAGCGACAGTTGTAGTCATAGTCCTCGCAAACAACATTTTTAGGACATTTTAATCCACGGGTATTCGTATATGCATTTCCTGAATTTCGCTTCTTTTTTCGAACGTTCTTTTTCCATATTTCAGGCTTTGCTTTCCTGCGTTTTTATATTACTGGTGAATTACTATCGTAGCTATCAAATGACGAATCCGAAAATAAATTTAAAAAAAAAATATTGTTAGAATATTAGTATTATGATGGAAATATTATTACAATATAAATAATTAATGTATATAATGTTATAAATTATTTTAAATAACAAGTATTAGCCCCGAGTAATTTCTATTTCGTGCGAATATACACTATTTCTCGGTCGGAATATAACATCATTAAATTCGACCATAGTGAACTATGTAGAAGGCGGGTTAGAGTTTTTTAGTCACTGATACATACGAAGAGGGGAATGCATAGCTGGTATTGCTTCTAACAGATGACAGCATTGTATGAGGCAAGGAAAATAATCTATGTGACATAGTTCACTATGCTTGATCACAAATTTATGAATTCACATAACCTATAATCAAAATTTATTTATTAATAATCTATTATATTTCTTTAGAAATGATGTTTTACTTACCCCCTCAGCATCAGAAAAGTAATCTTCATCAAAGAATGATGAAAAGTCCGACGGACTGATTATATCTTTACCACTATCCATTTTTTACACGGTACTATATACACAACAAGGGACTTTCCCATGCACTTGGTTCACTATCCTTGACCACAGATATCTCCAATAGTAGTCTGACAGAATGAAATTTACCTCTAGCAGTTCCATGAGTCAATAATTTGTTTATTCAATGCAATGGTTTGCAGTACATTAAAATCATGTACATATGGCGCGAAGATTGGCAATTTTTAAAAATTGGCGCTTAGTTCCTTCTGGTTGTACACTCGCCAAAATGTAAAAATATAGTTATAACATATATATATATATATATATATCACCACATTAATTCTGCTCGTGGGCAGTTTTTCCACTACAATCATAGCATTTTCATGCTATGCTTTGCAGCTTTACTAGGGAAATATATGTGTGGTAGCTTCCCGTTGCTTTCCACACTGGTGAAGGATGGTGATGATAATGATAAGGATGATGATGGCCGGATGATTTTCGGGGAACGTTGGGCCCTAAGCTTCCTGACATCTGTCTAACAGGTGAGGAAAAACCCCGAAAAAACCTCACCCAGGAGTCTGTCTCGACCGGGGATGGAACCCGGACCCGCTGCGTGACAAGAGAGCATGCTATCTCGAGACCACAGCGATGGACATATATACATATATACACTTGTTTTTCCAAGTTTTGTTGGGCTTTTTAGCATGGAGGACCAGGATTTTTTTAACAAAGGTTCTCTTCCTTTAACCCTTGACTGCAAGGCAGCAATATCTATAACCCGAGGCAGAGGCCATTAAAGGGTACTATCAGGCGGGTGTACTGAACCCTGTTTTTTAACGAGATTTTTAAGTCTGTTCCTCCATCTGACTCTCTTTCAACCTGGCTTGGCACAGGCTTTGGCATATTGAGCAGTATGAGGGGAAAATAATTGGACGATGGAGATTGGAATGACGGAGAAATGTGGAGGAAAATGACTGTAATTTAATTAGGTGCAGGAAGATTTTCTGAAACCTACCACATAATAAAAAATACAAGTTTGTTTTAGAACGTGTTCACATTTCAATGCGACGACGAGATGACACCTTCATTTTTGTAGAATGTAGTAATTTCGAATACGCCTACCTCCGGGCAAGACATTGAAATTAGTGCAGACATATAAAACTAAATTGTAGATATTAACTAAATTATTTACATTTCTCATATGTCAAAAAATTGCCGTTCCATGATACATTTTTATGTAATACTTTTTTAAACACCTAGCATGTAAGGGGTCTCGCCCCGAAATATTACCGTGTTAGGTAAATAAAATTTATCAAAGTAAAATATAATTAATTTAGCCCTTGTATTAGCAACACTTTATTTCACATGATATTTTTGTGTAAACATGACGGTATCCAGTGTACATCATACGAAATATTAATACTCTGATAGTAACATTCTTTTTTGTTCCAAATACCCTCGGTTGTCCTTTTGACATTTCTGGTTTCTCTCCTGGCATGTTGGATTTGTAACCCACATCTGAGTCAGGGACGCCTGGAAGGTGCCCCATGAAATACGAGTTGATAATGGTGGTAATGATGCGCCAGCAGAATCCTTAAATTAAACTTAAGCTAATTAGGCGAATATAATATTGATGATAATGATGGCCAGATGGTGTTCGGGGACTGTTTGGGCCTTAAAGTTTCCTGACATTTATCTTACAGGTGAGGAAAATCCCCGAAAAAAACCTCACCCAGGAAACTTGTCCCGACCGGGGATCGAACCCGGGCCCGCTGCGTGACAAGGCAGGACGCTACCTCGAGATCATAGCGGTGGATAGTTAGTAACATATAAGTAATTCTTACCGATTCGTTCCTTTTTCTAAAACTTCATTGCGCGAAAGGCCTAGGATGACCTTAGTTTATCATCAGACTGCTGGCCTCACATGCTCATGCATTAATCACAGATGTGGACAATCGTATAACCAATATAGGGGAGACATTTGGTCAGTATGTCGGATCGCCCAGTCGTTATATTTGGTTTCTCAATCCGGATATACTACTCATTCCAGCTACCCAAAATCGTCGCGATACTGGGTGGACATCGTTCCTTTACTGACCGAAATTCCATGAGAAATATTTTTCCACATGGAGACTCGAAACAGTGCAAGTCCCATCGCTCTGCACCAAGGCCTTATGCCTCGAACAACTTGGCTGTAATCTTACTGAAATATTAATTATAAGACTTACATGTGGAACTAATAGATCTAAAATTATGGATTATAAATTACAAAGTTGAAGATACTTCAGATTTATTTATTATTTAACTTTTACTAAATGTAATTGGTTAAGTTAAATTTATCAGAATATGAGATCATGCCACATAATATCTCTGAGATAAACGATCAAAAGTTTTTAACCTTTCACCCAAAAAAGACCGCTCTCAAATGTTGTCTGTTGTACTCTGACTTTGGCTGTTATACTCTTGCATATAGTAATTTCATTTTCTACAGAGGTTTCAAGGACATACGGGTGACAAGCCAACCCTCTTGCAGAGTTGCTACGATATACGAATGCGCAGCTACACGGAGTTGAGGATGAGTGTTTGTATTATATGGTGGGAGATACAGTGTCTTGATCCTCCAACCTTTGGCGAAAATGAAGTCAAACTTTAGTGTTCTTCGTGTCTAGAAAATATAATTTCTCTTATGAGAACGCTGTTGCCTCTTGACGCCGTAGGCTGAGTGACGGAGATGGAAACATATCTTCCTCTTCTCCTCATGCAAAAGAACAAGAGGAACAAAACTTTATGGCACAATTAACTTCACTGCTGTTACTAAATCTAATTTGTGATCATTCTTATGTGGTTACTAAAGAACAATTCACTTTTGGAATTTTATAAATTGTGATTACAGAGACGCCAGTAGCTTCAGAACATTCTGTACCACGCGCGATACACCAGTAACGTATATTTTTTGACAACGGCTGAACGTATCAGAACAAGTTTCGTTATTAGGGGTTGGTTCAGTTACATTTCCTCTAGCCACTGTTCCAATAATCGAGTTAACTCTCTAATTATATTAAATTATTATGTGATAATTATAGTTCCATAATGTTAATTTTTCATAAATCGGGCACCCACATTCTTGACAAAGTTATGAGTGAAACTCTTTAACTTAATTATTTATTTCAAATGAATTGTCTATAAATCAATCTGACATAAAAATACATGTTTACTAGAAAGAATTGCTCCATAAGAGGAATACTATTTTCTAGACGTGAAAACCCCTATAGTAGAGCATTTTTATGTGTGTCCTAGGCGTGATAGTTCTAATCAATAAGATATACATTGAAACAAGTTCAAATTAACTACTATTAATAATACATTCTTCACTTATGTCACTGACTTTTCATAAGTAATGCCACGAGTGATTTCCAAATTATCGATAAATTCACGACTCACGAAGTGAGGAGTGAATTTATCTAGAGAATTTGGAAATCAAGAGTGGCATTTGTTAGGACTATTTAACGAATAAAATTAAGCTGTTTACTCACAAATCATTATTTAACTATAGTTATTTTAAAATATTTATATATTTAATGTAAACGGCGATGTTTGAAAACAAGTGAGAAACGATAGGTACGCTTCTACTGCTTCATTTGTTTATCACTGCAACCAGATCATACTATTTATTGCCAAATGAACGCAATATTGTAAGGAGGAGCTTTCTTTAATATGGTAATTATAACACTGATAAATATTTGGTGAAACACGACTCTGATTGGTTGTAAAACAGGAATCATTGAAACGTGATTGGTCATTGACTCCCATTTGGGGCATGAGTTAAATAGTCACATTAATACAACACACATTTATTCTAGCCTGTCGTAATTGTATAATTTATCATAATTGTGAACAGAATATATTTTTGCGCGATAGTATGTTTTGTCGTACTTACTGCAATAGCGACCATGATTAAAGTTCAACTTCCTACATTACTATACTATCATAAAATAACTATACTGTAATATTACATATTACATATTACTGAAAAAGTTCCGATTGAGGGTCTTTCCACTTTTCAGCGGTTGCCCTTTTACCAGCCGGCTGCTGGCCCTTCACATCCACATGTGTCAATCACAGAGGTAGATGATCAACAGCCAGTGTAGGGGTGACATGTGTTTAGCATGTCGAGTCCCCCAGCCGTTATAGCTGGTTCCTCAACCTGGAGCCGCTACTTATTGTAGCTACCCAATTGCCTCACGATGCTGGGTGGGCACCGGTCCCATACTGGCCGAAATGCCATGAGAAAATTTCTTCCCCCATGGAGACTCGAACCAGCGCAAGTCCCGTAGCTCTGCGCCAAGGCTTCCTACCTTAACCGCTCGGCTACTAGTTATAATAAAAGTTTAGGAATTATTAATCAAGTTATGAAACCATCCCTTGTACAAAAAAACACCAGATTACGTTTATATAACATTTTGGCTAGACCAGTGTTGACCTATGGCAGTGAAGCATGGACACTAAAAAAACAACATGAAAGCAGAATAACGGCTTGTGAAATGAGATTCATGCGCAGAACAGCGGGTTAACCAGATGGGATCGGAAAAGGAACACCGATATCTTAAAAGAATTGAAGACTATGCCAATTTTGGAATATATTAAACAGTACCACTAAATTGGAAACACCATCTTGAAAGAATGAGTTCAAATCGGATCCCCAAAGCTATTTATAATTATATACCAAGAGGACGAAGATCACTGGGCCGTCCTATGAAACGCTGGAGGGAAAATTTTCTATAGGATCGTAACAGGCCTTGGCCTAATACTTGGAAGGAAGAAGAAGAAGAAGAAGACATATTACAAACACGCGTGTGGGAACTAAACTACTCCCTCTATGTATACTACATGGAATGTAGAGCCTATATACAAGAAATATCCAAAGGGTAGTGTTAATATACATTATACGAAACAAATCAATGCATTTTATTAGAAACAATATAAAATAATAAATACGCACTTCCCACCATTTTACACTAATTGGTCACACGGTCTCCTGTCGTTTCTACTAATAAACATTGCCCACACTGTTAACGATAGTCAATTGTTTATATTGAACGCAAATATTTTCTACAAAGATGCCATTATTTTACTATTACCTTCTTCTTCTTCTTCTTCTTCTTCACTTCGCGGGCTAGGCAAATTGCCTGTTCCGCCTCACAGTTGTTCTATCCATTTTTCACTGGCCTTACTACATTCCTTGAACCTCTTGGATTATAGTTGAATGCTGCTCTTGGTAATCTTGATATATCAATTCTTTCCACGTGCGTAAACCATTTCTCTCTATGTTCTCTGATTTTCTCATCCAATGGATATATATTTAACCCTGTTCTTATATCTTCATTCCTTATCCGATCCAATCTTGTGCAGCCTTTTGTTCTTCTAAGGAAGTTCATTTCTGCGCTATTTATTATTTTGAAAACATATTTGCGCAAAAAATAATGTACAACGCACGTTTACACTAATTGGTCTCAAGGTCTCCTCTTATTTTATCTCTAATTGGTCTAACGGCCTCCTGATGTTTCAATTAATAAACATTGCCCACACTGTTAACGTTAGTCAATTGTTTATAATGAACGCAAATATTTTCAACAAAGATGTCATTATTTTACTGTTATTTATTATTTTGAAAACATCATGGCGCAAAAATATTGTACAACAGACGTTTGTGAAGTGTTTTGGAGAATCTCGGAAATTAAAAACCTCGCTGTCGCTCGATTTGTAAACATTTTCCTCGACTCTGTAAAAACCACATCCCAAGCTCGCTTCGTAATATACTATTTATTGTTGAAAATATCCAGCCTTCGAGATCTGGTAGCCCAATCGTGCTCACATCACTCGTAGCAAAGTTTCTGAATGCCGGGGATGTGGGAAAATAGTCAAACGGGGATATGGTATTGAAGTAGTCGTCTCCATGTTAACATATTTCACGGCTTCAAATAACAATTTTTGCTTGTAAGCATCAACAATGACTACAGAGTGATTAGCGATCAAGATCGTGCAAAATTTCGTAAAAAAGGTAGATATAAAATTGCAGTCCAGCTCCCTCATACTTTCTTCTTCTTCTTCTTCTTCTTCTTCTTCTTCTTCTTCTTATTCTCCTTCTTCTCCTTCTTAGAATACCCCTTCTGTTCCTCATTGACATATGGTTGTTACCCTAGCTGCAAGTATCTCAACCATGATAATTTACACTTATTTTCCTATTATTTAGTGAAACATATGTAAGTAGTCATAAAATAGCAGAAAGTTAAAAGAAGAATTAAACCAGGATTAATAATTATCCCTTCAACGTTTTGGCTTATTCCTTCACGAAATTTCATTCTATGAAATTCTAGCTTAAGTGCCCTTCATATAGAATTTAAAACGCTAATTGGTTATAAAGCAATGATTGGTACGTGGTCAGGATTCAGACTCAATTAGACATTTTGTGAGGAACTAAGGTATAACTAAGCTAAGTCAGTCAAATTTTGCACGGAGAATTTTTTATTCGTGCTTGTGATTCTTTTACGAGCTAGAAAGTCATCAGACTCGGGACATAGTCGTGAAAGTCCCTCCAGGAGGACTTGCCCTTTGGATTTTTCTATCCTGAACAAATCCATTTACACCGACCGGATTTGAATCCGCAACCTTCAGCACTAGAGGCAAGGAATATAACCACTATACCACTATGACCGATTCCCTAATTCTGTAATATATGAGTATATTAATATACAGGTTCTTGGTGATTATTAGGGCCGGATTTAAAGCAGTAACTCTTTTTGCACATGACCCAGGTTGCCTTTCGACATTCCTGGAGTTCTCCCCGGCATGGCGTACTTGTAACCCACTTCTGAGGTTGGGGCGCCTGGAAGGCGGAATTACGTTGCCCCGATGATATGATGGGTGATGATGATGATAGTGGTGAGCCAGGAGAGTCGATAATCCTAAGCTTAATCTAAGATGAATATGAATGATGATGATTGCGATGGCCATAGGATTTCGGTGACTGTTTGGCCCTTAAAGTTTTCCTGACATTTGTCTTATAGGCGAGGAAAAAATCCCGATAAAAACCTCACCCAGAAAAAATGTCCCGACCGAGGATCGAACCCGGGCTCGCTGTGTGAAAAGGCAGCACGCTATCTCGAGACCATAGCGGTGGACTATGCTGTAAAACTTAAGATTGTAAAATAGTATAATTAAAAGTAAGATTCCTGACTGTCTTTTGTTTTGGTTCCACATACAAACAGTTGAATAATAATATAATGAGAAGTTAGACTTCTGATTGTATTTTGTTTTGGTTTCACATAGAAGCAGTTGAATAATATATTGAGAAGTTAGACTACTGACTGTCTTTTGTCTTGGTTTCACACAGAAACAATTGAATAATATATATTATTCGTGTTACTTGCGTAACTGTTAGTGCATTAACCTCTTTACCCTAGTGATGATACATGAAATAATATATTCAACAGTAATAAAATTCCTGGTAAAACTCCGTTCAGGCATTAGTCACAAATTAAAAGTGTATTATAACATTACAAACTTTTTACCTTGTAGTTCCGTCTCCTCAACTTTGTAAAAATCAGTTCACTGTAGGCCTTTCGGGAATAGTCCCATCATCAGCGGTCCGGAAATTTCTAGAGTGAAATAATATTATACAAAGTTGAAGAGGCGGACTTATAAGTTAACAAGATTATAATATTATATTATAATTCTAATTTGAATATAAAATTTATTATCCCCATCACCAAACAGAAATTTAAATGCCATCCGACGCGTTCAGACAGCCAAACTATAATTATTAAGACTGATAATGACAGATTAGCTATCAAAACGAGTCGACGATTTTTAAATATTTGTTTGGTGATTGGGTTTTAAAACATAATATCTGTTATATAATCTTATATATAAAAATTAATGTTTGTTTGATTATTTGTATATTTGTTTGTTCGTACTTTATGCGCGGCTATACCGTTTATCCGATTGTGATGGTTTTTTTTTTGCAAAATGTTCAGGAGATTCCCGGGATGAACATAGGCTATATGAGAGTTGTGATACTCAACTCCTACACCCTTGAAAATCGCCCTTTGTAGTGGAAAAACGTGAAAAAGTAGCTCTTTGTACGCTTAAATGGCTTACGTGCCTAAACCATAAGAAATACACAAAATTAATGTACACAGAATTGAATATCTCAACAAGCTCTATCAAAAAGTCCGCGACAGCATATGTTTATCTCTTACGGATAACTCACAAAACCATTTTTGTATTTCATTGATACCAAGAGTCCCTATCTCATACGGACTATTTAACTCTTGCCCAAAATGGAAGTCAATGACCAATCACGTTTCAATGATTTTTTATTTACAACCAATCACAATCTTGTTTCCGCCTAGAATTTATCAACTAAAGTTTATCATAATAAAGCAAGCACCTCCTTTTTAACATAACTGAATAGGTCTAGCATTATTTTGCAGTGACCGACTCTGCAAGAAATACGGCTACCAAATTGTATATATAGTGCATGAGTGTCAACACATAGCGCATGCGGGAGTTAATACAAAACATTTGTTAGCAATTGATTATACCATCAAAAAAGAAACCACTGTTTGCACTTTCTTAAATGCATTTTTTCCCAGGTACTAACATTCCAGAAAAATCTAATTGTCATATTTACATCATAGGACATCAGAAATGAATTAATATACAGTTTGATGTGTTTCATTTTTCTCCACTAGAGAGCATTCTTACAATATTGCGTTCCTTTGGCAATTAATAGTATGATCTGGTTGCAGTGATAAACAAAAGAAGCAGATGAAGCGTACCTATCGTTTCTCATTTGTTTTCAAACATCGCCGTTTACATTAAATATATAAATATTTTAAAATAACTATATTTAAATAATGATTTCTGAGCAAACATCCTAATTTTATTCGTTAAGTAGTCCTAACAAATGCCACTCTTGATTTCCAAATTCTCTACATAAATTCACTCCTCACTTCGTGAGTTGTGAATTTATCGATAATTTGAAAATCACTCGTGGCATTACTTATGATAACTCACAATAACCATTTTTGTCTTTCATTGATACCAAGAGTCTCGCTCCGTAGCCGAGTGGTTAAGGCAAGAAGTCTTGGCGCGGAACTACGGGACTTGCGCTGGTTCGAGTCTCTACGGGAGAAGAAGTAGTATGGGACCGGTGTACAGTGAGTCAGAAATGAAGTCTAGCTGGAAAAAAAAAAAAGAAAAGAAAACTGTTTTGACTCGCTCTCATCAATTTATCTTTTTTTTTTTCAATCTAATATAATTGTTATATGACGGTTCTTAATTCATCTGCAAAGGAGGGTACAATTTAGAAGTGGAGGTTTACTTGAAATCCGAAATTAAAAACTGTATATCGACTGGATCGATTTGGATGATTTTTTTTTCTGTGTGTTTGAATGGGTCCCTGGATGGTTTAGATTCACAATTGGACTTGGTCGGTGGCGCGGCGATCGGGTTATAGGATTTTTTTATGTCAGATACGTAGTCATCTGCATTATCGTTATGTTCCGACATAACTATGTGACGTCATCATTCACACTTCTTGAGCCACAACAGAAGGCTGTAAGAGGTTTTCTTGCGAACCTATTTAATAATATTTAATTATGTCCTTATTGCTGAATTTTATGGTAAAAAAGTAACATATTTATATCGTCCGCCCATGACTTGAGGATTGAACGTTGGGGCAGGACAACGTCTGCCGGGTACGCTAGTTATTACATAAAATAAATTATATGGCTGAACTATTAGTAGAATTTTAATGAATCGCCGCTCCTCAAGAGCAAAATATTTATGTATTTCTCGAGTTTTCACTTTCTAATAATAATGTTCAGTATTGGGATTGATACAACACATTTTCTGGATAAATATTTCGTAGAAATTTATTTATAGCTCTATTGTTTATTTTTTTAACTTAGATTAATCTCTCCCTTATAAGTATATTTACATTCCACGATATCCGGGCTTTATATGGACATGACTTGTCGTGGGAGGATTTGTAAACCTGGAGAATTATATGTGACCACTCAATGATATGAAGAGTCTGGATGAGTGATCAATTCAATGTCAGGACCACCTCTGACACAACACGAATATTTAAGAGATGATGTTCCATTCAATCACTCATTCATTCATACTAAACAAGGTGAATTAGATATGGATGATTGTGACGGCCGGATGATTTTCGGGAACCATTTGCACCTTAAATCTTGCCGACATTTATCTTACAGGTGAGGAAAAACTCCAAAAACTTCACCCAAGAAACTTTTCCCGACCAGGGATCGAACCCGTGAACGAAGAAACGACATCACGAGACACAGTAGTGGATCCCATATGGCAGACTGAAGTTGCTAGAACGGTGGGATGATGTGTAGCGGGGGTGGCGGGGCAGAGGAGAGAGAGGGGGAGAGGGGGAGAGAGGGGGAGAGAGGGGGGCGGGGGCGAGAGGGGGAGAGAAGGGGGAGAGAGGGGGGGGAGAGGGGGGGGGAGGGGGGGTGGGGGGAGAGGGGGGGGGAGAGAGAGGGGGGGGAGAGAGGGGGGGGGGAGATAGGGGGGGGAGAGAGGGGGGGGGTGGGGGGGATCGAGGGGGGGGAGAGGGGGGGGAGAGAGTGGGGGATAGAGGGGGGGGGAGAGAGGGGGGAGTGCTTGGGGCGCGCTTTGGGGAGGGGTGGGAGAGATGGGGGAGCGGCGGGGGGGAAGAGGGGGGAGCTGAGGGGGGAGAGAGGGGGGCGAGAGGGTTAGCGAGGGTTGGTGAGGGGGTGTAGAGAGTTTGAAAGGGTGTGGTGTGATGGGCGTGGGGTGAAGTGTTGGAGATTTTTGTAGATTTTTACTCTTTTTCTCTCTTTTTTTTTTCTCTTTTTTCTCTATTTTTCTCGCTTTTTTCTCGTTTTGTCCCTTTTTCTATCTTTTCTCTCTTTTTTCTGTTTTCTCTTCCCTCCACATTGTTAATTATTATATATCTGTGGGTAATCTCCTCGAGTTTTATTTCCACAAGGAGAAATGTGCAATTACCTTATTAGTTTCTCCATATAATCATTTTTGAAGTCACTTAAATGAACCTCGTAAGACAATAATTTATTGACTGTGAGTGGTTGTTGAACGGAGACGTGGATTTGATGATGAATGTGCGCAGAAGTAATCCACAGTATGTCTGCTATTTCAATCACTAGCGTCTCTACGAACGCCAACCTCATAAATCTTTCGCATTTTCATCAGTGGGGTGAGTGAGGGTGTTCCATCTCATCTCTCCCTATTAAACGGAATGTACCGTAAGGAACAGTCAAAACTCTTGAGCATTATTAGCAAGAGCGCTCAAACTCCCCTTTCCTTACCCGTGGAGTATTCTCACAGAAAAAGTACATCTTATGTCTTGTGTTCTAGCGAAGGCAAACACACGTGTTCCTCAGTTGTATGAACAAAGAAATAATTTTTTTCTATCACATATCTAGTTACCTTACATTGTTATTATAAAACATATTTTATAGAATATTTGTGAAAGTAGATTCGCAAAAATGTCTCTTTGTATACTGTCCTTAACTGCTATTTAATTTCACGAAGTTTTACTAGCTAGTTTGATATCTCCCTCAATGTATCTTTACCTTGTCGTGGGTGGAGTGGGCTTGCTGCTTAAACGATCCTTAAGAGCTATGCCGCGGTAGCATTTGCTGCCCTGCCGGAACTGGTCGAATGTGATAAGCTAGACGAAAAAAGTACCTTGGTCGAAAGAGTGACGATCTTTCACCGTAAAAATAGAACCGTCAGAATGCGGACATGGGTTCAACTGGGGGGTAAATTTTCCGGAGGTCAACTATTCCCCATTCGGTTCTCCGGGCGTGGGACTACTTCAGGGAACCCCTGCCAAAGGCTCAAACGCAGGGACATGGTCCTAGGAACATGGATGTTTAGGACTTTATACAATGCGGGGCACTAGAGATTTAACGCGGGAACTAGATAAATCGCCCTAGGATATAGTCGCTTTACAAGAAGTTAGGTGGCCCGGAATCAGGAAGCTTTGCATTATACTACGGGGGTGCAGAAAGACCTGCATTTTGAACGGGTTTTTTTTAGTCAGAAAGAGGATCCATCCGCTATCCGAGATGATTTTAAGTTTGTTAGTGATACGGTGTCATACATAATTCTAAAGGGTAAAACAACATGATTTTATAATTGTAAATGTACATGCCCCAAGAAGATAAAGATGACAGATCAAGGATGAGTTTCTATGAAGAATTAGAATGCTTATTTGATAGCCTTTCACGATATCATATGAAAATTGTCTTAGGAGATTTTAATGCAAAAGTGGGGCAGGAGAGATATTTCAAACCAAACAATAGGCAAATTCAGTCTTCATGAAGATAGTAACGACAACGGGGTTAGATTAGTCATATTTGCCACATCGAACAATCTCATTGTTAAGAGCACAACAATTTAGCATAAGGCTATTCATAAATACACCTGGACATCTCCAGATGGAGAAACTCGGAACCAGATAGATCATGTATTAGTGGACAAACGCTGGCACAGTATCATATCGATGTTAAATCAGTTAGAGGGACAGACTGCAATTTGGATCATCATTCTGGTCAGTGTGAAAATCAGACAACGGCTATCGCTTATGAGAGAACAAACGCTAAGATGATCCTGTAAAATTTGAATTTCAAAACTTGAAAATGATTAAATCGCGGAAGAATACCAAATCAAACTTGCTAATAGATTTGAAAGTACTGGAACTCGTCAGATAACAATGTGGCAAACGAGAAGAAACTGTATAAAATAAAGAATGAGAGGGCTATAGGAGATACTATCACATTATCAGCATCATAAAGCATTGGTTGTTTAAAAAAGAGGCAACACAAGAAATGGTTGACGAGGAGTGGTGACATTGTAAAGAAAAGAAAGCTTAGCAAAAATGAAATGGCTACACGAGCCAAATGAGGTAAATATAGAGCAATTGGGTAGTATTAGACGGGAAACCCCAAGCTACTAACAGAGTAAAAAGAGAGGAATATTGAGAGAGAAGATTAATGAATTGAATTAATGCAAAAAATTACGAACATTAGAGAATTATACGGGAATTAGTATAGAGAAGAAAGGGTTTCAGGCTAGAACAAACATAATTCGGAATGAAAATGGGGGTATGATTGCAGATTTCAGCAGTATATTAAATAGATGGAAAAGTTACTTTAATCAGCTATTAAATATACATACAGAACAAGAAATTGTGGAGGATAATTTACAGACGGCAGAAATGCTAGTCGCAAAGCCACGTGCATTAGAGGTTGAAATGACGATTGAAAAATTGAAGATGTATAAAGCATCATGTTCAGATGAGATCCCAGCAGACTAATAAAATCAGGGGAGAAAAAATTGTGGACAAGATACGCTGGTTGCTATTATGATTTGGGAAAAAGAAGCTCTTCCAGATGAATGGAAGGAATCAATATCGTACCAATTTATAAGAAAGGAGATAAAACTGATTACAACAACTACAGGGGCACTCTCATTACTTTCAACTTCGTAACAAAATTCTAACAAATATATTTAGTAAGCAGGACTTACTCCCTATATTGATGACATTCTAGGAGATCATCAATGTGCATTTAAGAAGAAACAGGTCTACAACAGATCAGATTTTTAGTATAAGACAGATTTTAGAAAAGAAATGGGAATATAATGGTACTGTACATCAACTGTATGTAGACTTCAAAAAAGCATATTGATTCAATTAAGAGGGAGAAGTTATATTAGTATCCTGGCTGGAGTGTCGGAATTCCTAAAAAGTTAGTTAGACTTATACGAATGTGTCTAAATGGCACAAAGAGTAGGGTGCGTGTAGGCAAACAGTTTTCGGACACTTTTGAAATCCAGAATGGGTTGAAGCAAAGGAGATGCACTATCTCCTCTACTATTTAATTTTGTACTAGAGCATGCCATTAAATCTTTAGAGAATGAGGAAGGCTTACAACTCAATGGTATTAATAAGCTGTTAGTTTATGCTGATGATGTAGTATTGTTGGCCCGATAGTGAGGAGATACTAAAGGACAACACGCACACACTATTGAGTAACACTAAGAAATTAGGACTGGAAGTAAATATCAATAAAACTAAATATATGGTCACACGTAGAAATTCATTAAATAATGGAAATGGACAGCTAAGGACAAATGAGGGAAATTTTGAGGAGGTGGCTGAATTCAAATACCTGGGAACAATAATCACAAGTAGGAATGAGATGCACAAAGAAATTAAACATAGGCTCAATTCTGGAAATGCATGCTATTATGCATTGCAGAGACTCTTGATGTCCCAACTCCTTTCAAAAAACGTTAAACTGAAAATATATAAAACTATTATTCTACCAGTTATATTATAAGGGTGCGAAACATGGACTCTTACTTTAAGAGAGGAAAGAAGATTACAAGTATTTGAGAATAAAGTACTTAGGAAAATTTTTGGACCAAAGAGAGATGAACAGACAGGTGAATGGAGAAGACTACATAACAATGAACTACATGGTCTTCACTTCCACTCAACCAGCACAAATACAAATAAATATTTGACAAATATAGATCTACACTGTTCTAATTATGAAGAGTTGAAAATATATTAAACATTGCAATGTAAATTTCATACGCAAACAACATTTTATACGATAATAAAAATAATAATACTTACGATAACAATAATAATAATAATAATAATAATAATAATAATAATAATAATAATAATAATAATAATAATAATAATAATAATAACAGTATAGGAAGCCAGATATAATAAGAACAGTTAAGTCTCGTAGACTGCGATGGGCAGGACATGTTGCACGTATGGGGAATGGGAGACTTGCATGGAAGCTTCTTGTAGGAAAGCCAGAGGGAAAACGCCCAGTTGGTAGACCAAGAATTAGGTGGGAGAATAACATTAACTATGATTTGAGGGAAGTAGATTATACAGGGTATGATTGGAAAGCATTAGCTCAGGATAGGGATGTATGGAGAGCTTATGTCCGTGCGGCCATGAACCTACGGGTTCGATAGTGTCAGTGAGTAAGTAAGTTAGTTTGATTAAATAACAGGTTGTGTTTAATGAAACTTAAAACCCGTCAGTTTGACTGGGTTTGAAAACACACAAATCTTACTCTATTTGAAATTACCGTTTATCCCTATTGCTATATCTAAAAATGTTTTTCCTGGCCTTAGCACCACCACACTAAATAATATAAAATAAAATAAATATCAGTGAATTTGTGTTCATATTACGACAGGGTCGCTCCTATTAAGAAGATATTATAATTTGAAATTATTCAGTGGTTAGACAAGGGTGCAGTTTATCGCGCAGTCTTTTTAATATAAATATTCACATTATGAAACAATGGAAAATTATAATAGACAAAGGCCTTAGATTGAACAATAACACAAGGATTAATAACTTAATTTCCGCTGATGATGTAGTCTTACCACACCATGATGAACATGTGTTATAATTGGCTGCTCATAAATTAAATACAATATGTAGCGATTATAATTTAAAAATTTCAGTAAGTAAAACAAAAGTAATGACATTTTGTAGAAGAAACGCTCAGCGTGGAAAAATAGTAATTAGAGACCAAATTATTGAAAAAGTATTCCACTTTAAATATTTAGGATGTGATATCAGTTATGGATATGATAAAGGTATTGAACATACAATTCATCAGTTTTAAGCTATTTGTGGCACAATAAATAGAACATTGAATAATAAAGCCCATAAAGAAATAAAATTAGAATTTTATAAAACAATGGCGGTCCCTGTCCTTTTCTATGGTAGCGAATTTTGGATTATCACTACCAAACAAGAAAGTAAAATTCGAGCAGCCGAGATGAAATTTTTAAGAAGAGTAAGAGGATGCCCTAGAATGGACCAGATAAGAAATGAGGATATCTGTGACGAATTGCAGATCTACTCCATAAAAGAAAATATATTTAACAACAAGAATCAGTGGAAAAAACATGTAGAAATAATGGAAGAAAGCAGATTACCAAATAAAATCTTACATTATTTTCCGAGAGGAAGAAGAGATGTCGGACGTCTTCGGAAGAGATGGTCTTAGACCTATTAGTGAAGACGGAACAGGCGATTAATGCCTAAACCGGGGGAAGAAGAATTATTCAGTGTAACGTAACATTGAAATTAATGAACTCAGGTTTGTTATTCGAATGCAATATTCATAAGTAATGCCACGAGTCATTTCCAAATTATCGATAAATTCACGACACACGAAGTGAGGTGGGTGAATTTATGTAGAGAATTTGGAAATCAAGAGTGGCATTTTTTAGGACTAATTAACGAATAAAATTAAGCTGTTTACTCAGAAATCATTATTTAAATATAGTTATTTTAAAATATTTATATATTTAATGTAAACGGCTATGTTTGAAAACAAATGAGAAACGATTCGTAAGCTTCATTTGCTTCTTTTGTTCATCACTGCAACCAGATCATATTATTTATTGCCAAAAGAACGCAATATTGAAAGAATGCACTCTAGTGGAGAAAAAATGAAACACATCAAACTGTATATTAATTCATTTCTGATGTCCTATGATGTAAATATGACAATTAGATTTTTCTGGAATGTTAGTACCTGGGAAAAAATACATTTAAGAAAGTGCAAACAGTGGTTTCTTTTTTGATGGTATAATCAATTGCTACAAATGTTTTTATATTAACTCCCGCTTGCGCTATGTGTTGACACTCATGCACTATATATACAATTTGGTAGCCGTATTTCTTGCAGAGTCGGTCACTGCAAAATAATGCTAGACTTATTCAGTATGTTAAAAAGGAGGTGCTTGCTTTATTATGATAAACTTTAGTTGATAAATTCTAGGCGAAACAAGATTGTGATTGGTTGTAAATAAAAAAATCATTGAAACGTGATTGGTCATTGACTCCCATTTGGGTCATGAGTTAAATAGTTAATACAAATAAAGAAAAAATATTCTGCCAAAACCCGGATTTCAATCCAACGACTCCAACTTCAAAGCAATTCGAAAGAGTCGTTTATAAATTAATTAAAGGTGAATGGCAAGCCATAAAAAACATATTTTTAAAGCAAAATGAGTTCTTCTTCTTCTCTTCTTTGTTTAGGTCATGACTTGTTCCATCCAGAATTAATAGTCCTTGCGTCTCGAGTTTGGTCTTCCAGGTATCCTTCTCCCATCCACTGGTAACTTATCTCTTGCTAGGTGTACAAATATATCTACTGTTATGCGGGATATATCACTCATTTGCTGCAACAACGTCATAACTCAAAAATTGTCGATTTTGAGTTATTGGTACTCCATGAAAGACAGAACTCAGTTCTATATTCACAAAGGACGACATAAGCTATTATATGCAATGAGTTGGTAAAGTAATTTGATATTTATGACAAATACAGGCAAAGGCATATGGATTTCAAATCTTTAAATGCTTCTCCTGAAAAACTATGTTTTTTAAGTTATGACGTTGTTGCAGCAAATTAGCGATATGTTGATTCCATTAAATCTTCATTCTTTCATCCATTCGCCTATTGCCTGAATATTCAACTACCTTCTTATTTGTTATATCTAATTTGATATTTCCTTGAATTACGTACAATTTTGCTCAGAATATTCATTTAATTCGTTTCTAATGTTTGTTTTGTTTTAACAATATTTACTCTTGTTTCGGAGGCGTAAATCAATATGATTAAAATCTAGATATGTTTTCAGGGTAAACAACAATGATTTAGATTTGACAGTTCATATATAAATACTATTTTTTATAGATAGGCAAGACACAGAAAAAGATTATTCGACGAACCTGCATTTTATGTTTTATTGAACTCCAAAATGTATTTAATAGACTGGAACTAAAAGATGTAATACATATTTTAGAAACACATATAATACAAAATGGCTTCATTTTACTTATTACTTATCACAGAAGCTAAATGTATCCTTACTTAATACACTTATTGTATAATTTCAGGTAATTAAAATTTGGAATTTATAATTTGATTATATTTTTTAGTCCTATCCAGGGACGTCATCCCTTAAGAATGTTATTTCTCGTTCTATGCACTTAGAGATATGTTATTCTTGTTTCACAACTTAGTTAATTTAATTTTCATTTACAGAAGAGACTGTACAAATTTAAGATGATACTAACTTATGTTGTACATTGCAACGATGAGAATAAATATTTCCTTATTTATATTGTGTCCTACCTCAATAATATATTTAATAAATTATTTTCAATATAGTGTTCGTATAGTCGTATTCCGGAAAGGAGGTAGACTAGAGGCAAACACGGAAATCTACTACAAAGGAAAACCACTGAGGAAAGTCAACACACATAAATATCTAGGGATCACGATCCAAACAAATGGGAAATCATTCACATTACACATAAAAAGGAGACTGATAGAAGCAGTGAGGGCCATAAACGATATAAAGAACATACAAGCCCTTTCACTCGAAACAGCAATGAGACTATTCGAGGCCAAGATACTACCGGCGGCAACGTACGGACTGGAAATAATATGGGAACGGCTAACGGAGAGAAGGCAGCTGGAGAGCCTGGAAAATCTGAAAGCCAGATACCTAAAGAGAGTGATGGGGTTATCAAAATATACCCCATCCAGGCTGACATATGTGATGGCTAGAGAAACATTCCTGCTTCAAGACCTGATGCTGAAATTCTTGTTACCCACAACAGAGGCAGCAGCAAAGGTACTACACAACAGAAGGAGAAAACAAGACGAGATCTGGGACGAATTCTACTCCACAGAGGCGATGGCAAACAACAATTGGATGTCGGCGAAGTACGAGCTGCGGCACCTGGTGACCAGGATGGCGGTACACGGTTTCCACCACAGAATATGCACCAAGAAGACATATCACGTACCAGAAGATACATGTGTATGCGAGATGTGCAAGGAAAGATGTGACCGATACCACATCACAGTGTGTAAAAACAGAAAGAAATCCATAAGCGAATATGCGCGGGACAAATAAAACAAAACAATACACAATGTGTGAACATTATCATTATTATTAATATAGTGTTTTTCTGGAATTTATTCCTAATTCTTCCTGATTAATGATGTCGATAATAGAGGCTAGTAGTTCTATTCAGTGCTGAACATGATAATTTTGCAGTCAATTGTAAGTTTCGCTTAACTTAGAATAATTTCTAAGTACAAATTCACGACTGAAATGCCTCTTCAGTAATAACAGACGAGTCGATATTTATAAGTCGGCTAGTAGTACCAATTCACCTTTTGTATCTCCAAGTACAACAATAACGTCTCGGACCCTCCAGTTTAGAATGCGCGAGGTATACAAATATATTTTATTAGTAATAATAATTTATTGAATTAGTGCTTTTAGAAGGACTTTATATTTTGTAGAATTTTTATTTTACGTACAATCGAAGTTGTGTATAGCTTTGAGAATTAATTGCACTTCGAGATATATTTTTTAAATTCTTTTCATGAGTTTGGAACTTGATTTAGAATAGAACTGTGAACAAGTTTTATTCAGTGAAAATGGAGGCCAAGTTTTGCATTTCCTAATTATTAAACGACGTGTAGAGAGAGAAATTTCCCCAGAGAAAAAGGAAGGTACAGTTAATACGAGCTGAAAAGTTCATCTTGAGAGTTGTGGTGGTGGTGATGGAAGTTGCCCTTATCTTTTCCTGTCTGGTCTTACGTTTCTAGTCGACTAAACCCAGTCTTACAACTTCTTTCTCTCTTTCATGCACCTTCTTATTTGTATCCTTTTAAATTCGGAATAAAAACATAGAATCTCTCTATATGTAAAATTCAATGCAGGATATAAAAGGGTCTATACATTTCTATATTATAGGAATCCCACAGAGAAAACCTCAAAGAAGTATATTTTCTTCAAAATATTTTCAAAGGTAAATTAGATTACTATTTTCGTTTCATTTCAAAACTAGAAACACTTTTTTTGATGATATAAAAGCTGATTAAAAACACTCTAATATTGTTCACCACTGTGGTCCCGGGGTAGCGGCGGTGTCTCGTAGGCAGCAGACCCGAGTTCGTTCCCCGGTCGAGAAAAGTTTCCAGGGTGATAGTTTTTTTCCCCCATAAACTGTTAGAAAATATCGTTAATCATCTATCATAAGCAACATTATTATATTGGCCATGTTCAGTACGAATGTATGAGTGAATGGCGTGTTTCGTCTTAATGTTGTGTCCCGGAGGTGCTCCTGACATTTAGTTAATCACTCCTATAATGTGTCGTTGTGTGGCCAAAAAAAGGTATTTGTGATCCATAGTTTAAAATCCCTATTTCGATAGGTCGCACCACAAAAGCCCAGGTGGCGTGTGGTATATAAAAATACCTATAAGGCGACAGGTGAAACTGAGATAAAAGAAAAAAAATAGAGTATCGATAATCGAATATATATATCGAATTTTTCTTTTTTATAAAAAGGTTAGAGACATTTTAATATTTGGGAACTTCATTCTTTTAATTTTACTGGTAAAATGATAAAATAGTCACACCATAGTCCTTAAAAGGACCCTCAGGAGGTAGGCGGTTAAGGCTCACGTCTTTCTAGAGAATCGGAACACTATGCCAGATGGGTCGTCAGCCCTGCGTAAAGCTCGCATTTCCCTCCAGAACGTAGTCTGGAACTCATTTAGTTAGAGTCGGCCGCAGTGATCGAGTCCATAGGGACGGGGTTTCAAACCGGCTGGAATCTAAGAATTTTTTAGAATGAAAAAATGCAAGAGACGAGTCCGCGGGAGGGTTATTAAGCAGTGCATACAGGACCTGAAGATTTTCAGCCTGGTAAACAACCTATACTTACTTACTTACTTACTCACTGGCACTATCGAACCCATAGGTTCATGGCCGCGCGGACATAATCTCTCCATACGTCCCTATCCTGAGCTAAGGCTTTCCAATCATTCCCTGTATAATCTACTTCCCTCAAATCATAGTTAATGTTATTCTCCCACCTCATTCTTGGTCTACCAACTGGGCGTTTTCCCTCTGGCTTTCCTACAAGAAGCTTCCATGCAAGTCTTTCATTCCCCATACATGCAACATGTCCTGCCCATCGCAATCTACGAGACTTAACTGTTCTTATTATATCTGGCTTCCTATAAAGACCATGTAGTTCATTGTTATGTAGTCTTCTCCATTCACCTGTCTGTTCATCTCTCTTTGGTCCAAAAATTTGCCTAAGTACTTTATTCTCAAATACTTGTAATCTCCGTTCCTCCCTTAAAGTAAGAGTCCATGTTTCTCACCCATATAATATAACTGGTAGACTAATAGTTTTATATATTTTCAGTTTAACGTTTTTTGAAAGGAGTAGGGACATCAAGAGTCTCTGTAATGCATAATAACACGCATTTCCAGAATTGAGCCTATGTTTTATGGTAAACAACCTATAACCTCAATAATAAGGCCTCTGACTAAAATTTAACTATCTTCCTCCATCCAAGTAATGACTTAGTCTACTATTAGATATCTCCAGGAGGCGATGTAACAACAACATGTCGCTCTTATATCTATTGAGAAGTAAGGATAACTAAATTAGTATAGTTAATAAACTTCCTACTACAGGAGAACCAGTGTCCCTAAAGGGACGAGCGGGAATCAAACATAAATCTAAATAATCATTTTCATTAAAGGGTGAGTCGACACCTTAGGCATAGCGCCTCTATAAGGTTCAGGACAGATAAAAATTCTTACCCTATCTGGACTCGAACCCGCTACCTTTCGGCTTGTAGCTTATTGCTTTAAGTATCAACGCTTTTAAAATTCATATTAAGGCACCGTTGAGATAAGATATTAAATATAAAATTGGTACCTGGTAAGTCAGTCGTTCTCAACTAAATTATTAAATAATCAATTGAGTTGGTGTTTACTTGATGAAAATCCATATTTATTAATTAAATAAAAATAAAACGAAGTTTTATTTGATTTTCATATTTATTATATAATTCAGTGGCAGCTGTTTCGGTACACTGTACCTCTTCAGACATGTTAACAAATTATGAATTGTGTTCCAACTGATCTAAGCAATAATACAATAATATTTATTTAAATTTTTAAATTTAACAAAGCGGATTCATTCAAATCAAGTTGAGAATTTAACAGTTTTTACTACTTTTAAATTTATTAATTTCTACAGCCTCCAAAAGATCTAACTTCTTACCCTTATCACAAATATGTAAAATTTCAAAATTTGGATCGAAACAATGATTAAATTGGAATAGGTGGTTAGCATATTTTGAATTTTCTAAATTTCTGTTATATGCTCTCGTGTGTTCCTTTATCCGAGAGATAAAAGGTTTACCAGTTTGTCCTATATAGATATTGTCACATGTGCCACACTTCAATTTATATACACCTGATAATTTTTCTTTTTTTGTTTTTCGAAATTTTACATATTTGTGATAAGGGTAAGAAGTTAGATCTTCTGGAGGCTGTAGAAATTAATAAATTTAAAAGTAGTAAAAAACTGTTAAATTCTCAACTTGATTTGAATGAATCCCCTTTGTTAAATTAAAAAATTTAAATAAAAATTTTGTATTGTTGCTTAGATCAGTTGGAACACAATTCATAATTTGTTAACATGTCTGAAAAAGATACAGTGTACCGAAACAGCTGTCACTGAATTATATAGTAAATATGAAAATCAAATAAAACTACGTTTTATTTTTATTTAATTAATAAATTATTAAACTTCATAAAGTAATTCCAATATGGAGACCTTTCAAAAGTAATGTTTCATCTTCTGCATTTTAACGGGTTCTGATGTTGTTGTATAAGTTGTACAGCGGGTTTATGTCTGCGGGTGTGTTCTCATTGAAGAGGTCTGTACTTTTTGCTTCTTTTAGAATCTGTATATCTTCAAGGATGCTGATCCTGAGTATAACAACAACATGATGAGCATCCTCAGATACAGAGATTCTTAAAGAAGCAAAGAATACAGACCTACTCTATGCGAACACACCTGCAGACCTAAACCCGTTGTACTGTACTACTTAAACAATATTAGTATCAGTTAAAATGCAGAAGATGAAACATTGTTTTTGAAAGGCCTCCATATTGGAACTACTTGAAGTTTTATAATTTAATTGAGGACTATTGACTTACCAGGTACCAATTTTATATTGCATATCTTATTGCTTTAAGTAACTATCCTAGATGCTCGTAAATTGTATTTGTAGACGCGTTATTTTTTTATAATGCGGTATACTTATCACGTTTAGAGTATTTAAGTGTAAGATTAACCAGACACGGCCGTAATGGAATCTGCTAGCTGTATATTACATTGGCCTATTCAGTAACATTTGTATGTGTTCGCAGATATTACATTCTAAGGGATCAGAGAGATTATCCATAAAATAAAACTTCACGATGAAATTCGAAAAACCACAATATTTAATTAATACTGAGAGAAATTTACAAAAAACCCCCCTCCAAAAAAAAACTTTTGTTGGTATGGTCCCGGCATTTAAACATGGCTTCTAAGGAATTCTGGTCTGAAATGCTACTGGCACAGATTTATAGTCTACTGTTTATGCATTTTATTATTGTGGAGTGAAAATTAGAAAGGCAAATTACTCCAAAGTTAGCATTTAAGAGGCGGCTTCGTGTAGAAAGCAGTTAGACGCTCACCTCTCACCGCTGGGGTATCACGTTCGCATCTCGGTCACTCCATGTGGGGTTTGTGTGCAAGAAACATAGCCTGGACAGGTTTTATCGGGGTTCTCCCGTGCCACAAACCTCATTCCCCATCTCTCCCCACTCATTTCATTAATTTAATGTAATTTCAAATCAACTGCCCTTGCGATGATGCGTCAAGTGTCGTCCGCCTGCACCCTTGCTATTAACAGATCTTCAATGTAAGGGGCTTCATCGTATCTCATCTCTAGATATTTTTTTAGCATTTAAGACTTGTGTTAGGAGACCCCAATTTAAATCCCACTGATGATCGGCAAGGCTCCGATATTGTTTTGACGTGTCTTCTCAGTTTTTAAGGTTGTAATTTCATAGATAGATCCATTTCCCCTTTAATCATAATATCAGACTTCACTGAATTTATTAAATTTTAGGTTACATTTATACAAGCGTAGACCTAGCAGGTACAATCGTTCATGCAACTTCAATTAATTGTCCTTCAAGAAGAAACCGATTATTAAAATCATTTATAACTAATATCATTATATAAGTTACAACAGCTAACATTATAACAATAATTAGAATTAGAGGCCCACCCAGCAATTATTACAGTATAAACACCTAATCTTGTACAACTTAAAACAAATAAAACCCCCAACTCAAATGAGTAAAGACCTCTTAAATAAGGAAAGATTATTCATAATAATAAAAAAATAGACTAAAAATAGGATCAAAATAATAAGAAATGTAATTAGAAGTTAAAGGAAATGTTTGTTCCTTACTAAATAACTTAATAGCATCTCTAAAAGGTTGTAAATTACCAATAAATCCAACCTACTTTATATAGTAATGCAGTCATCACACGATATTATATTATTTTATTACGCAGAATATAGGCCTACAAGAATCTCAGTATTCAAAATATAGAAAATAAAATAATTCTAATTTATAATAATATGTACCGTCATGTTTTTTTATTTATGGAAAGATGCAAACATTATTTTTTTTGCGCGATAGTGCGTTTTATCGTACTTAGAGCTATGGTGAACATGATTGAAAGTTCAACTTCCTACATTTCGGGGTTGCCAACCTAAATAACTACACTGTAATGAAATAACTACACTGTAATTACTACATATACAAAACGCGTGTGGAATGTAAAACCATTCTCCTCTATGTTTACTAATACAAAGTATATACAAAAAATAGCCAAACGGTTAGTGTTAATATATATTATACGAAATAAACCACTTAATTTTAAATGAACTGAACTTTATTTGAAACAATATAAAACAATTATTACGTACTTGTCGCCATTTTGTCTCTAATTAGTCTCATGACCTCCTGTAGCTTCAACTAATAAACATTGCCCATACTGTCAACGTTAGTCAATTGTTTATAATGAACGCAAATATTTCCAACAATAATATTATTTTACTATTATTTATTTTTTGAAAACACCCGCGCAAAAAAATAATGTACAACGCACGTTTGTGAAGTGTATTACAGAATCTCGGAAATTAAAAACCTCGGTATCGCTAGATTTTTTAAACATTTCCCTCGCTTCTGTAAAAACCTACTCCCAACCTCCCATCGTAATATACTATGAAGTATAATTGAAAAAAAAAATGACTTTTAACACGCCACGTTCATAGGAATATGTCGCTGTCTTTAAACCATTGCCATACATTTCCTGCAGGATATCAGAATACGCACAATTTTACTTCCGGAAAATTTAACCCGAGTTTAACCCATGTTCTCTTTTCTTGACAGTTGTATTTATACGGTGAGGTATTGTCACTCTTTCAACCGAGGTAATTTCTTCGTTTGGCTTATCGTCTTTATCCACTCCAGCATGGATGAACCTTTTGGCATCAAAACTACTTCCTACATACCTATAGAATTAACAAGCTCTTAGTTTGTTCTGATGATATATTATTATTACCGACACCGAGGAGATACTAAGGGCCTACACGCACACTCTTTTGAGTAACATCAAGAATTTGTGGCTCGAAGTAAACATCAATACAATCATTATTTGGTCTCAAATAGACGTAATTATGTAATTGAAAATGAGGGTTAATAAAAATGTGGGAAATTTTGACCAAGTGGCTGAATTCACGTACGTATGAACAATAATATACAAACAGGAATGAGATGCAGAAAGGAACTGAATATAGGCTTAACTCTGGAATTCCATTTTTATGCAATACAGAAATTCTTATCATCCCAACTTCTCTCAAAAAACATTAAACTGGCAATATATATAGAGGAACATCGGGTAATGTGGACCTCTATTTTCAATTTGTTTTCAACTTTTAATTAAGGAATTTCAATTTTGTTTAATTAAAATGACTACACTGGTCAAACAGTGATTTTGTTACATAAAAGATTTTGGGTGATTCTTATGTATTTTCATCTGCTGATTCCAAAAATGAAGTCAGATATTTTCCATCACCCACCATTTTTTGTAAGTTTGAAAATACTTATTTTCCCATTTATTAGCATTTTTGGTATATAACATGACGATTAGAAGGATTATTTTACATTTATACTTAATTTCATTGTGCCAACAATGGACTTATGTTTTGCGATTGTTGCCTTGAATTTATAACTTACAACAATGACATTCTCTTACAAAACTGTGATTGTATGTTTTAAGTTCGCAGTTGAATAGAAGCTTTCTTAAAAGAAAGAAGCTAATTCTGTGCTCACTTCCGTAGTCACGTGAATTGTGATAGAAGTGTATTGTAAAGACTAAGTAGTGTATTGTATTATAGTGTATTGTAAAGTGAAGAGTAAAATTGTATTTGTATAAGAAATATGTCTCGAAAGTGTGTTAACGGTAGAAACAACTTCTGTTTCGTGTATGGTGAGCTCACTTTCAAAGCGCAGAAGCGAAAGTTTACTCCTCTAATAAGAAGAGCTTATCACTGCAATTTTAACAACAAAATAGACCAGAACAAGATATGGGCCCCGGAAATCTGTTGTACCAAATGTGTAACACTATTAACTGGCTGGTTGAAAGGATCCCGTCATATGCCTTTCGCAGTTACAATGATATGGCGCGAACCTAAGGATCATTTGACAGACTGCTACTTCTGCTTGACAAATATATCTGGAATAACTTCAAAGTCAAGACACACCGTTAAATATCCAATGTTAGATTCAGCAATTCGACCGGTACTTCCTGGGCCAGGTTTACCCATACCAATTCCACCAGATCACATAACAATGATTGAACAAATTTCTGATTTCAGGATTTATAGAATGATTCAGATTTTGCGGAAGATAATGCTATAAATGAAACTCACTTTCTAACACAGGAGGATTTAAATGATTTGGTTCGGGATCTTGGTTTATGTAAAAGGCAGAATTACTTGCTTCAAGATTGAAAGGATGGAAGCTACTGAAGGATGACACCAAAGTAACTTTTTTCCGCAATCGCCAAAAGGAATTTCAGGATTTCTTTTCTAAAGAAATGGACCTAGTTTTCTGCAATGATGTTGTGAATTTGTTCCAGTCACTGGGTGTTGAGTATAAATCTGAGGATTGGCGTTTATTCATAGACTCCTCGAAAACAAGTTTGAAAGGAGTGTTACTACATAATGGAAACATATATCCATCCATTCCTTTAGCCCATGCAGTTGGTATGAAGGACAATTACGAGAATATGAAGCTCTTACTATCCGCTATAAAGTATGACAATTTTTCTTGGCAGATATGTGGGGATTTGAAAGTTATAGCCATCTTACTTGGGTTACAGCTTGGCTGTACTAAATTTTGCTGCTTCTTGTGCAAGTGGAATAGCAGAGATAGAAGTAATCATTATATTAAAAAGAACTGGCCAAAGAGAGAGTCACTTAATCCAGGACAAGAAAATGTTCTTCATCAACCATTTGTACATTCTGAAAAAATCTGATTGCCTCCACTACATATTAAACTAGGCTTGATTAAAAAATTTGTGAAAGCAATGGATTGTGATGGCAGTGCATTTCTCTTCCTCAAAAATACATTTCCAAGGATCAGTGAAGCTAAATTGAAAGAAGGGATATTTGTTGGCCCTCAAATAAAGGAACTGATGAAAGATACGCAGTTTCAGAACAAGTTAAATATGCAAGAAGCAGCTGCATGGCAATCTTTCAAAGATGTTGTCTCAAATTTTCTGGGGAACTTCAGGTCTGATAACTACAGAGAACTTGTCAATGAGATGATTGAGAACTACAAGCTAATGGGATGTAATATGTCTTTGAAAATTCACTTTCTGCACCCCATCTTGATTTCTTCCCTGAAAAAGTAGGGGCTGTGAGCGACGAACACGGGGAGCGCTTCCACCAGAAAATCGCGGAAATGGAAAGGCGCTATCAGGGTAAATGGTGTCAAATATGTTAGCAGACTACTGCTGGACACTCAAGAGGGATATTCCTAAAGCGAAGTACAGCCGAAAATCCAATTCACATACATTTTGGGTGAGCAAACATAATTTCAGCTAAGATGTAATAAATTGTATTTTTTTTTTCCAAATGCCCCAGGTTTGTCTTTCGACATTCCTGGTTTCTCTCCTGGCATGGCGTACTTGTAACCCACTTCTGAGATTGGGGCGCCTGCAAGGCGGGGTGACGTTGCCCCGATGATATGATGGGTAATGATGATGATAATGGTGCGCAGGAGAGTACCTAATCCTAAACTTAACCTAAGATGAATATGAATGATGATGGTTGCGATGGCCATATGATTTCGGGGACCGTTTGGGCCTTAAAGTTTTCCTGACATTTGTCTTACAGGTGAGGAAAAACCCCGATAAAAACCTCACCCAGAAAAACTGTCCCGACCGGGGATCGAACCCGGGCCCGCTGCATGACAAGGCAGCATGCTACCCCGAGACCACAGCGGTGGACATAAATTGTAATGTATAGACACGAAAAATGTTTTTCGTGTGATTACTGGAATACCCTAGGTGATGGAAAAGTTCCGTAAACATATTTGAAATCAGCACAAAAAGCAAGTTAGAAACACACATTTTCTCCCTTGTAACATAAGAAAGTTCAAATTTTGTTGGCCAGTGTTATTATTAATGTCATAACTATGAAATAGCATTGTTATTTTATTCAAATATGCAAACATCTTCACAATTTATACACTTCTTTACATTACAAGAGAGGTCCACTTTCACCTCCATATTCCGATAAAGTGGACCCTAAAGTCCATCCTAGCTCTTGAACTATATTTATTTACTCTATTAATTATTGTTGATTATGACATTGGCACGTCATCCGTCTGCAGTAAGCGAGGGTCCTTTGGTTTAATAAAATTACAAAGGATATTAAATAAATATAATTAAGTCCATGGTTTTTACAGATGGCATCCTTATTGATTAATTATACGTATTTGTGTAAGATGAACCCAAATCCTCTTTAACCGCCTCGTTGAGGATCCACATTAACCGAATTCCTATGTTATGTTTAATTATTTTATACAACCGCCATTTCACATATTATAAAATCAAACCTGTCAGTATATTAATTTTTTCAATAGTAATAATATTCAATAGAAAAAATTAAGAATTAATTCTTAGCTTTGAAGATTTTAAACTGGTCGTTCTCATAAATGTCACAAATGAACCCTTCTTCTCACAAAGAATAAATAATTAAGCCTTGAACACGTCAAAGTTGATGAGGGGAAGAAGTTAAAATATTTTCTGTTCGAGAGCAGCTTCAATTAAGATATTAACAGGGTCCACTCAAACCGAAGGGTCCACATTATCCGAAATTCCTCTAAAAAATATCTTCCCAGTTGTATTAATTGGATGCGAAACATGACTTTAATTTAAGGGAAGATGAAGCATTACAATTGGTTGAGAATAAAGTTCTTGGGATTTTTTTTGTACCTAAGAGTGATGATGAGACTGTCTAGTAGATAAGACTACATAATATTGAGCTACGAGATATTTATGGGAAACCAGAAGTAATAAGAACGATTAGATTTTGTAGACTGCAATGGCCAGGACATGTAACACGAATGAGGGTAGAAAGAGGGGCATGTGAAATTCCGTGTAGGAAAAGCAGAGGAAAATCTTTAAGCAGTAGTCGAAGAATGAGGTGGGAGATTACAATTACCTCAGAATGGAAAAGTTATGTATACGCGGTCATGAACTTATATGTTCTAGTATATATTTCACACAATTAAGGAAATGGTACATCAAAATCTGACACCTTAATATATTGGCTGATATCTTTAACCTTTTGACCGCCGAGTTTCCCTTTTTCCAGCTGGGCTGTGGGTGCCAGGTTTTTTAAATTTAAAGTACTACGCCATACTACATAATATAAACCTATATAAAGTATAATTAACTGTCTACATGCCATGCTAAACTCACTATTATACATTTATTTGTAAGTTAGGCGGTGTTGCTTCCGCTTGTAAAGATCCCAAGGTTCGAATTCAGCACGGTGTCTTTATTGAAATTTGTTATCACTATCACTAAAACATTTATCCTATTGAATAATTTTGATGGCAATATCACTAAACAATTATGATATTAAATATTGTTGGACATTTTTTATGGTCCTGGGTTCGAATCAATTCCTGTCAAACAGCTGTTTTATGCCACGTGTTTCGTCTGGCGCGACACGCCCACCACTGTCACTCACACCTTGTTCATTTAGGTCTACATCACTTGCTTTACTATTTTACAGGCTTAGATTGTAATAATATTCTCTTAGAAACAGGACTACTATCACATTCCTCAAACGAACAACCATTTGATGAACTGTTACTGTCACTCTCGTCTTCTGATAAAACTGACACAATAAACTCGCGTATTGTATTTTCGTCAACTGCGAGACATGTATCACTGAGTTTCACGGCACGACCTACCCCTTGGTTAGATATCTTTTCAACTAAAAATAAAATAAATAAAGAGAAAATCCTGAAATTGCAATATTCCATAGGAAAAAAAAAGGCCTTGAAACATGTATGTACACCCTCCTTCAGAAAACCCATTTACAAACAGCCTGTACCATTATTCTGTAAGGGATGTGCAAAGTATTAAGTATTAAGAAAGGGTGTACAAACACAGGACGAAAAATAATGTTAGTTTATTGAAATAAAAACTTACAATATTTAAAGTAATAAGATTGAAAACCGGAGCTTGCCGGGCGTGGCATACCGCTGTACACACACTTTCACCGGCGCATGCCGGGCATGGCATACAAAAGGTTAAACATTTAAAATGCTGTATACATTATATGGGCGGCGTTATGCATTAACCGGCTATGCGCCATTATGTAAGTTCCGAGAAAAGTACTCTTTTTTACAATTTAAACTGTAGCAAGAGCTATTTAATTATTTGTGACTTGATAATCACTTATATGATAATATTGTATACACTGATTCATACTGTATGAGTAAAAAAAAATGTGTATTTATTTTAACCGTCAATATTCCAATACTGCACATAGACGTAATGGTAATCATATAAAAATAGTTCTGCATCAATCAGTTTAGCGCCGCAAGAGGGTGTTTACACTGTTGATGCGTATTAGTATGGGATATTTTATTATGTAACAATCAGCTAAGCGTCATGGTAATGCGTATACACTGTTGATGTAAACTATTGTATCATTATATGGTATGCACAATATACTTATTAGTCCGCCGCAGGGGTCTCGAGTTCGTGTGCTGTCTTGTCACGCGGTGGATCCCCGGGTTCGATTCCCGGTCGGGACATGCTCCTGGTGATGTTTTTTCGCGGTTTTTCTTCACCTGTAAGGCAAATGTCAGGAAGCTTAGGACCCAATGGTCCCCGAAAATCACTCGGCCATCATCATCATCCTTATCATCATCATCATCCTACACCGGTGTGGGAGCTACCACACTTATAATTCCTAGTAAAGCTGCAAAGTATAGCATGAAAATGCTATGGTTGCAGTCAAAGACCTGCCCTCGGGCAGAATTACTATGGTTGGATATACTTATTACTAATATGTGTTTATATATTGTTTTGTAATACTTCTTACATATTATATTTTGAAATGTGAGTGTTAAATGAATAATGTTTTCTAAATAAATCCAATTTATCCATACAAAGTACAGTACACGAGAAACAAAAAACTCATAAAAATAGGGGAATAAAAAAGGAAACGGGCATACTGTAACAATTTTGTGAAATAAATTTTGATTATTCTTTTAAAAGAATATCGATACACATCAATCAACTTGCACACTAAATGTTTATTTTGAACTATAATACGTTTTTAAAGGCATATATATGACTATTATAGTCTCTCTAGTTTAACTTTACGAGAAATTTGTAGAATGAGACAACTGAACTCACCTCTCGCACTCGCACCAGTATTGTCGGAATTTCTTCACCAGGTGTTAATAGCGGAAAGGGGGGAGAGGAAAACTAACAACAGGGTGGATTCTTTCTTTTATATCTGGACTAAAGTGGGTCAACGATCTACCCTTGTATCTCCATCTCTCTCTCTCTCTGCCAAGTTAAGCTAGCTATACTATAATAAGCTTATGTAAGCTAACTATAAACCACATTTAAAATAAATAGAACAGTAAATAATACAAATAATTTATCTCGTGTTATAATATCAAGTACTCACATTGGAAATTTATATAGGTCTATATTTAAATTATCATGCAACAAATTTAGAAAAAATATACACTTTTCATTTCACAAAAAAATTAACGAATTTTACTAACGGATGAACAGTGGAACTCCGACCTCCGTGGCCTATTACATAGACCTCTGAATTGATAAGAGCTTGATTTTTTGATCTTCATATTTATAAAATAGGAATAGGCTATGTGGACTTTACCTACGAAAAATATATGACTCACATAATTAATAAAACTCTTACAAATCTGCAAGTGAGACAGAAGATGCCTTTCCATTTTCAGTTCGATTCTCATATACCACATCTAAAATTTTCTCACTTCTGAATGCCATTATAACATTAAAAGTGTCACACTGAGTTCACAACTTTCACTAATTATTGTAGCACCAAACCAACAATATCCAGTTATGCATTAACAATATAAGAGCGGGAACATTTGTCGCTAATCTGCATGATGCAAAAGTTAGCTTTGTATTTATGAAGATCTAGTTTCATAGTCGTATTTTGCAAAACACAGAATCTCTGATAGGACTGATGGCGTTTATATTTTTCCTTAATAATAAGACTATATTTAAAGATTTGGCGTTAAATTATAAGTACACTTACTGTTGCGACAAGAGTTAGTCTCTCTGTCTGTATAGCAGACACCTGCCGCCGGTTATTACGCTAATGATGTAGTTAATCTGACTTCCGATTGTAGGCACCTGAATACAGTAACGCTGAGTTGTGTTGGTAGCATTTTTGTTGTATACTGTTGCCAACGTCTGCGTATTGTGCTCAGGTCGGCAGATGACTACAACATTTTTCCTCATTGTGCGTTAGGCACTCTCATCATGGACGGTAGTAATTGTATAGAGATTCGTGGGAGGTGGATCTCCCCCAGCTTACAACTGGCTATTGATGAATTCTCCATCTTTACTTTTGGTTGATCGCCATCGAATGTGATAATTGAACTTTGTGAGTTTTGGAATTCCACGAACTTACGTGGTTATTGAGGGCCACGTGCTGCCTGTTACGAAGTTAATACACTTCGAGACCCCTCTAGTCCTAGGAACGGACTTTGATTCAAACATTTGGTCCTGCTTTAATTGTATCTACGTAGTAAGTTAGCGCAAAATAAACTTGATTTTCACCGATTACATGTGTTGTAATAACTAAATTTACCTTTATAAAAATCCAGCACCCCAGAGGAATATTAGGAAAAGAATTCAAAAGTAGACCGTGTTGGCACTCAACACTTACTTCATCAGCCTGTGTAACAGATGACATCTCAATATATATTTCTTTAAATGGCGCTTATCTAATTGATGCATAATGCCATATATATTACGGTAGATCTTAAATTTTTAGTTGGAATAGCTATGTTGTCTCATATAATAGAACTTGAATATCAATATTCTAGCATTAAATATAAATTACCTGTTTTATAAATTTAATCAAATTGAAGCATGTCTTTATTTTAAAAGTGTTTCTAATATTTTTACAAATTCACCAAGAATGTATTTTCCGGTCTGATCTCAAAATTTATTGTCAAAACCCAGTATTTTAATTTAACACGTTTAAGTAAATTGGATGAATTTAAGATCAACATGATTTCGTCAAAAACCATAAGCAACTTTTTAAAAATTATTATTCACTGAGAGCAATTAATATTATAATTACAAAAAAAATAAACGTTATCTCAGTCAAAACATATTTTTTTTCTCATATGCCCCAGGTTTGTCTTTTCGACATTCCTGGTTTATCTCCAGGTATGGCGTACTTGTAACCCACTTCTGAGGTTGGGGCGCCTGGAAGGCGGGGTTACGTTGCCCCGATGATTGATGGGTGATGATGATGATAATGGTGCGCCAGGAGAGTCCTTAATCCTAATCTTAACCTAAGATGAATATGAATGATGATAATTGCGATGGCCATATGATTTCGGGGACCGTTTGGGACTTAAAGTTTTCCTGAAATTTGTCTTACAGGTGAGGAAAAACCCCGATAAAAACCTCACCCAGAAAAACTGTCCCGTCCGGAGATCGAACCCGGGCCCGCTGCGTGACAAGGCAGCACGCTACCCCGGGACCACAGCGGTGGACAAACATAAATTTATTGTGTCGACGTTTCAATCTCCTGTTGTGATGTCTTGAAAATAATCTCACAACAGGAGATTGAGACGTCGACACAATAAATTTATGTTTTGACTGAGATAACGTTTTTTTTGTAATTATAACCATAAGCAACGTTTGCCCATACATCCCTATTTACAGAAATTCTTATAAATGGAAGTATAATTATGACCAATTTAAACACTATACACAGCATGTGTTGAATAAATTAAAATGCGATCAGGTATGGAATTAATGTAAGTATGTAATGTAGAGAAGGAAAATATCAATACGAGTCCTGAAGTGTGTAATTACAGAGTTATAAGGGTATAATATGGATACGGGTGCACTCCAGAATTTTATTTACTTTTTTTTTAACTTCTTGGGTTAGGCATTTCTGCCTGTCCCAATTCCAAAAATGTGATATATTTGAACATAGGGCTTTTGAGTAATATAATGTTTACGTAGAAGGGTCATCAGCTCTTCGCAAAACCTCCAAACCTATAGAACCAGAGTTTCTTTTTGGAGTGTCGTCCACCTATATGATTTGTTTCCCAGGCGTAATAGTCTCATCTAAACCGAGTACATGGCTTCTGGCTCCCGAGATTCGCCAAACGTCCTCCAACTTTAGTAATACAGTTCCAACATGAAAAGTATGATAATAGGATTTTGTATAGCGAGGCTTTTTGAGACGCTAGCTTCATGAAACATTTCATGGGTAGTAAGAGCTCATCCTAATTTCCATCCCAGCTATTCCTGGTCTTTGGAACCTACTATAATTAAATGCGTGAAAGGTGTTGCATATTTTTTATGTATAATAATCTACGTAATATGAATTTTGCACATTTGATAATCTTAACGCCCGCATACGAATTTTCATTTGTTATGTACGTAAATAGAGTAGCTTTCGCTGCAATTTATCTCCTATAACGAAATGATGATTTCACCGAAATATATTAACTGATATAAATGTTCAAATTGAGATATACCACCAGATGTGTCCTGTACACACAGCACATAACTAAGTTGATCGTTCCGTGTCTTTGGCTCGTAGTCCTACTCGTCTATGATGTGGTGTACGATGCCCTTCTTATGTGGGTGTATGCACTACTCTGTTACCAAATCGATATCACCACATCACTCTACCTTGCCTATCACTGCAGTATAGGCAAGGATCTAGCAATTGAATTTGCATAGAGATCGCTTATAAAATATAACTGCAAGAAAAATACAGAGGTTCCAGATGGAATACATGGGACGGTGATTTCGTTGCCAACATTTATCTGATCTCGAATGTATTACATATGTGTAGAGTTCTACTGCAGTGTATTACAGTGGTAAACTCTATACAGTAGTGATACAATGGGGTAAACAATTGAAGAATACGGACAAAGCGTTTAATTTATAGCAGGAAGATGGATGTTATCCTATTGTGTGTTACTCTTTCTATTATGAGAAAACGTAATTAAATTGTACGTCTCAGTGCTTCAAAGAAATTAAATGTAGGTCTATTCTATGCAACCATGTATATTGTAAATGAAACGGTTCCATGAACTAAGGTTTCTGTTAGCCCCCGCTGTAGTCTTATGGGGTACCTAATTTAATTTTTAAAGTTTCACTTTGTACAACTCTTGCTCCATTTCTTAACGTTGAAAATTTCGTTTAAAATTTCGGGTTATCTGAAATATATATATTAAGAGGAGGCAGCTCCTTGGCGCAATCGGTTATACGCTCGCCTGTCACCGCTGGGGCCCCGATTTCGAGTCTCAGTCACTCATTGTGGGTTTCGTTGTGGACGAAACGGAGGTTGGGCAGGTTTTTCTCGGGGTTCCTCCTGTTTTCCCTTGCTACAATTTCATTCCACTATTTCTCCATAATCATCTCATCCATTTCGTTTCATCAACCCCTGAGATGGTTCTTCAGGAGTGATCGGCTGGCACCCTTGTCATTCACAGTCCTCTATATACAGAGACTTCATCTCATCCCATCCCTCAACCCGACCCTAAGTTGGACACGAGTTAAGATGATTATAGATATAGTAAGAGACGTCTCCGTGGCGCAAGATGAAAGGCATCATCTCTAACCACTAGGGTCACGAATTCGCGTCTCGGTCACTTCGTGTGGATCACGTGGTGAACGAAATGGAATCAGGGTAGGTTATTTTTTTCTAGAGGTTACTCTCGTTTTGCCTGTCAAATTTAATTTCACCATTTCTCCATACTTATCCCATTTATATCGTTCAATTTAATTTCATCTGCCCCTCTGATGGTACGTCAGGCGTGATGGGCCGGCACTTGTAATTCACGGACCTTCAATATAAGCGCCTTAATCGCATCATATCTCATCTCTCGACACGGCCCTGTGTACAATATTAGTTGAAGAAGGTACAGTAAGAAATACTTTTTTCTAAAGTATAACCTGTAAAAATTAATATAAATGATTAGAAATTTATTACTTCATGTACAATTTGAAGGAAAATTAAAATATACATCAATAAATATATCTAACATGCATGGTTCAATAACATAGTCGATTCTTCGTTTCTTCTTCTTTTGTGTTCATTGGATCTCGACCTCGTCTCGTCTGCCTTTCATTATCATCAACTACACAGTTTTGACCTATCGATCCGTACCATTTCCATTGGAATTATCAATTTTATTTTAATATAATAACAGTAACAACTGAAAGAAGGTTAGATCTCTCGTACATCGGGAGAGTATATGTGACTCTTTTTAAATTACTTTTAACTTCATAATATCATCTAATTTCTGATGAAAATTGGCCCAATCAGTAGAGAAACGTATGCTTTCGATCGCATGAGGCGCTTGCTGTATTTATTCGCATTCAAGTATTTCCAGGAAAATCTACCTATATTCGCCTTCACTTGTTTCTTATTCTCATGAAGTATAACGTTGCTAGAAACAAACTCGCTTTATCTCGGTTGTTACTTTCTGGTTCTCTATTTATTGAACGACGCTGTTTTTGTATCAATTTTTGGTTTTTAATTTGCATATTTTATTTTTTTTAGAAAGCTTAAATATTCACACCCTTTATTTTACAGTTTTGGACACGCAATTTGGAACTGAAAAGTCACCGCACTATCGAATAACTGAATACAGTATGCCTATATTCCGCTTTGCGGGATGGGATTTGAAATACGAATTAACGTCTATTTTAGGCAAATAGCAAATTAAAAATATTTGTAGCAAGAAATAAATACTAGAAAATACGTATATTTTATTATTCTACATATCATTATAGTTCCTAAATAATAGTGTCATATCGATGGCAGACAATAAAAACCTCGTAACTCCATCAGTCATTGAAAACCACATAACTCCAATAGCCAGCACAGAAATATGTAGTGCATAAGCTGTTGAGAACACGGACTGCAAATTTATTAATAATTTGACTTGTATTATGTAGTAAATTATGTGAGAACTATTGCTGTGTCTATTATCTTAATTATTTAAAACAGTTAAACAGTTATTTGTTTTTCCTGTAAAATTTAGCAAAATGGAGTTACGAGCTTTTCATTGTCCACCATCGATATATATAATTGTTGCATAGAGAGACCAGCGGTATTACACGCACGCACGCACATTGAATCAGTGAATGTAAATTATGGATCTGTTAAAGTAAGCAGTTTGTATATTGATTAATGATGAAGACCTTCCCTCATTAATTAATTGTATCAATTTATTAGAAATGGAATTTAAATAATTATATACCAAAACCGTCTTCAAATTATATCTGTTTGCAGTTCAGGGGGCTCCTAGTATTCAGACCCTTTCTGGCCATTAATTTAGCCACTGATCCGGGTGCATTATATCCGGAAGAACCCGTTTCAATACACACAATACATCGCCATACATGAGAAAATCAAATGATATAGAGAGAAATGGTTTACACATGTAGAAAGAATGAATGTAAGAAGATTACCAAGAGCAGCATTCAACTACAAGCCAAGAGGTCCAAGAAATGTAGGAAGGCCAGTGAAAAGATGGACAGAACAACTGTGAGGCGGAACAGATAATGTTTGCCTAACCCGTGAAGTGAAGAAGAAGAAGAAGAAGAAGACATCGCCATACAGGTGTTAAAGAGAATTTAGAAATTACAGCTCGCAACAGAGATCGAACCCTGATGAGGGAGTTGCTATAGTCGATTATGGGAATTAGAATCCTCGAATGAGTACAACAGGATCGAAGAATTCTACACCATTGTCTGGAGGCTGCTTAGGAGATTGTATGTTGTGCCCATGACTAGTTTAACAAACCTGTGTGTGTGAGATGGAGCCGTTTCCTATGTGAGAGTTGAAACTTCACACTAACAGTGATTTTCCGTGCAATTAGACTAGTTTGATTGGTGACTGCTTTTAGTAGTAGTAATAGGACTTTATTATACTAAAATTAAGATATATATGATGTTATTTACAAATATGGGTCGCACGGGCAGTAAGCCGTACGTGTTGTTGACAGTCCGTTACACTAAAGTCATATTTTGTAATAGTATACAATTGAGGGGAAGGAATTAAAGTGGTTAGGACATGTTTTAAGAATGGAATGAGAGAGGTGGCCAAAGCAACTATATCAATGGCATCCGACCAGAAGGATGAAAAGAGGCAGACCGAAGTTAACATGGAAGGAAAACATGAAGACATTAATGCAAGCAAGAGGGCTAAGCATTGAAGATGCCCAAGATCGTAGGATTTGGAGGTTTGGCACGGGAAGACGGCAGCAGCTGTAAATACCCGAAGATAGAGATAAATAAAAAAAAAGAGAACGATAATATTACAATTACATAAAGAAAATACAATAATATTACAGTCCCATAATAATACAATAATATTATACATTAATCAAGTTATGTGACTGTTTTTAAGAGCCCTACATACTGTTAAACAGGTTCATAGGGTCGAGGTGCACATACTTCTTATGACTTCATTGCCTGGATCGTTGAAGAATATATCACGCTTAATCGTATCCCTCCTCATTGCAGACGATGTATTTGTAGACAACGTGATGCCCGTTAAACGGCCGAAACATGGAGCGAGATGGAGTACTTGTTTGGCTTCCACTCTCATTAGATACCAATCCATTGGCTTCTACCTGTGGTAACACATGTGCGTAGTGTATTCGATCCATAGAATAATAAACTCTCCTTACGCGAATTCAGGAACGCTGTTAGACATTACGAGTTGTGCTCGGAATTTGGGAGCATGTCCTGTTGTCAATTTAGGCAAGGAATCGAGTTCTGCATTCAAGTAGGAGGTATATTGATCAGTTTATGTAAACAAATGAACACGAATCGTACCAAAAACAAACGTAATAACAGTGTATTTGTACTTCCTATATCACGGAAACTACTCCATGACGAGACAGGCCTAGAAGGCCCTTATCCTACCGGCCGGCTTCTATCTTTACATGTTGAAATAATATTTTTCCTTATGTATAAAAAAAAAGTAAAGTGATCCCACAACAGGCCCGGAGGCCCTTGGGGTAGTAGGAGGTTAAGGCTCCCACTTTTTCTAGACAATCGGCACTTTATGTCAGCCGGGTTGTCAGTCCTGCGTGACGGCCGCCTTTACCCCAGAACAAGCGTCTGGTACTCATTTCCGTTAGAGGCTGAGTCGACCCCAGGGCCATAGTGCCGCCAGAGGGTTTGGGTCAGTTTAAAAATCCTGACCTCAACGGGACTTGAACCCTCGACCCTCCGGCTTGTAGCTCAGTGCCTTAACCACTACGCTACGGCGTGCCCCCTTTCCTTATATATATATATATATATATTATATATATATATATGAGTAATGAAAACCTACTTTTTTCCCCATATTTTCCGATATGTTCAGCATAGTCAGAATATAAGATTTTCTCAAACACTTGTACCAGAATATCACATATTATTTCTTTCAGATTACAAACTGTATCTTTAAACTGCAACCATTGGTGTAAAATACATATTTGAGTGTTTATGACGTCAGGAATTCACTAACCTCCGAAAAATACATAACAGTTAAATTGTTGTCATATCAACCCAAGGTCCAAAATAATTTGCATTCTTCTTTTGCGTCCTTAGTATATACTATGGGTACAACTGTCGCTCCCTCGGTATTTTTCACAACTATATTTTCAATAAACCTCTCGCCTATTCACTGCTTTTATCATCATCATCATCATACACTACTCAGGAATATAGGGCAATGTTGATATGTTTCGGTCTTAACTAGACAGTTGTTTTTGTGGACGTCTATGTTGTCTTTGTGAACGGGGGGGATACTGAACTGCATTGGGGGAACCTAGTTAGTGACATTGGGAATGGAGTTTTGTGTGCTTTAAAAAATAGATGAGCCTAATTAAAACATCAGGTTATTGCACTGGGTTATTTTGTTGCCATTATGTGTCACTCCTACTTTTAAAAACGTACTTTGCTTAAATGTCAAATAACTGAAATTCAGATTTGTAATTTTCAGTCTTTATATTCTCATAAAATTTTTGCTTCTTTAAGATTTTTTATCAGGACAAAATAAAACACTAAATGCATTGAAATAGACATATAATTAAGAATATCTATTATCAAGATTCTTTCTTGCGGCATTCTGCGCTTTGGAGCAGGATATATTTTCAATACCTGTGCGACAATTTCTAATTTAAAGGATTTTTATAAAAGCACTCTACTTTATTTTCTGTATTATTATATTCCTTATATGTGCCCACCGTTGTGGTATCAAGGTAGCGTGCTGTCTTGCCATGGAGCGGGCCCCTCTTCGATCATTGGTCGGGACAAGTTTCCTGGGTGAGTTTTTTTTCAGGGTTTTTCCTTACCTCCAAGACAAATGTCAGGAGCATTTAAATCCAAAATGGTCATGTAACACCATCTCTCCATGATTATCATCACTGTTATACTAACCTCATTTAGATTACGTTTAGGAATAAAGCCTCTCCTGGCGCGTCTTTACCATTATCACTACCTTCCATATATCATCGAGGCTGCGTAATCCCACCTCTGGTCATCATTATCATCACTATCATACTCGCCTCATTTAGATTAAATTGAGGATTAATACCTCTCTTGGCGTATCATTACTATCATTACGACCTTTCATATATTATCGGGGCAGCGTAACCTCGCCTTCCAGGCGCCTCAACCTCTGAAGTGGATTAAAAATACGCCAATTGCAGAAGAGAAAACCAGAAATGTCGTAATGACAACCTGGCGTCGTTGATAAATAATTCTACATGTCACTTCTGATCCATATTCATGTTGAAAGTTTGAAAAGGAAATATACCCGTGATTGCTAGAGGAAACTATCTAAACCACGATTCCTGTTTCACAATACTTTATCGTTTACATAACACTGTGTTTTCCAAAGCCTTCAAGGTGTCAGTAAGTCTCCCATACATGTTTTTGTTCACAGACAAATTTCCAAGGACGATATAATGTAATATCGTCCTTGGAAATTTGTCATGGCTTCGTAGAACCGTCCATTACTTACCTATTCTCTATGAAATACTACAAACATCCGTATTTAATTACTTATCACACCGTTTCGTTAGCATCTTCGACACATATAATTTAGAAACACAAGCTCACCAGCATAGTATTCTTCATTACACTCCCATCATATTGTGCCTTACATTTTCACATCTCAGAATATGGAATTCTCTTCTCCCTTTGTGACATTCTGTCAAACAATACCATTATTTAAAAGTAAATTTAAGAATTATATAAAACAAACTAGGAAATACTTCACTTATATCATTGCTTAAGAATTAATAATTTCCTTTATTTTATAAAAAAAAATAGTATTAGGACATACGAATTTCTTAAAATACCTATGTATATTTATGTATATATATATATATATATATATATATATATAATATATATATAATCGGTGGATAAATATTACTAAATTTAACTCTTTAGTTGACAATGCATCCTATAAAATACATTTGGGTTAATTAATATAATGAAAAAAGTAGTAAAACTAACGAATATAAATTAAATATATTTGTGTTCAATTACTAAGTATACAATAATAACTTACCGTTATACATGCTTTTGTTTTCTCTGCGGTCCGGCACATTTAAATAACTGGTACGAGAATTCGACAATTTAAGGGCTAATTACTTCATTCAATAGCTCTTATATAAACCTAATACGGGTTGATTACTCTATCCCTTATATTTTTTTCATATTTCATTACAGTATTAGATTTAATTATTAAGTTATACCTCTTCGTCTCATCATTGTAAATTTCACAAAATTTGCATTTCTTGTCAAATAATATATTTTGCGATAGTTATGTTTTAATACTAGCTAATTCCCGGCGTGCCTTGCTACGCCTAAGTAAACGAAATAGTAAATGTTAACTAAATGGTACACGCTGAAACGAATCAAACATGGCGATTGATAGTCAGTTTTTAATTTCAGATTTTAGGTAAACCTCCACTTCTAATTATCGGATTTCACTCATTTTTTTAATAATGACTACCGCGGTTTATTTTAATAAGAAATACTAAATTTTGTTGTGAAACATGCATTGTGACCACTAGAGTGATTTTAAATTTTCACTTGAGGTGAAATCCTACACCTAATGGTTTTGGAGGGATAAATTGTGAATATAAATCTTCCAGGGACCCACTCAAACACACACACAAAATTTCATCAGAATCGTTCCAATCGTTTAGAAGGAGTTCAGTGACATAGACACGTACAGAAGAATTATATATATTATATATATATATATATATATATATATATATATAAATGAAAACAAATGTCTATCCTGGTTGAGTAAATAGAAAGCTATAGGGGAGAGTCGAATGGTAACGGACATCGGCTGGTATCGGACGGTCATAGTTTCTCAAAATGTAAACATGTGGCACCACCTCCTTGGCGACTAAAATATGCCTTTCTGTGTTAGAAGCACGTGTTTTGTTCACACAGCCTGCAGGAAGCTTTGTTTGCGAATAGTTGTGATTTTTGTTTTTGGTGTGTGTTTTGACTGGCACGGAGTTATATTTAACAAAGAACTACAGCTAAACGAGTAAGTAAGCATTGATTTTATATTCACTACTAGAATCATTGTATATTAATCTAATCATCTATAGGTTTATACAATCACTGTTTTCAAAAGTTTTCTTTTTAATTAATATTTTTCACCACCACGTCATTCGGGTGGTATCGGACGCACTTCTCTCGGGTGGTATCGGACAGCCCTGACTATTTTGTTATTGATACTGATGGGACTTCCTTTGTTTTAGGTAAATACGGGTAAAATCCAAGGCAACTGGGATTAATCCAACATGGTACTAGCTGTACAACATGTCAGGGGCAAGAAAATGTCTATTATAGAGGCTAGCCACTTGACAGGGCGGTGATGAAGCCCTTCAAAGATGCATGTGATAAAGCATGTGCGTCTTGAATGAGGTTTTATCCGAAATTGAAAATAGGTCTGAAAGATATTGCAGGCCTTGTTAACCAAGCATTTATTAAGATCTGTTGCATGGATCTTGCCAAATCTGCTTTCAAGTGTACGGGGATATGTCCTTTGAATCCCAATATCTTCAATGATAAGGTTTTTGGCCCATCTGTAACCGAACCTCAGTCTTTAATTCAAGATCCCACACCTCCTCTTCCCCAAGCCACACTTGAACCTCCTGATCAAGTCCGTCAATCAATTTCTCCACTTCCTTCTCAAGCTGAATTCTCTGCATCATCCACTGTGCCAGAGATTCATTCACCCCTTACAGTCAAAGCAGATTCAATCAACGACAGGCCCTCTACGTCAAACACATTACTAGAGAAGATCTCACCCCTGCCTAGCAGTGCAAGAGAAAAATTAAATTCCAGAAAAAGACGTCGGCAACGGAGCGAAATTTTGACTTCAACTCCATTTAAGGAGCAACAGGAGGAAAAGCGAGCCCGACTGTCTGATAAAGATGGCATAAAGAAGGGGAAATCCTTGAACAAAAAAGGAAAATACTGCAAGAAAGACCTTAAAATTCGATAAAAATACTGAAGACGACGCAAAGACTGACTGCATAATTTGTGAAGAGAACTTCGATGAAGATTGGATTCAGTGCAGTGTTTGTAATGGCTGGGCTCATGAAAATTGTGCTAATCTTGAAGGGGAGGCTTTATTTTATAAATGTGATACGTGTAGATGTGTTAAATATAAGTAAATGTGTGTTGTAAATAGTTATCCTGTAAGATTCTGTTCAAAATGTTGACTGTCCGATACCACCCTCTAGTTTTCAGATATACAAATAAATAACAATTATTTAAATTGGATATAATGTTCATTGTATTTAAAAAATTGCATAATGTTTAAAACAGGGGTTTAGAATGTGATCAAATATACATATTAATTACAATACAAAATTATTTACTGATTCCCAGGAAAAGTTAGGGCCAAATGATCTTATATGTCCGATACCATCCGACTCTCCCCTATGCCCTTTATTCCACTATATTAAATAAATACGTTATTGATAATATTTAAATACACTGGTCAACATGATTCTTGTCTCATGAGTACCAATAGTTGTACTTAATGCATTTTTTTATCGTGTTTTCAAATATGTATTCGGAATTTCTCCATCAATTTAAATTAATTGATTTAAATATTTTTTAATAAACCCAGAATTCTTCCCGGAAAACATTGGCTCAATGAGCGATGTGCACGGCGAATACTTTCATCAGGAGATTTCAGCTATGGAAAAGAGATATCAAGGCAAATAGAATCCGAATATGCTGGCCGATTATTGTTGGACCATCAAGAGGGATGCTCCACAGGCAAAATATAGCAGACGATCGTCATTTCTTACTTATTAATGTTCGAATATTGTGGAGTTACGAATGTAGAAATTATTAAAGTGTTTGAAATTTATTATAAATGCCTGTTCTCTCGGAAACCTTGCGTGATGGAGAAAAACCGATATCATATTTGAATTCAGGAGAAAAAATACTATCATAATCACATATTTTTATTTCTGAAACAAAAAAAAAGTTTATTTTTTGTTGCTCAGTGATATTTTTCCATTAACGCAGTTTAACCTCTCACCTTATAGGTAGACTACCCTTACGTGCACATGACACCCGGGCCTTACAGTGATACGACCTTTCGGAGGAGGGACTTTATAGTATGGATCATACACATACTTTCTTGGCCACATTGGCATGGACTCCTTCCCTAATGAGTGATCAACTAAATTCCAGGGCCACCTCCGACACAATCCAACATTTAGACGACACACACCATTCAGACACACACATTCATACCAAATGATAACTGATAATGATGATTATGATGGCCAGATGATGGCCCTAAAAGTTTCCTGACATTTAATACTAATAAAATTCATATCAAATTCCGTTGAGGTGAATAGTCATAAGATGAGAATTTTAGATTAAAGTGTACCTTTTGGCAGTTGCCGTCGTCCTCAACTTTGTTAAAGTGATGTATTTAAAATATTATTTGGAGGCCTTTCAGAATTTAACTCCCATCATCAGCAGGATGAATATGCGCTACTAGTTGATGAATCTAAGATGTTGTAGACATGGTCTTGATGCGTCACTAGTAGGAATTAGAGTTCATACTGATGATGGAAGTTAAGTTCCGAAAGGCGTCCAAATAATATTCTAAGTACGTCACTTTAAAAATTGAAGACGATGGCACCTGCCAAAAGGTACATTTTAATTTTATTTATTATCTTATTCCTGACATTTGTCTTACATATGAGGAAAAACCTCGAAAAAACATCATACAGGAAACTTCTCCCCACGGGGGATCGAACCCGAGCCCGGTGTTACAGTGGTGGGCATAATTTAAATATAAGAGTATCCATCCATAGTAATTCTGCCCTAAGGCAGGTCTTTCACTGCAATCATATATTTTCATGCTATGCTTTGCAGCTTTATGCGGAATTTTAGGTGTGGTAGCTTCCCGTCGCTTTCCACACCGGTGAAGGATGATGATGATAGTGACAAGGATAATGATGATGGCCGAATGATTTTCGGGGACCATTGGGCCCTACGCGTCCTGAAATTTGTCTTACAGGTGAGAAAAAACCCCGAAAAAACCTCACCCAACCGGGGATCGAACCCGGGCCCGCTGCTTGACAAGGCAGTACGCTACCTCGAGACCACAGCGGTGGATTATAAGAGTATAGCAACGAAAATTCTACTCGAACTACTATAAACCATTTTTTTGCCAATAAACCGTTGATATTCAGGTTTCTTACAGATGTCATTTAAAACAATACGAGTAGAAAGTGTGATATCAGATCGTGGTTCAGATTTAGTTTCTGCAATCAATGATTTTCTGAATAGCTGTAGTCTAAATTTATATGTTCTTCTTGTTAATGGAGCTTCCTTTTGAAATAAGGTATTGTTAAATCGTACGCTAAATAAAGGCTTCAGACAACTCAACGTTACTGTATTTAAGGTAATAAATAAAATTATCATACGTATTGCCACGGGTGATTTCCAATTCATCTAGAGGATTTGGAAATCAAGAGTGGCATTTCTTAGGACCATTTAAGGAATAAAATTAAGCTATTTGCTGACAATTTATTATTTAAATGTAGTTAATTTAAAATACTTACATATTTATGTAAACGGCGATGTTTGAAAACAAATGAGAAATTTGTGGTTATGTTTAATTTGTTCATACATGCAACTTGATAATATTATTTATTGCCAACATAGGATCGCAATATTGTAAGAATGCACTCTAGTGGAGTAAAAATGGAACACAACAAACTGTACATTATAGCCAACATTATAGGTTATTAATTCATTTTTCAGAAACAATTAAGTAAAATCCGTATTTAAAAACACAATTATTGAACATACAATTATCAAATGTATAGTTCGAAGGATTCTGTTCATTATTTGCTGTATTCAACATATTTGATAGAGAGTCAGTCACTGCAAAATAATGCTCCGACCTGTTTAGAATATTAAAAAGGAGGAGCTTTCTTCGTGCTTGTAATCAAAATTCGATAATTATCTGGATGAAACACAACCGTGATTGGTTGTAAAACAAAATTAAATGAAACGTGATTGGTCAATGACTCCCATTTGGGGCTTGAATTAAATAGTCAGTTTTATATGATCATCATATATATATATATATATATATATATATATATGTGTGTGTGTGTGTGTGTGTAAACCTCTGTGGCCTCGATGGTAGCGTGCTGCTTGTCACGTAGCTGGCCTGGGTCCGATCCCCGGTTGGGGCAGTTTTTCTGGGTGAGGGATTTTTCCACACCTGTAAGACAAATGTCAGGTAAACGTTAAGGCCCAAACGGTCCACGAAATCATATGGCCATCATCATCATCATCATCCCTATCATTATCATCATCATCATCCTTCACCGGTGTAAAGCTGCAAGCCTAGTATGAAAGTGCTATGATTGAAGGACATGCCCTCGGGCAGAATTACTGTGGATGGATATATATATATATATATATATATCGCTTATTTGCTGCAAACAACGTCATACCTCGAAAATCCCGATTTTTCAGGAGAAGCATTTGAAGTTTTAAATACTGCCAATTCCAAGTCTGCCTGAGATATTAACTAAAATATTGTGATTTTTGAGTTATGACGTTGTTGCAGCAAATTAATGATATATTTTATGAAAGAATCGTTACAGATACTTTCGGTACACAATTCATCAGATGATTAGGATAAAATACTAAAAAAGTTTTCTCTTTACAAGTAAAATAACTGAGGCGGTTAGAAACATAGGGATGTGAGTGATTTTTTTTTTCGCAAACGAGTTTCGTGCATAATTACATTCATGAAAGATAATTTTACTTGGTGACAAAGGGATATAAGTGTATGCGTTAGGAGTAGATACAGAATGATTGATATTATAATTTTCAATTACCTATAATTTTTTTATAGAACTTCAATTTTAAACCTGTATTTCTCAATACTAGTAGTAGTAGGACTTTATTAGACAAAAAGTAAGATATTTACAATATTATTTACAAATATGGATCGCACGGGCAGTAAGCCGTAAGTGCTGTTGACAGTCCGTTACAATAAAGTAATAATTGCTACTAGTGTGAAGAAAAACAAACCACAAAAAAAAAGCAATAACATTACAATTACATAAAGAAAACACAATAATAATATTACAATTAAATAATAAAACAATAGCATTATACACTAAAAAAACCATAATATTACAATTACATAAAAAAATACAGTAATATTACAATTAAATAATAACACAATAGCATTATACATTAATTAATTTATATATAATTATTAAGAATTAATGTTATTGCATTTTGATAACATGATGAATGAGTGTTGTTCTTATTTTCCGCGTTTTGTCCAGAAATTTACCCAAATTTATCCAATTTTCTGGATTTACCAATAACTCGTAGCATGCCAATCTTTCCCGATATTGTCGATACTAAAGAACTTGCATTTATACTCCTTTGCTTCTAACCATCTCAACTATGAATTCATTATAATCATGGAATACAATATAAACAAAAGTAGTCAAAGAACAAACAAATTATATAGCAATCTATAAAAATTGTTAAATATATAACATTATTATAAATTTAACAGTGGCTATTGATTTACATATAAGTTAATAGGCAATTTAACAACTTATTAGGAATTATTAATTTATTTATGAAGAATTTTAAGAATTCTAACTTTCATGAAACCGGAACGAGCCAACAGGCTTAATCCCTGGATGATGATGATAATTTATTTATTTCTAAAGTTTCTAGGAGTTATATTTTTTTATTTTTGCTATAAACATGTAATCCTCTTCAAAATCTAAATTAAAACAATTATTAAATTCAAGTATGTGATCAGTGTATTCGAAGTGTCTAGGTTTTTGTTATATGATCTAATTTTATGTTATTATAACACAAATATAGTGCACGTATTTTTAGTGACTATCAGGCTGCTCTTCAATCGATCGCAGATAAATTTAATTTAATTCGGAACTCAGTAGAAATTAGAAATAACATAACAAATTACACAAAACACCTTGCCTGTTTTGGATACGAGGGTACCAGAGAACTTTGGGAAATGAAAGAGCTAATCAATTAGCTAAATCCGCGGGATCTTCTGCGCTTCATTATTCATTTTCAAAGTGTCCTATATCCTATGTTGAAAAGAAACTGTTGGACTATATCATCACTGATTGGAATGAAAATCGGATAAGGAGTGCAAATGGTGCTTTGACTAAAGAGTTCTTCTTTCCTACAGTACACCATAGGCTAAATATAAAATATTTTATTCCAAATTTCATTTTAACACAATTTATGACTGGCCATGGAAAATTTGGAAGTTATTTTAGGAGATTTAATATTAACCTAGACAGTGATCTTAATTGTAAATGTCAATGATCAATCCAATCTGTAAAACATGTTTTATTTGATTGTCCTATATTCGAAAGACAACTATTCTGTTAAACTTACTTTTAAATGATGATGAGGCTTCTGCTTCAATGTGTGAAGTGATTTTTAAGAACCAAAATTATTATAAACATTTTATGAAATTCATAACACATATTCATGACATTTTTCTAAGAAAATTATAGACTATTTATGTAATTAAAATCACTCATTGAAAGCCATAAGTTAATATTTCTGTTTTACAACATATAGTATAATATTGTTATAGTAAGCTACAATCCTAACATGCCTTCGTGGCTAAATAGGGTTTCAAAATATTTAGAAATTCAATAATAATAAATGTTAGTTTATGTGAGAATTAAACGATCTCAATGTTTGTCTTATATTAATTATCCTTGTCGCACGTGTCCCATTCCTAACTACAGACATTCCAAAACTATTCCTTTTTTTACCATACTTCTCTTATTATTATTATTATTATTATTATTATTATTATTATTATTATTATTATTATTAGAAAGGAGGAAGAGAGGAAAACCGAAGAAAACTTGGATAGAAGGGGTACAAGCAGCCATGAATATCAAAGGATTGGAGGAAGATCAATGGATGGACAGAGAGGAATGGAGTTTGGTTTCCGGAAGACGGCGGCAGCTGCCATGATACTCGATGATGATGATGATGATTAATATTATTATTTAGTTTTCGTTTGTTACCTTAATTGCATCATGAAATTCCATCAAATAAACACCAAATCAATTGATTATTCAACGTTACTGGCTATTCCATATGAATGTAAAAGAGATTTTTTCACCATTCAAATATTTGTATAGATAGAATGTAGTGTGGTAGATATGTGGACACACATGGTTGTATTGCGGCTGGTCTCCTTCCCAGATACATTCGTTAGTGGTCAAAATTCTCTCACAGTCAGTTAATTATATAACATTTGTAGTTTCATAATTCCTAAATCAGAATTTATAATGAGTTTCATTACTTATTTTAATTGGAATTTTTTCGCATGACGTCATTTCTGTATGCAGAAATGAATGCCTCATATACGAGCTTGGTTCTGTGGGATACTGAATTAGTTCAAACAGTATTCAACAAATTAAATTTGTACTTTTTGTCTAAATAAATATTAATAGCAATGTGACTAAAAAAAATTGATAATACCTCGCCAGCTTTTAAAGTAGTTTATTTTAATAAAAAAAACTATGATCTCAGAACAGATTTAATCCTAAAAAGAATGCAATTTTTACAAATCTAAAGAAATGTTTCATATATTAAAAAAACATTTAAGGGAATCTGTGCATATTGTTGCAGATATGGCAACAGAAGAAGAAACTATACCTGAATTTGAAGCGAGCAGGTTAGGACTACCGGATAATTTAGACATGTTTTTGGAAGTAAGTGCTTTAAAGAAAACTGAGGCCAGTCACCCAGGAAATGCGTAAAGTAGGCGAATTCTTGAGCAAGTCGAATTTATGTTCCCAACTAGTTAGTTTACGGAATGTATATTTATTTAGTTAAAGTAACGATACTTGGAAGTCTCGTATCAGCTTATTTAAAAGTGTTGGACTGCAGTGAAAAACCAATCATTCATAAACATAAACTATTTGCGAATTGTTGTAAATTTGACACCAATTTAAATAAAAATCTATCGATTCATTTTCCATAATTTTAATAAAATATACTAAAGTATCTTATGGATACGTTGCCAATTGAAGGTTTAATTTAATTTATTATATACATTCCGATAAATTAAACATGGCGGTTGAGTATGGTTTTAATTTCAGTTTTTAGGTTAGTCCACAAATTTTAATGGCCGGAATTAGCTGAGTTTGCCAGAATACATTCGATTTATTTTAATATCATATACTCTTGTAAAACATCTAAAAATTGCAGAGCTACAGTGATTTGTAAATTTTCGAGTCCAATTTTACGGTTAACGAACTCGACCTTACTTTTTCCATTTAATTGCTATATATAAATATGGAAGGTTCACCCGAATGGGTATTATTCTTTGCTATATTCTGAGATTGATTTTGTTCTTTCACGGCACTCGGTGATATGATATTGGTTACATCTCTGTCCGCACAATTCACACACACATTGGTCATTCGGGGTGTGGAATGTCTTGTTCTTGCATAATTTGTGGTGGAAGCCGTGAATGGCTAGTCTTGTAATGGTGTGTCTCTGCTCCTGATTCTCCTTGGTCCAGTTGCGATCGATCATTGCAGTCGTCCCATAGAAGTCGATATCTATCTCAGCTCTTTTCATTCTTCTCCGTTCTAGTAGCTTGTTGCTGGCTCCGGTAGATGGTAGGCTGAGTCTTAGATCTTCTATGTAAAAAGTAGCTATATATAAAGTTTGGTTTCAATGAAAAAAAATTGCGGCCGCTAGAGAATTAATGAACACACACACACATTCACGCACACCACAAAATTAAAATAGACCAAAAAATAATCATCAGGCATATTCTCAACGATGGATGTGAAATATGGACAACATCCAAAATATTTAATATTATCATCATGGATTAGGTCTGTTAACCCGTTCCGACTTCAGTCCATCTCTTTCTAGGTCTTCCCACATCTCGGGTGCCTTTAGATTTGTATTTTGTTATTTGTTTTGGATATCTAATCTTCATTCATTCTGTCGATGTGCTGCTTCCATTTTTGTCTATATGTATCTATTTTATCAGTTATTGGAAATATTTCAAGTTCCTGTCTTATTAAGGTTTATCAATCCGGCTTTTCTTCTGCTGAAGTTTATGAGTAAGTTATTTTTTTACTAGTAGAGGTTACCAGCCTCTAGCCAAACCCCTTTTCCAGGAGGGCAGGGAACTGCAATTTCGGAGTGTTCGTCTCCTAGAGAAGTTGCCTTCACTACGGCTTTGGGGACTTCTCTTCTCCCCACGTAACCCTGTGGACGGGGCCCTTCCCAGGTACTACCCACTGGGCGAGTGGGACCTGGAGCTCACAAAAGGGCAGGGGCGTCTACTCCCTGGAGTGGACTCGGCTACCTCTTTCAAGGGTTCCACTCTGTTACCCTAGTAAAATTGGAAGAATAGGTATTGAGAAAGGTTTTGTTTCTGTACAAGATAGCTACACTTGAATTCCACAGAATTATTCTGAGTTGTGTGAAGAGTATATAAACACAGGCCTCGGTTACGCCTATTATTAACATCAGAAGGATAGATTGTGCTGTCCAATCTATGAGATGGACGAACATGAACCAAATAAGATAATGGAGAGAAAATATTTGGTTAAATACCAGAATAGTTTAATTGTTGCAATGACAATTGACTCTAGAAAAGTCCTTAGTTGGCTGGATGACGTAGATAGAATTGGGCAGGTGAATGTGGAGGAAACTGAAAGGCGACTAAAACCTGACATTCGACTGTGATGTCATTATGAAAAAGATAGAATTGGGCAGGTGAATGTGGAGGAAACTGAAAGGCGACTAAAACCTGACATTCGACTGTGATGTCATTATGAAAAAGATAGAATTGGGCAGGTGAATGTGGAGGAAACTGAAAGGCGACTAAAACCTGACATTCGACTGTGATGTCATTATGAAAAAGATAGAATTGGGCAGGTGAATGTGGAGGAAACTGAAAGGCGACTAAAACCTGACATTCGACTGTGATGTCATTATGAAAAAGATAGAATTGGACAGGTGAATGTGGAGGAAACTGAAAGGCGACTAAAACCTGACATTCGACTGTGATGTCATATGAAAAAGATAGAATTGGGCAGGTGAATGTGGAGGAGGAAACTGAAAGGCGACTAAAACCTGACATTCGACTGTGATGTCATTATGAAAAAGATAGAATTGGGCAGGTGAATGTGGAGGAAACTGAAAGGCGACTAAAATCTGACATTCGACTGTGATGTCATTATGAAAAAGAATATAAATTTATTTACACTAAAAACATAGAGTACCTGATTTATTGATTTTACCTTAAAATAATTTACCTTAAAATATTTTATCTTAAAATATTCAAATGTCTCAATATCGAAAGGCGAAAAAATACAATGTGGATAATGTATTTCTCTACAGTGAAACACGAAACCCAATATCTTCAAGTAGATGCAGCTCTCGTTTGTCTTTTAAATTTAAATAATTGAGCGGGAATGTTAATATTTCTGGAGATTATAATTAAGGCCATGATGTTGGCTTTGTGCCCAACAACTCCTTGTTGTGTCCGCTGTTGTGCATCCATCATCCTGATGTACGCCGAGGGTGTTGTCTGTGCGTTTAAGGAAGCATAAAATGAAAGCGGTTGCAAATTGGGAATGTTGGTCTTTGTGTTAGATATTTATACAAACATCTGTATATTAAAATAATTGATATGGGTACTTACAATTGTTTATAGACTATATGGCATTTGTGTAAACGTTAAAGAGTTTTTAACATTTAAATGTCCGAATATTTTTGTTTAGTTAATTCTAGGTTTACATATGAATAGTTACAGAGCTTTAGATTGTTACTTAATTCCATATATTTAAAATACAATTTTTATACAGGGCTATTCAGAAAGATGGAACAGACTTCAAACATTTATTTCTTCCAAACTACGAAAAATAGAAACATAAATCTACGTTCCGGGAAAGAGAAAGGTTTGAAGCTCCGATCACGGCCGCATTGGCGCTTCTTGTTTTCTTGATTGTGTTAAAAGGGCGTTTATTAAATAGGACGTTGGATTGGGAGAGGAGGAACAGAATACCAATTTCTTCGCTAGTGGCCTCCCAGGTCACCGACCTAACACCGTGTGATTTTTATCTGTGGGGTTACGTAGAACACCGTGTTTTTATTCCCCCTGTACCCGACAGCCACGAGAATCCGTATCATCGAATTAATGTAGCTGTAAATTTGATAACTAGAGACCAGCTGATTCGTGTGTGGCAACAAATGAGCCACCGTTTTGATATTTGTCGTGTAACACATGGTACTCATATTAAATGCATACAATGGTGAAATTTGAACATTCTTCTTCCCCAGCAACGTTGTAATTGTGTTTCTATTTTTCGTAGTTTGGAATAAATAAATGTTTGAATTCTGTTCCTTCTTTCCGAATAGCCCAGTATAAAACTGTTCGCATTTACAATTTAACATTGCACAATAAAAGTGTGCAGGCCGCTGTGGTCTAGTAGTTTCGTTTCTTGCCTCTGGTCCCGAGGGTCGCGTGTTGAAACTAGGTCGGGATCGATGGACATTTAGGGTGGTAAATCCAAGGGAAATCTCCTCCGGGTTCTATTTTAACCCTCGGGTCTCGAGTATGAAGATTTTCGGAATTGCAAGCCTGAATATAAAGGATTGTGTGTAAATTTAACCGACTTTCATCCATCCAAATATGCTTTAGTTGCCTACTAGATGTGTCATTGAGGCGATGTGCTAACCACATGTGATTCGTTGACATATGTAGGTAAATATGCGAGAACAAATTAGCTTGGACATATGGGTTGTATGCACATACACACATTTAAAGTGATTGTGTGTATTTTAACATAGACTGGAAGACTTTTGTTTACAGCTGTATTCAGGAGCTTCAACGCAAATCGTCGCTGTCGTATATATCAAATAAATGGTTACTTTACACGCTTTATATTAACTTGACCTGTATCTATCTATGTAACGGAATTTTTCAACGCGATTTTCACCCACTTAAAATCAATGGATCGACTTGAAATGTTGTATACTTGTAAAGGACCAATGACAATTGGATCGAATTGAAACTTTGTTTACTTGTAAAGGACCAATGACAATACAATAATTGTTTTTTAAAATCATGGCCAGATTCATCAGAAAATCAAAAAAGTGTCTGTGTCATTATGTAACGGAATCTTTCAACACGAATTTCATCCACTTAAAATAATTGGATCGACTTGAAACTTGGTACACTTGTAAAAGACCAATGACAATATAATAATTTCGTAAATGTTTTTCCAAACTCCTGGCCAAAATCATCAGAAAATAAAAAAAAAGTGTTTGCGTAATTATGTAACGGAATCTTTCAACACGATTTTCAACCACTTAAAATCATTGGATAGACTTGAAACTTAGGTTACTTGTAAAGGACCAATGACAATACAATAATTTCATAAATGTTTCTAAAATCCTGGTCAGAATCAGCAGAAAATCAAAATAATGACCGGAATAATAGTTTGCAGACTTATCAACTTCTTACTCAATCGTTGTAAGAGCTCAGTTGGTAGAGCGGCGGACTGTAGTGGTATATATTTTCAGTAATCCATAGGTCGCTGTTTCAAATCCGGGCCGGACAATTTTTTTTGGTGAAGTATTACTTTTAGCTCATACTACAAGAGTTTCGAATTTAAAGATATTTACATTTTTATCTTATTCTGTAAAATATTAAAACTAAAAAATAAATAATAGTTTAAAAAACTAAAAATACACACTTTGTTAGAAAACCTAACTAAAAAATGAAAATTAATTTTAATTTCCAACACGCTTGGGATAAAATTAATGTGTCAACAAAAAAAAATCATCTCCAACACATCTAGAATAAAACTATAGTTATCTACTTAATTACTTACTCACTGGCACTATCGAACCCGTAGGTTCATGACCGCGCGGACATAAGCTCTCAATACATCCCTATCCTGAGCTAATGCTTTCCAATCATTCCCTGTATAATCTACTTCCCTCAAATCATAGTTAATGTTATTCTCCCACCTCATTATTGGTCTACCAACTGGGCGTTTTCCCTCTGGCTTTCCTACAAGAAGCTTCCATGCAAGTCTTCCAATTCCAATACGTGCAACATGTTCTGCCCATCGCAGTCTATGAGACTTAACTGTTCTTATTATATCTGGCTTCCTATAAAGACCATGTAGTTCATTGTTATGTAGTCTTCTCCATTCACCTGTCTGTTCATCTCGCTTTGGTCCAAAAATTTTCCTAAGTACTTTATTCTCAAATACTTGTAATCTCCTTTCCTCCCTTAAAGTAAGAGTCCATGTTTCGCACCCATATAATATAAATGGTAGAATAATAGTTTTATATATTTTCAGCTTAACGTTTTTTGAAAGGAGTTGGGACATCAAGAGTCTCTGCAATGCATAATAGCATGCATTTCCAGAATTGAGCCTATGTTTAATTTCTTTGTGCATCTCATTCCTATTTGTGATTATTGCTCCTAGGTACCTGAATTCAGCCACCTCCTCAAAATTTCCCTCATTTGTCATTAGCTGTCCATTTCCATTATATAATGAATTTCTACGTGTGACCATATATTTAGTTTTACTGATATTTACTTCCAGTCCTAATTTCTTAGTGTTACTCAATAGTGTGTGCGTGTTGTCCTTTGGTATCTCCTCGCTATCGGCCAATAATACTACATCATCAGCATAAACTAACAGCTTATTAATACCATTGAGTTGTAAGCCTTCCTCATTCTCTAAAGATTTAATGGCATGCTCTAGTACAAAATTAAATAGTAGAGGAGATAGTGCATCTCCTTGCTTCAACCCATTCTGGATTTCAAAAGTGTCCGAAAACTGTTTGCCTACACGCACCCTACTCTTTGTGCCATTTAGACACATTCGTATAAGTCTAACTAACTTTTTAGGAATTCCGAACTCCAGCAGGATACTATATAACTTCTCCCTCTTAATTGAATCATATGCTTTTTTTGAAGTCTACGTATAGTTGATGTACAGTACCATTATATTCCCATTTCTTTTCTAAAACCTGTCTTATACTAAAAATCTGATCTGTTGTAGACCTGTTTCTTCTAAATGCACATTGATGATCTCCTAGAATGTCATCAATATAGGGAGTAAGTCTGCTTACTAATATATTTGTTAGAATTTTGTACGAAGTTGAAAGTAATGAGATGCCCTGTAGTTGTTGCAATCTGTTTTATCTCCTTTCTTATAAATTGGTACGATAATTGATTATTTCCATTCATCTGGAAGAGCTTCATTTTCCCAAATCATAATAAGCAACCAGCAACCAGCGTATCTTGTCCATCAATTTTTCTCCCCCTGATTTTATAAGTTCTGCTGGGATCTCATCTGAACCTAATGCTTTATACATCTTCAATTTTTCAATTGCCACTTCAACCTCTAATGCACTTGGTTCTGTGACTAGCATTTGTGCTGTCTTTAAATTATCCTCCTCGATGTCCTGTTCTGTATGTACATTTAATAGCTGATTAAATAACTTTTCCATCTATTTAATATACTCCTGGAATCTGCAATCATATCCCCATTTTCATTCCGAATTATGTTTGTTCTAGCCTGAAACCCTTTCTTCTCTATACTAATTCCCTGATATAATTCTCTAATGTTCCTATTTTTTATTCATTTCAAGATCATTAATCTTCTCTCTCAAATATTCCCTCTTTTTACTTTTAATTACTTGGTGGTTTCCCGTCTAATAGTACCCAATTGCTCTAAATTTACCTCATTTGGCTCGTGTAACCATTTCATTTTTGCTAGCTTTCTTTTCTTTACAATGTCGGCACATTCATCATCAAAACCTTTCTTGTTTTGCCTCTTTTTTAAACAACAAATGCTTTCTGATGCTGACAATTTAATAATATCTCTTATAGCCTCCCATTCTTTATTTACATCAGTTTCTTAATTTGTCACATTGTCATCTGAAGATTCCAGTACTTCAAATCTATTAGCAATTTTGATTTGGTATTCTTGCCGCATTTCATCATTTTTCAAGTCCTTTAATTCAAATTTTACAGAATCATCTCTGGCGTTTGTTCCTCTCATAAGCGATAGCCGTCGTCTGATTTTCACTTTGACCAGATGATGATCCGAATTGCAGTCTATCCCTCTAACTGATTTAACATCGATGATGCTACTGTGCCAGCGTTTATCCACTAATACATGATCTATCTGGTTCCGAGTTTCTCCATCTGGAGATGTCCAGGTGCATTTATGAATATCCTTATGCTGAAATGTTGTGCTCTTAACAATGAGATTTTTCGATGTGGCAAATGTGACTAATCTAACCCCGTTGTCGTTACTATCTTTATGAAGACTGAATTTGCCTGTTGTTGGTTTGAATATATATTCCCGCCCCTCTTTTGCATTAAAATCTCCAAAGATAATTTTCATATGATAATCGTGAAAGGCTACCAAATAAGCATTCTAATTCTTCGTAGAAATCATCCTTGACCCTGTCATCTTTATTTTCTGTGGGGGCATGTACATTTACAATTATAAAATCATGTCGTTTACCCTTTAGAATTATGTATGATATCCTATCACTAAGAAACTTAATATCTCGGATAGCGGATAGGATCCTCGTTCTGGCCAAAAAACCCATTCCAAATGCAGGTCTTTCTGCACCCCCGTAGTATAATGCAAAGCTTCCTTATTCCTGACTACCTTCTCCTGGCCACCTAACTTCTTGTAAAGCGACTATATCCAAGGACGATTTATCTAATTCCCGCGTTAATATCTCTAGCGCCCCCCTATTGTATAAAGTCCTAACATTTCATGTTCCTAGGAACATGTCCCTGTGTTTGAGCCTTTGGCATGTGTTCCCTGAAGTAGTCCCCGCCCGGAGATCCGAATGAGGGACTATTTGACCTCCGGAAAATTTTACCTCAGTTGAACCCATGTCCGCATTTCTTGACGGTTGTATTTTTACGGTGAAAGATCGTCACTCTTTCGACCATGGTACTTTTTTCGTCTGGCTTATCACCTTCGACCAGTCCGGCATGGGTAACCCTATCGACAGCAATGCTACCGCCGGCATAGCTCTCAGGATCATTTAAGCACGCAAGCCACTCCACCAGGACAAGGTAAAGATACAATGGAGGCAGAGTTATCTACAAAAAAATAAATAAATAAATCTACCGTCAAAAGCGTGGAGTGCTCTATATCAATTAATATATTTGATAATAAACATATGTTGGTAAAATTAAAGTCTCTAAGAAGAAAACATACAAACTATAAAAAGCTTCCCACGCTTTTGATGGTAAAATTATTATTTTTTTTGTAGATTAGTATTAGTTTTATTCTACATGTGTTGGAAATGATTTTTTTTGTTGACTACTTTAATTTTATCCCAAGCGTGTTGGAAATTACAATTATTTTTCATTTATTAGTTCGGTTTTCAAATAAAGCGTGTTGTTTTAGTTTTTTAAAGTATTATTTATTTATAAAATAATAACAAATAACGAAATGTGCTGATTAATTAAATTAATTCGATCTCACTAAGCGAAAGCTCGGAAATTTCATTCACACACACACACACACACACACACACACACACACACACACACACAAACATACAGAAGTAATAATTAACACTTGAATATGTTATATAAAAGTACACATCATACCCAATATACCGTAAGTAGAGTATTAGCTTATATTCGTGAATGCTGAAGAAAATCTAAAAAAAGTAAATAGATAAATAAATAAAATTATAAATAAAGGAACAAAAACTAAGAAAATCTAGATTATTAGATAAGTGAGCCAAATTTTACCAATAAAGAAACGTTTGGATTAATTAACATATATTGGCTATATATTGGGCAAATTGGTCTGTGGCGATCTCATATTATCGTTTATTAGATCATCGTAATTATTATTTTCCTAAGAGCTGATAATATCAATGTAAGGTATCTATTTGTGTTACATGTATTTGTATCCATTTATTTATGCTGTTAAAATAATCTAACCTACAAACGTTTAGGGACGATAGTTTACACAGAGAACATTACTTGTTTGTTACGGAACGTAGACTCCCAAACACTCGTTCATGATTTAAACGAATTGGTCGAGGTAAAAGCCCTTCATGTTTGCAAATTGAATAAAAAATTAAAAATATATTTTATTGAAAGGACTGTTCTCTAGAATCACAATGTACGTTCGATCAGTCTGTCCCGTACATTATAACTTGTTTAGTACCTTCGCAGTAACGACCGTTTAAGCCTGTCAATTACGGTACGAATCTGTTTGACGTTGTGTGAGGAGAATAGTTGATTTGAGCAATCAATTGTAATTTATTGCATCATCCTTTAAACTTGCTTCCAAAGAAAAGGTAATGAGGAGCGCTAAGTCAGGTGAACACTGGCCAGGCAATAGGATCTGCTCTCCGATCCAATTAGTTGTGCTTGCACATCAATACTGAAGTGTGTTGAGGCTCCATCATGCTGTTCTTAGCAAGCGGTGCATGGTTTACTGTGTCAGGAAGTGCAATCTGCAGGAACTACATACATTATGTAATCGAACCAGTTAATCTTGCCTGCAGAATCACAGGTCCGAACAGTTGGATAAATAAATATATACCGGATATAATATTCATAAGTAACGCCACGAGTGATTTCCAAATTATCGATAAATTCACCACTCACGAAGTGAGGAGTGAATTTATTTAGAGAATATGCAAATCAATAGTGGCATTTGTTAGGATTATTTAACGAATAAAATTAAGCTGTTTACTCACAAATCATTATTCAAATATACGGTAGTTATTTTAAAATATTTATATATTTAATGTAAACGGCGATGTTTGAAAACAAATGAGAAACGATTGGTACGCTTCATTTGCTTCTTTTGTTTGTCACTGCAACCAGATCATATTATTTATTGCCTAAGGAACGCAATAGTGTAAGAATGCATCCTAGTGGAGAAAAAATGAAATACATCAAACTGTATATTAATTCATTTGTGATGTCCTATGATGTAAATATGACAATTATATTTTTCTGGGGAAAAAATACATTTAAGAAAGTGCAAACAATTGTTTGTCTTTTTGGTGGTATAATCAATTGCTACAAATGTTTTTATATTAACTCCCGCATGCGGTATGTGTTGACATTCATGCACTATATATACAATCTGGTATCCGTGTTTCTTGGAGAGTCGGTCACTGCAAAATAATGCTATGACCTCTTCAGAATGTTAAAAAGGAGGTGCTTTCTTTAATATGATAAACTTTATGTGGTAAATTCTAGGCGAAACACGACTGTGATTGGTAGTAAATAAAAAATCATTGTAACGTGATTGGTCATTGACTCCCATTTGGGGCGTGAGTTAAATAGTCACGGTAAATATTTCATGATGATTTATAATAATCTGATGGGGGTTCTCACTGAAACAGATGTGACTATTGCATCTGTTAACATAACTGTCACGCGTAAAGTACACCCGATTGTAAATATCAAGTGAGTGGGGAAACCAACATTCTTACCACGCGATGAAGATATACTCGTACAAATGAGACACGATATGCTAAATCTTGTATTCATCGTACTTGAAGCTTCTGAATATAATTTTTTCTTTAATATAGTGGGCCCCTACTGTAAAAAGTAGAACCCATTCACCAAACATCAGGTTTCAAAATCGTTCGATACGTTTCAACAGCAATTGTGTCAAATTCAAGACTGAGTAATAAAATAATTGAAAATCAACTCTAACTTAAAGAAAACACGCCATCCAGATCTTACGTCACGCCACCGAGTTGGTAGTTTGCCTGCAATTCCCTGACCAAGGAAAACAGGGCTGTGACTAATTTATTGTGGCCTCTATTGTTATTCAGTACTATATCTTTATTTGTATTTATTTCTTAACATCTTGAACATTACGAAATTTACAAATTATCAACCGATCTAATTTTGTTGTAATTACTTAAGTAAATAGCATGATAATTGTGAAACATACGTTGAGAAACGCTATATTTATCGGTTATGTTGTATCTAAAATGTTGCATACACACTTTTAAACTTGTAGAAATAGACTTTTTTGTTTAGTAATCACATTATTGATACAATTTTGACAAATAGTTTCGCTAATCTCTGATTTTTCCCATCGGCTTTACTTATCTTTGGGATTACCAAAAAAGACTGTTTAACTTTATTCTGAAGTGCAATCCACTCTAAGATCCAATCCCTTAATTATTTTACCCAAGCCTCTCATCTTACATGGAGCATAAGGAAGAGTGACAAAATATGTCTTATCAACTGCAAAACAGAATGTCGTAATTTCATTAACTGCTTGTTTTAATACAGTAAAAGCTTCTTATTGCGACACAGTTCCTGTATTTGTGGCTGAAAATGTTTTATTCGCGGATCCAGTCGGTATGTTAGAAGGATTAGTGTCCTTTATTAACCATCGGCATTTTTGTTTTACTGCAGGCAGGTGCCAAGCCGGCTTTTACAAATAGTGATTCAAATCGAATGGACAAATTAATATCAAAACAAAACAAACCTTATAGTCATTAACCCTGAAGTTCATTATTAAAAGATGTTGCCGTATTTCACGTGCCGATATGTACTTTGATAAATGCCTCCATCGCCATGATCGGTATATTATTGTTTCAACTTGTCATTCTTTGAAATAATTTTGATTGAATAACACATGTCTCTTGTGGTTTACTCCCAGTTTATAATGCCGAGTAAAAGACAAGAAAAATTAGTACCGAAGGTAAAGAAATTAGTGTTGACGCTTAAAGTAAAAATATAAATGCTTAACCGTTTAAAGTCCACCGCTGTGGTCTCGAGGTAGCCTGCTGCCTTATCACGCAGCGGGCCCGGGTTCGATCCCCAGTCGGGGCAGTTTTTTTGGGTGAGATTTCTATCGGGGTTTTTCCTCACCTGTAAGACAAATGTCAGGAAAACTTTAAGGCCCAAACAGTCCTCGAAATCATGTGGTCATCACCATCCTTATCATTAACATCATCATCCTTCACCGGTGTGGAAAGAAACGAGAAGCTACCACACCTATAATTCCCTAGTAAAGCTGCAAGCATATTTGAATTTATTTCTAAACATCTTGAACATTAAGACATTTACACTGATTGCAGTGAAGGACCTGCGTTCGGGCACAATTACTATGGGTGGGCCGTTTATACACGTTGGCGAGTCGTTTGGGTCTATAACACGCTGTTTCAATGTTCATGAATCAAGAAATCCAAAGAGAAATGAAGGAATTCTATCGCAGTATTCACAGCTGAATATCAATCTTAATTGAAAGACCTAAAAAAAGACTCCAAAAGAGGAAAAATATATATCAAGTTTTTTAAGTCCTTGCCCAAGCCTGTCAGTAGGCTAATAATTAATAGAAATTATTAATAATATGCCCACCGCTGTGGTCTCGAGGTAGCGTGCTACCATGTCACGCAGCGGGCCCGGGTTCGATCCCCGGTCGGGGCAGTTTTTCTGGGTGAGGTTTGTATCGGGGTTTTTCCTCACCTGTAAGACAAATGTCAGGAAAACTTTAAGGACCAAACGGTCCCCGAAATCATATGGCCATCATCATCATCATCATCCTTATCATTATCATCATAATCACCATCATCCTTCACCGGTGTGGAAAGCAACGGGAAGCTACCACACCTAGACAATTCCCTAGTAAAGCTGCAAGCATAGCATGAAAATGCTATGATAGCAGTGAAGGACCTGCCTTCGGGCAGAATTACTATGGATGGATTAATAATATCTTATTATTTGATTTTATTTTGATATTTTTTACTTTATTCTGATACCGTGGAACATATCCCCTATATAACCATACAAATTACCGTTCCATATTCACGGTTTCTGTATTCGCAGCATATTTGTAGAACATATCCCTCGCGAATAAGGAGCTTTTACTGTATTTCAAACTAATTATTTCATGAAAACCATTACATCTTGCCATATCTTGGATAATTTCTAGCCCTCTGCATTACCGATCATTATTCAGAGGAACGATAAGGAGTCTATTCACTACAAAGTTGATACTCTTCGTCTTAGGTTATTTAACTTAATGTTTGTTGATTGGATTGTATTTAACACAGTGCCTTATTAACGAAATCAGTCATAATCTCCATCAAGAAGATCCTTTATACCGTATAGACTTCTGAAGATAGTACACGTGCAGAAATTTCTCCTTCAGTATCTTCCAAGTGGTCAGGTGGTTTGTGCCCATAGCACGACCCACAAATCCCGTGCTAGTTGAAGATGCGTGACTACATATCCAGACCATATAATCCTCAAATTCCAGTGTCCCCATTTCATCTAGCCTTTAACCACCGACAACCTGTTGGCAAATATTTCATATTTATCTAAGACGCCGATGAATTGAGGCAAAAGTACAGTGGAGTCGACGTATTCTGTTAAGAAATCTTTTCTCTTAGACGACACTTCAATTTCGTCTAGCATCATATTAACATATAGTCTATAATTGAGTATGGAAAACTCGTGTCTCGCGCCGTAGCCGAGTGGTTAAGACCAGTTACCTTGACGCAGAGCTACGAGTTTTGCGCTGGTTCAAGTTCCCATGGGGTAAGGCATTTTCTCATGGAATTTCGACCAATATGGGGCCGGTCTCCACCCAGCACCATGAGGAATTTGGGTAGCTACAATAAGTAGAGGTCCTAGGTTGATAAAGCCAGATATAACGGCTGGGGGGACTCAACATGCTAAGTACATATCACCGTTACATAGTGAGGATGGTCATCTACTTATGTGATTAACACATGTGGATGTAAGGCCAGCAGTCAGTTTGTAGGCCAAGTACCTTCTAGGCCTGTCGCGCCATAGAGTTTGCAGAGAACTCAAAGTCCATGACTATTTATTCCTTACAGTGGTAAAACTGATGCATCGGTAATGCAAAGTGTGTATGAAACTATAATTCCTAATAGAGTTTAGCTGATTCTCCGAATAAGTGGTGCATTTCACAACATTAAACAGAATTCTGCCATATTCGACAGATTTAGACGGTCGTTGCATGTAACGAGGCACAGGGGAGACAGTTTGAACAAACATTGTAAAACTGCCCACTATACTTTTCGATAAAATGTATTTTATGTAGAACTGATTTTAATCAACGTCCCGAACCTTAAGGGCGAGAACATATTTACCTTAACAAGAAACAATCCCCTCAGTATTATCTAACATCATGTATAACTGAATGACTAACTAATTGTCGCGAGGATATAAGCTCTCCATATATCCTTACCTGAGCTAATGTTTTCCCTGTATAATCTACTTCCTCAAATCAAGATTAATGTTACTCACTCACTACATTCTTGTGTTGTTAAAAAAATATCTGTGAACACTTTTAACCTTTCGTAGAATATTAACGATGTAAAGTTTGTATTTCTTCAGGAGGAGAATAAAACAAGAGTATATATATATATATATATATATATATATATAATTTAAATAAATACCAAAATGGAAAATTATATTTTCAGAGAAACAATATACAGGGTTATTCAGAAAGAAGGAAGAGACTTCAAACATTTCTTTCTTTCAAAATACAAGAAAAAATATATAAACACAATTCCAACATTCGAGAAAAGTTTACATTTCACTATTGTTTGCATTCAATATGAGCACCATGTGTTACACGACAAATAAACGGTGGCTCAATTCTTGCCACACACGTATTCCGTCTTTACTAATATTTCGTATTATTTTAAACGTTTTGCAACGATAATTATAATATATTTAACTTTTATGAAATATTTATCTACATAAGCAAATTTTCACATTTATTTCAAATGATTTTTGTGAGTTCTAGAAAATCGTTGTGCTGCATGATTGAATGCGTAAATATACTTCCAAAAGATATCGGTAATATCTATGAAATTGGAATGACCAATACTCGCAATTAATTCGAAAATATGTTTTAAGAAATGTATGTTTACTCACTGCATTTTGTTAGGTTCCGTTGGAAGAAGTTAGTGTACATCAGATTAGTTTACACTTCATTAAATTATATGCTTGTAGTTTATTTTGTTATGTTAGGAAGGGGGATGTTAGTGCACATCCATTTCTTATAAACGTGTTTGGGAAGGTTGATCATACCGATTTCACATATGTCCGACATCTAGCGGATGTTGTTTAAGCGTTCGCGCAAGCGCAAAGTGATTCTATAGAACTTAGAAAAATGTATTGGTCAAAGTAATCTAAGGTTTTTCCTTCCATTAACAAAGTATAATATTTTCGATAAAATAATATAATATAAACGAGAGAATACACACAAATAAACGTAATTGGTTTGAACATATACAAAGAATGCCAAATAATCGTTTAACAAAACAGCTGCTTCATTATAGGCCTCTAGGCCGAAGAAATGTAAGAAGACCAAAACGTCGTTGGAAAGTCGACCTGCACCTGCAGCATTAATGCACCGGGGAGCGGAACGCGTCAACAGGCCCATACCTTGAAGAAGAAGAAGATGATGGTGATAAAATAAATCACATGCTGGATAATTGGAATTATTTAGAACCCCCTTTAGAATTCTAATTAAAAAGATTCACTATATTAGAATTAAATAAATAATCGCCATACACCATTAATGAATGTAGGCCAATGTTGTCCTTTTTCGGTCTCAACTTGACAGGGTCTAAAACTGGTTTTTATAGATGTCTAGGTCGTCGCCCTCCTGGAGATAACTGAAGAAGTGCATTCGGGATACATGTTGCAGCCATCTGTCTTTGTAGGTGGATATCTTCTCTTCTATAGCTTGCTCATGTGGAGTTCCTTTAAAATATTTCCATTCCTCTGATGGTCAAGTAGAGTATATCCAGCAGTTCGGCGCATGAATCTCATTTCTGCAGCTCTTAATCTGGTAGTGTCTTCTTTATAGAAACCAGATTTCACCTCCACACATGAAAGTCGGAGGCCGAGAGTTTTATACAGGGTGTTCAAAAGGTTGCGCACAAATTTCAGAACCTTATAGAGGGTCTAAATACAACAACTTTTGATGCGTAACTTGTGGTCTGGAAAGTAATCCCGCGCCAGTACAAGCCTGGGAAAGTCAGGAACTACAATGCGGACCTAAGGTTACTTTTCAGAGAGGCACTGGGTTCGATAAACTAATGTATGAATTTATAACGACGCTCTGTCTGTTGTCATACCGTTCAGTGCAATACAGCACTTGAGTACTCTTGTGTTTGCATCTGATAGTCATTCGTGCGTACTGTATATTGTTTTCATTTCATTCTACAAGTGCGTAACTTACTTAATGTCACTTATCCCGGGAGTTGGATCGGAAGGGAAGATCCAATTGCATGGCCACCCCTCTTCTCTGATCTGACGCCTCTTGATTTTTTGTTCTGGGGGCATATTAAAAGCTTCGTGTAAGAAACACTGGTTCCTAACAAAGAAGAACGTCTCACCCGAATACTTGCAGCATCTTGTTAGGTTCGTGAGATGCGTGATGTACTTGCTAAAGTGCGCCAGAAATCTCTACGATTATGGTAGCCTGTATACAATGTGGTGGTAGGCATTTGGAACACACAGTGTTGTTAAACGAAATTGGTAAATAAATTTAGATTTGCTTAAGTATGTGCACAATATAATTTTTGGTCCATCCTGATATTCCCAGATTTGTGCTGATCCAGGATTATTTTCCAGACCATAAGTTACTAATCAAAAGTTTTTGCATTTCGGCCCCTCTATAAAGTCCTATAATTTGTGCGCTACCTTTTGAATCGCCCTGTATAATTTGAGTCTTGGATGTTTTTATACAAGTTGTGGTTTTAATACGTTATTTATTAAGCGTAATATTTGTAAACATTTTGTGAGTTTTATATTAAGATTGTTCCCGCCTTGATAGCAGATGTTATATCCTAGGCAGGAAAAGAAATAATATATTTTTATATCTAGATCAATTCAAAATTATTTCAAATATTTATATTTGTTGTTTTAAAATGAGAAAATTGACTTAGAATGCCATTCCTCAGACGTACGGATTTCATACAAATTATTGAACGATTTATAACCGGCGTTTTAATGCATTTGTGTACCCACGTTCGTGTAACTATTATGTGCAGTACAAAAGTGAATTATTGAGAGATGAGTTACTGAGGGAAACAGTTTTGTTTGTTGTGAACACTGTATGCCGGGGGCAATAAAAGTCAGTATTGCGACACGACATGTCCGATGCGCATGAATCTTTTTAACGACTTTTATTGGTTTAGTTGGTTCTCTGGTCCCAATTGCATACATAACTGTTGTGTCTGTTGTACACAGCGCGCTACATTTCTGCTCGGTCAAGTAAATACTACACAGCACTACTGAATAATGGTGAAGCTTTCAGAGGTTCCATGACAATTCTATTGACATTCTATAGACATTTTACATGAAATATGTCAAAATAGATACACCGGTCAATGTTTTAACAATAAATTACACTGATCAACAAAAAATATTTTTTTTTGTCTCAGAAAAAAAAATGTATTTCTGATAGTATTTTTTCTCCTGAATTCAAATGTGATGTCGGATTTTCTCCATCACGCAAGGTTTCCGAGAGACATGAATTTATAATTTCAAACTTAATATTTTCTACATTCGTAACTATACAATATTCGAACATTCGGACTCGCCTAGAAAGTAAGAAATGTTGAAGTTCTGCTATATTTCGCCTGTGGAGCATCCCTCTTGATGGTTCAACAATAATCGGCCAGCATATTAGGATTCCATTTGCCTTGATATTTATTTTCCATAGTTGAAATCTCCTGAGTTAGCTCATTTGGTTTTATTTTACAATGAACAGATGGGCGAAAAAAGTTTATGAAAAAATAATTATTTAAATCAATTAATTCAAATTGAAATAAAAAAACTGTGGGCGATGGAGAAATTCCGAATACATATTTGAAAACGCGATGCAAAAACTTCAATAAGTACAACTATTGGTACTCATGAGACAAAAATCATGTTGACCAGTGTTATTTAAACTTTTCCGTCCATCTGAATATTACCAAAAAAAAATATTTAAAAACACACTGAAACATCAAACAAGTAGGTTTGGCCGCTAGAACATACGTTTTCCTTACATTCCTGTCCATTCATCGTCTGTATAATTTACCTCTCTCAAATCATGGTTAATGTCATTCTTGGCCTACTTACTGCGCGGATTCCCTCGTTTTCCTACAAGCAGTTTCCATGCCTCTTTTTCATTCCCAATTCCTGCTACATGTTCTGTCTATCGCAATGTAAGAGACTTAACTGTTTTTATTATATATGGACTCGAATAAAGGTCATGGATTCACTGTTCGAAGTCTTCTCCATTCACCTGTCTGTTCGTGTATCTTTTGTCCAAAATTGTACTAAGAACATTATTATAAAATATATGTTCTCCTCCGTTAAATAACAGTCCATGATACGTATCCATATAATGGAACTGGGAGGATAGCAGGATATTTTCGGTTTAACGTTTTTTTGAGAGACGTTGAGATGAAAATATTCCCTGTAACTATTTTTAGTTTCTTTCTTCAGATCATTCCTGTTTGTAATTGTGGTACCTAGGCATTTTAATTCAGCCAATTTTTTAAAATTACTCTCAATTCATGAAGGGTCCATTACCATTATATTATTTATTTCTGTATGTGAACATATATTTACTTTTGTTGATGATTAATTCCAGCCCCATATTATATATGTGTGTGAGTGCGTGCATGCCCGTCCGTTAATATTAAATAGCAATTAATTAAAAAAGACATTGAGGCCAAGTTCGTCAATGATCAAATTTTGTCCTTTAGATCTGAGAGTTCACCAGAAATGAAACATTTTAAATCGCTTAGCGGTAGCAATTGTCGGTATTTCACAACGGAACTCAGTACATGCTATTAGAAAAAACCGAAATATCCCAAATATCAGTGAAACCATACCATTAGAAATGGGGAGTTACCTGAAACCCAACATAAAAATGTACTCTAGTGACCGCCATGTTTGTTTCATCCCAATGAACACCGTAGAGTTTAATTAACCCCTAAATTGGCTATGTATCCTTTATGATATATTAGTTTGATTTATTTTATATTTTAATAAACTAATGGAAAAAATGAATTGGTGAATATTAATTAAATTGGTGTCGAATTATGCAATAATATGCAACTAGTATGCAATATGTAACTTATTGTTATGATTTGTTTTCACTGCGGTCCTATACTTTGAAAAAACTGGTATCAGAAATTGAGTTTCTTCAATATAACAAAATAAATATTGATTCCGTAAACCGGGAAAATATATCCGTAAATAGGACTAGCTGATTAATTCACTTAGTTTACAGAGTTCCTGAGTGAAAAACGTGTTTACAAATACTGTATCAATACATTTTACTGGCTATATTTCATATTTCAATTGTCTTTTTCCCCCATCTCTTTCTACTTTTTTATAATGCTTTTGAACATCCGGTTTGTAGTGATTACTTAAGAAATGTATTGTAAATGTTCAAATAAAATAAAATTAGATTTTTTATATATATGTTGACCTAAATTGCAGGGATACCTTGTACTATCTAAAGTGCAAAAAAGGAAAAAGCAACTTTGAGAACGTAAAATGAAAATATTTATATCCCCTACAAGGGTATCAGCTCATTTGTTTATTATAACAATATGGTTACACGAAAATGCATTCAGGTGTCTGTGTATTCTAACAAACAAGTTAGAAAGTGTATTCTTTACACTGGCTTCAGGTTATCCTTCATAAATATGCAATGGAATACACTGTGATTCACTATCTCGATATCCTTGCATCTTAACTCCCTTCTTATCCTCTTTTTTCAAAGTTTGCTATAAGAAAGAGGTTTTTTTTCCCGGAAAGTGCACTTAAAGCATACAAATTTAATCAAGCTTGACTGGGCTTCAGAGTAAGCAAGAGTGAAAGGTCACGTTTACAGTAAATTAAAGTTTAATTGTAACAAAATAAGTAAAAGATCCAAATCACATTACTGACGCCACTGTAAATTTTTATAACAAAACTTACTTCTTTAAAATCCTAACTAATATTCTCTTTTTTATGCTCATTAAAGTCTTTATTCTATAACTATATTCCTTCATCTGAAAAACACACTATACAGATCAAACTGCTTAGAACACTTAGCAAGGATGACTAAGAACAGAATACCAAAAGCAGCATAGAACTATTCACCAAAAGGATGAAGAAGTTTAGGAAGACCAAAGAAAAGATAGAAAGAGCAGGAATTTGGAGCCGTGACGGAGGAGGAGGAGGAGGAGAAGAAGAAGAAGGAAACATACTGGTTAACTATCTTTCATGGTTCGAGGTTCAAATCAACATAACTATAAATTTTAATTACACGTCTACCAATGAAAAGAGGAGTTGGGTATAGATATTCGGAAAGTTCATTTTATTTCTTCTCCTTCTTCTTAATCATAATTTGTAGGATTTTCATCCTATTTATTTTCAAAATCACTCCTCGGAAGAAGACGTATTGGATGTGCATTAACTGTATCCATCTCTTGGCTGGTCTTCCTCTTGTTCTCCTTACGTACATTGATCTATCTTCTTTAGCTCTGTTTGCAAGTCGGTTGTCTTCCATTCTTTCTATATAACCGTCCAATATTTCCCTCTATTTATAATAGTTTTTATTTAATGTTTAATAATGAATGAAAATATGAAAGTAATTAGACTAAAGACTGATATAACGTATAATGAGTGATAAAGTCTCATTACAATATGCTTTTCTAATTATATGGTTTTGATGGCGGATAGTACGGATACTCGTAGATATTATTATATTGATTTTATCTTGGTTATCGAAAATAAATTATGAAACTATCATTAATAAAAACTAAATCAATGACTGTAAGATAAGTCCCAGTAAAATGTAACTTAGAAATAGAAACAAACATAATAGAAGAAGTAAAGGCAATAAAATATCTGGATATTGAGATAACTAGCAGCAGAGCTCTCCAGAATGAAGCAGCATTTCGACTAATAAAGCAGCGAAAATAGCGGGATGCATGAATGGTATTATATGGACTATTTAACTCATGCCTCATATGGTAGTCAGTGACTAATCACGATTCAATAAATGTTGTTTTACTACCAATGACAGTCGTGTTTCACCTCGCTCTTTATCGATTTCTATTTATCAGCTCCGCTTTTGTGATAAAAATGCTCTTCCTTTTTAATATTCTGAACAGTTCAGAGCATATTTTTCTCCAACATGTACATTGAATATAGGGAACGCATATTGAACAGATTCCTTGATAATTTATAACCTATGCTGTTGATAATAACATACGGTTTGATGTGTTCAACAATTTCTTCACTTGGGTGCATTCTTACAATGTTGCGATCCTACTTGGTAATAATTAATGTGATCAAGTTTCAGTGAATGTGCATAACCTCACAGTTCTGATTTGTTTTCAAACATCGCTATTTACATTAAATATATAAATATTTTAAAATAACTGTAACTGTATTTAAATAATGACTTTTGAGTAAACATCTTAATCTTATTTGTTAAATAGTCCTAAGAAATGCCACTCTTGATTTCCAAATCCTCTAGATAAATTGGAAATCACTCGTGGCATTACTTATGATAAATAAATACTTAAATAAGGATAGCAAGACACGAATCTATGAAGCAATAATATTGGACAAGTATAATGTCTAATATCAGGAATGTAATATAATAGAGAAATTTAACATTATATAGTATTTATTTTATTTTAAATTACTATACGCCCAATATAGATCTATGCTTCTAAGTTAAGAGCGGATTCTTCCAGAACGAAAGAGATTCTAGGGACAAAAGAGATTAACATTTTAAAAATAATTATCCATACTTGGTCTAGAGAACCAAGGGTCCCGGGTTCAAGTCCCGGTCTGAGCGTATAATTTTTCTCTTCAAATATGATTTATCCATCATTGAGATGTACGAAATCAATAATAAAAACTTGGAAAAAGCCGTACTGGCTGTAATGTATAATTCCCAAATATGTCTTCTTAATAAAGGAGCCGCCATTTGCAAGATAGAAGCATGGCTTCACAGCATTTGATGGATGGGAATTACAATGTATATAGAGAAAGATTTGCGTTTAGATCGGTACTTGCTCAGGTAGCTCAGTTGGTAGAGCACTTGGTCTAGAGAACCAAGAGTCCCGGGTTCAAGTCCCGGTCTGAGCGTATAATTTTTCTCTTCAAATATGAATTATCCATAAAACAAGAAATATGGCAAGAAGTGAGAATATTAGAAACCAGTTAAATATCCAATCAGTACGCGATTGGGTGGATAGACGAAAAACTGAATGGAACCAACATGTATGTACCTTACAAGGCAACGGACATAATTATTGTACCTGAGGCAAGGAAGAATCTACTAGCAAAAGGGAATACGACCGAAAAGAAGATGGATTATCTCTCAATTTCTGGAAGGAACATGTTATGGGTCTAAAATAACGAGGAGGAGAAGTAGACGAAGAAAACCTATATGAACGTCGTCATTAACAATAAAAACATGAAGTTTCTTTAAACTTCTATTTATATTACTAACAAACATTCGTATTACAATCTGTATTCCTTTTGCTGTTCAAAATTTCAAAACGTTGAAACTATTATTAATAATCTTTAAATATATTTTACTCGTAGTATTTCACACACGACAAGGGGAATATATTACTTGGAGTAATCACACTCAGCAACAAAAAAAAAAACTTTTTTTTCTGTCTCAGAAAGACAAATATGTGATTCTGATAGTATTGTTTCTCGTGAATTCAAATATGATATCGGTTTTTATCCATCACGAAAGGCTTCTGAGAGATAGGAATTTATAATTTCAAACACTAATATTTTCTACATTCTTAACTACACAATATTCGAACATTCCGACTCACCTAAAAAGTAAGAAATGTCGATTTTCTGCTATATTTCGCCTGTGGAGCATCCCTCTTGTTGGTCCAACAATAATCAGCCAGCATATTTGTGTTCTATTTGCCTAAATATCCCTGTTCCGTAGCTGAAATATCCTGAGCTAGCTAATTTGGTTTTATTTTACAATGGAAACATGGAAAGAAACGTTTATTAAAATAATAATTATTTAAATCCATTAATTGAAATTGAAATAAAAACCTATGGGAGAAGGACAAATTCCGAATACATATTTCAAAACACGATACAAAACTACATTAAGTACAAATATTGGTACTCATAAGACGAAAATCGTGTTGACCAATATAAGGGAACATTATTCATAATAACAAAGACAAAAATAAACAAAAAATAGAAGCAAAATAATAAGAGATATAATTAGATGTTAATGGGAATGTCTGTTCCTTACAAAATAACTTAATAGCATCTCTAAATGTTATTCTTCCAGTAAGTACTTTAATTCTATTGGCTAAGAGTATAATATTATGTATGTTTATGTATCTTTCCTGAATTCTCATAACCCGTAACAAACATGGTGGATACAGGTTGATTACAATACTTTGTAGCTAAAATATAACTGAAGCAGCCGAAATAACAGGGCCTAAGATGGCATTTAAATTCACCAGGCAATATAGAAAACGAACGAAAGGTACAGTTAAGATGTAAATTATTGTAGGCCTAATTTATATAAAAAATTACCAATATTTAATTATATAATATTTCATTACAAAAATATCTAAGTTAATTTTTATTTTATGCGGGCTACTAAAATATCAGATGATACTAAAAATCCCAAGAATTTTTAGAAGAGATATTTGATCACAGGAAATGATCTGACTTCAACTAAGTAGGCTTTTTGTTCATTTGAACAATAATAAGACATAGTATACTTATTTATAAATAAAAATATATACGTATGGTATAATAGACCCTTTAACAATATGTTCCTTTAGCTTTCAATAATAACTTAATCCTCAGTAGTTAACTTGTCTATATTTTTCTTCTTCTCCTTTCATCTCATCCTCAAGTTAAGTGGGGAGATAGCCCATACGGGTTTTCACCTGGATAGAAAGTTGTCATAACTCAGTTTTAGAGATATTATAACTATCCTTTCCGTATATTTAAATAAAATTTCAAGAAACCTAATATCGTATTTTTTAATGAAATATTTACAAATGAATTAATTAAGTCAATTGAGTTAATAGATCAAACTCATTCTAATAAACTCTTCGTTTTTTAACCTCAACCAGACATTGTTATATAAAACACAATTAAAAATCCTGTGGATCGTAATTTTTAAGATATCATTTTTAAATGTAATGATAATCTCTAGGAGTTTTAATTAATTTTGTTACATATTACTGAATAATTTCACTCAGAACAATGAAAAATTCCGGTCCACATGATCGTTTATGTCTATGTCTAAATTAACTGACATTAAGCTTTCTTTTTTAAATGTTTCTTCTATTCTAGAACCTGTAGTTAATTGAAAACGGAGACTGTACATTTTACATATGACATGCCGGTATGTGCAGGTCGAAACAGAAATAAAGTGTATATTTAAGTTTTTAGATGAAATTCGGTAACTAAATTTTGATAGTACATTTTCGACAGAACCATTTTTTAAACATCTGAACGATTGTTGCTTGTGAACTCAATTCAGTCCCGAGGTGTGATGATCTTCCATTGTATTGTGCCATTTTTCTTTTTACGTCGGAATAACTAATAATTTCTTCTCCATTCTCTCAGTATGATAGATCAGATTAGTCTATTCATTAATTTCATGGATTGGTTTCATAAGACCGACTGGCAGGCTAGCGACATGTATTATGAAACCGTATATTTTCTTCCACCAACAAGTTCTAGTCTAGTTCACGCAATATATTTAATTAAAATTAAATTTATAAGTGGAAAAATAAATCTAAATTGGAAGATGAACATCATCAAGTAACCAAGGATAAAAGTTAATCGGGTCTCATTATCCATGCAGTACTCTTCTTAGTGGTCTACCTTGGACTCGTTTCCCAACCGGGCAGTAGACACATACAAAATTTAACCGGTCATCGCTCTTCTAGATAATACCTTAGTTGCCTACTAGATGTCTCTTTGAGGCGATATGCTAATCACGTATCACTCGTTGACATCTGTATGTAAATAAGTGTTATTAATTAACTTAAGGAACTCCTAATAGGGAGCTCCCGTCTCCTCATACGGGACGTATGCGTATATACACATATGCATATATGCATACACGCATACATACATGCATACATACATGCGTACATACATGCGTACATACATGCATACATACATGCATACATACATGCATACATACATGCATACATACATGCATACATACATACATACATACATGCATACATACATACATACATACATACATACATACATACATACATACATACATACATACATACATACATACATACATACATACATACATACATACATACATACATACATACATACATACATACATACATACATACATACATACATACATACATACATGCATACATACATGCATACATACATGCATACATACATACATACATACATGCATGCATACATGCATGCATACATACATACATACATACATACATACATACATACATACATGCATACATACAACTAATGTGTGTGTGTGTATATATATATATACTTAAGAAAATGTACAATATTATATGTATTTTTTCCCCGTGAAAGTAAAACGTATTCAGATACAGAAATGTACACTCATTCAATATTAAAATATAAAATAGGTTACAATATTGACATCTAAAATATACAAAGTTAGATATTACTTTTGAAGAACTCTACATTATTTATGAAGTTAAGCAATTTGTCTCCATCTTGTACATCATCCTTCACAACACCAAATCTTTCAATTGACGCACATTCTGTATCCAAGTAGTAGCAGGTCGTCCTCATCTTTCTCTTCCACTTAATTTCCCATTCTTGTACAATTCCACTCTACGTACATGTCCGTACCATTTTAGTCGTCTTCTTTCAATTGTATCGACATTTTCTTCTTCCACTTCCATAAGCCGTCGTATTTCTGTGTTTTTTTATGTTTTCTTTCCTGATAAAGTTAATATGCTAAAAACCCGAACAATGCGCCTCATTCATTAATGAGATTCACTTTTAAAAAATATAACTTTAATATTTGTACGAAAACACATAATTTATTTTTAGAATTATTTTTAATGTTACATTGTATGCGATTTGTGAATGATGAGGTAACAAACTCTAACGAGGTAATTGGTCTGAAAATGCCGCATTAGTTGAATCCTCTTTGTTGAATTAACACCCGGTTCGGAGCGTTAGAAAACTAGTGGCGTGGTGAACCCAAATATTTATCAATCTCCTGTACGGATCGTAAGCTGCTTCCATCACTTGCAAGCCGATCCGCTAAAAACTCGCAGTATATATTTCCCGTCCGAAAACGTAGAGAAAACTTGATAATACCTCAGGCAAAAATAGAATGATCAAATTTAATGCACACATTTTCATTTTCCATACATCACAACTCCCAATTCGTGTTAAAAATTTCATCTTAAAATATACTAAATTAATCAGTAACAAAACATATAAATTTAGCTATAAAATAGTTGTAAATACTATTCTTGGAACAATCAGATAGTCACATTTAACCATAAAGGGAATAACAAATTAAAAAAATGTTAACGTGATGTATTTTGTAAACATTAGTGAAAACAATGCTTCGAAAACCATTGGTAAATTAAATACTAAGAGTTTCTCTCAATAATTGGTCTTTATTATTTTGTTACATGATTAGAAATGGTTTAAAAATTCATTAAAATCCTTGTTGCGGACACTACGTAAACGTTCAAATAATAAACTTTCTATATTAAATTAATGTTGGGAAGTAAACATTATGAGGTATAATCATTAAAATTCATCGGAGAACATATTGTTTAAACAACTCACCTCATAGGATTCATGCTTCCATGATAACTCCGGAGTTATGGCTGAAGATGAACACGACTGTGTTGGAAATCGTGATATCATGGAAGCATGAATCCTATGAGGTGAGTTGTTAAACAATATGTTCTCCGATGAATTTTAATAAACTTTCTACCTGATATCTCAGTCCTCAACTAGGCAATAATTTATTTAAAGCACCCTGTGAGCCATTCGGAAGATGATGATACATCCTCAGAATGGTGTCAGCAACTGTTGTCTATTAACATTTTATATAGAGGGTGCAGATCGTTAGGGGTGGTCTCGTTGATTAGGTTATTATTCTTCGTTTCCTTCAAGATTTCAATTTATATTAGAAATCAAGAAAATCAAACTACTGAACGAAAAAACGCCCAACGATTTGAATCATCTATATGACATTTTAGTAAACATGAGTAAGTACTTTTAAAAAAGCGAAATATGTGACATGTTTTTCCGAAAGGCTTACAACGTGTTGTAAAGAAATTACTACCTACCTGAGGACGACTGAATTCTCATGTACGAATTTTGTTATTTTATCTCTTATAAAAACAATTGTACAAAATAATAATGAGCGAATTGATGGATAGCATTTGAAACACGTTTTAGTGACTCCCGAAATCAAATTCCCTAGTTTCCCTCAGTAATGAAGGGAAATGATGACTTGGAATTTAATTTTCATCTGATATTCTTCTTCTTCTTCACTTCACGGGCTAGGAAAATTGCCTGTTCCGCCTCACAGTTGTTGTGTCCATCTTTTCACTGGCTTTCCTACATTCCTTGAACCTCTTGGCTTGTAGTTGAATGCTGCTCTTGGTAATCTTGATACATTCATTCTTTCCACGTGTGTAAACCATTTCTCTCTATATTCTCTGATTTTCTCATCCAATGGATATATATTTAATTCTGTTCTTATATCTTCATTCCTTATCCGATCCAATCTTGTGCAGCCTTTTGTTCTTCTAAGGAAGTTCATTTCTGCGCTTTGTATTCTACTTTGCAGTTTTTTGGGCATTACCCAAGTTTCGCTCCCATAAAGTAATGCAGGAAGTGCCAATGTTTTATATAACTTCAATCTAGTATCTCTTCTTGTTTTATTCTTTAATGTTTTATGTATAGTTCCGCGTATCATTTGAAATTTCGACAGTTACGTATGTATGTCTCTTTCAGTTTTTGTGTTTATGGTAAAATTACAACCCAAATAATTAAAATGTGTTACTTGTTCCAGAGGTTTATATTTTCATCTGTTAATAAACATTATTTCATAATATTATTAAAATTAAATCAATTAACATCTACAGAAACTTTCTTAAACTCACTATAAATATACAGATTTCTGTATACAATATATTATATACTACACTCGATATTTATTTAGATATTCTATATACGCTTAAATAGAAAGACGCCGGACTCTGATGGAATGTGGAAAATTGCATCGACAAAGAATATCGCTTGTTCTGCAAAGTCACAGTTTGAGACTTTACTTCTTCTTTATACATGTATCTGGTTTTCGTAATGATATGGAGTTCACTGTTAAGTATCATCATTCACCTCTCTTTATCATCTCTCTTTCCTAGTATTTTTTTCTAAGCACTTTCCTCAAATACTCGTAATCTTTTTCATCTTTTAAAGTAAGAGCTCGTGTTTCGCATCATTTTAATAGAACTGTAATAACACAAGTTTTAGATATTATTGGCTGAAATTTCGACCTTGCCCGGGTATTTATATAACCCAATCTTTGAGTTGCTACTCAGCATGGTGACCAAGAAAATGGATTAGACGCTAATCTCGTTTATTTTGTATATTTATTTTATACTCTTTCTCACCCCACACCCCCTAGGTGTCAAACTTGGACTTAAATGACATCTGGACTGAGACCAATCAGCTTATTAACCACAAACTCTATAATTAACGTGAAACTCTGCCCCTTTTCTCTTTTGATATTTCTCCCTTTTTGTCCCCAAAATCCCTCTAAGGGTGTTAGAAGTCAGAGGGACAAACTTGGGCTTAAATGTTGGCGGTGCTATTACCAGGCAGATTAACGAGCTCGAAAACGTGTTTTTGTTCGGTTGCTTTCAGATATAACCCTCTCATAGGAGTGTTTGGGGTCTTTTACCCCTCACAGAACTTTATCCAGATTGTAGGTTATATAAGTACCGAAATTCATTGGAATTCCTCCATTCTTTCTAGAGTAATGCTGGAACATAAATCAGTCTTTTCTGATCATTTTAATTTCAAAATCTCCCTCACCCGCCCTTCGGGGGCTAGGAGTATTATACTTCTTACACTTTTATCCATTATAATAATTCGTATGTGTACCGAGTTTTGGGTGAAATTTCTCAGGGTTACTAGAGTAATACTTGCATATACATACCACATATATTTACATACATATACATTCACACAAAACGCACTCTACATACAGTAGAGGTGTCGGGTTCAGGCGTTTATTTTTCGTTGTGTGTCGCGCGCGCGCGCACACACACACACACACACACACACACCACACACACACACACACACACACACACACACACACACACACACACACACACACACACATATATATATATATATATAGTAATAGGACTTTATTAGACTAAAAGTAAGCCGTACGTGCTGTTGACAGTCCGTTACAATAAAGTAATGTTTGGTAATAATATAACGTAAAACAAAAAATAAAACACAATAATATTACAGTTACATAATAATTCTTTCTTGTAAGCCCATGTTTCCCTTAACAGAGATTTAGGCGCTCTCCTCCTACAGGGAAGAATTTTAACCATACTAATTTAGTTACACTTGTTTTCTTATAGATGTCATTTGAGTGGTCCGTGGTCAGCGTTCCGCCTCATACTGACATTTAGGAAACCAAGGAAGTACTAGGACTGGAAAACTTGGTAAATTTTACTTAGAGGCCCTTTCATTCAAGCTTAATAATCCTTTACGAGCTTTAAAATTTTCAGACTTGGGACTCACCGCTTAAGTCCCTCCCGGAGGACTTGCTCCTTGGATTTTTCCATCCTAAAAAATCTATCGACCCCGGCCGGGTTTGAACCCGCGACCCTCGGGACCAGAGGCAAGGAGCATAACCACTAGTCCATCGCGGCCGATAGTTGTATAATAATACAATAACATTATACATTGAATATGTAGAGTTATTATTATTAATGGCATTACATTTTGATATATATTCATATTGATTCATGAATGAGTGTTTTTCTTATTTTCCACGTTTTGTCCAGAAAGTTGCCCAAGTTTATTCCATTTTCTGGATTTACCATTATCTCGTAGCATGCCAATCTTAAACGACATGAATTTAGAAATATTTCCGGTAATAACTGACGCCTTCAATATTCTAAATGGTTACACTTCTCTAATACTATATGTATCTCGTCTTCAAAGCTCCCGCATATTGGCATATCGTGAACGTCGCTAATTTTTAGAAATTTCCATGCCCTTAGCCTAAACCAAGCAACCCTGATATCTCTTTAAATCCTTGGTTGAGTATATAAGATTATTTTTCCCCAAACTTGTTTTAGGTCTCTTTGTAAAAAAATGGAGCGTTTTCCTATAATATATATTTGCTGCAGTTTAGTACTTTGAAGGAGAAATCGAGATGACAACAGTTCCTGTAATGCCTAACAGCTTCAGTAACTTTTAAAATGCACATGGTATTAAACCACCTTTATGGTTATTAAGTAATTTTTTTTAAATCTTAAAATCCATAGCTGCTATTATAACAATCGTCAAGTAAAACACACTTCGTCAAACTTTGAACAAATGACAGATATATCAGGTACGGATTTTAAGTTTTAACATTTTATTAATAGTACGCGTTTCCAGAGTTGATATAATGTTAAGAAAACTTCCAGCATTTCAATCCTATTTCCTAATTATCCTGACATTTTGAATTCTTTCATTTCTTCAAACTGTCCCGCATTGTTTGTTAACGTTTTATTTGCATTATATACATTTGTTTCTATATTTATATGTAACCTCAGTTTCTTAGTCTTATTAGTTGAATGCGAATGTTGGCTATTATATTTTCCCGCTATCGCCTTACAATACTGCATAACATATATCAACAGCTGATTAATACCATATGTTGCATGCTCCAGATAAAAATTGAATAGGAGCTAGGATAATATTTTATTTCTGATAGTAATTATGAATATGAAAAGTGTCTGAAAACTGTTTGATTACCTACACCCTAATATTTGTGATATTTATAAACATTCAAATTAATTCAACAAAGGAGCTGTCAAACATTACATACCGAAACCTACATTAAAATCTCTTGCTGAGGGGCTTTCTGATGTACAAAGACCGTGTCCAAAAAACTGTATGCCATTTTTAAATGCAAGGCACTAAAATCCAGCGCCAAATCTCTCATTTAAACAAAACACCTCTTTACTTGCCGTCAGCGCCGCGTGCCGCCTCATTTCACTACGCTCTTACTAGTACAGGAAGTCCATTTATATTGTGGGTTGACATTGCTGGATTCTGGCTTCAATTTATGTGCCTTGCAGTTCAAAAGGCAGATTTTTTGGACATGGCCTTGGCACATCATAACGCTTCTCTGGGAAGAATGTCAAGGTAGGTTTCGGCATGCAATGGTTAATAGTTCCCTTGCAAGTAACGTTTTTTGGGAATTGAAATCTAGCATGAATGTAGATAACTTATCTTTCTTAACTAAATCTTACGCCTTATTTGAATTCTCTATGTACGAGTAATTTCCGACAGATGCTTCACTGTGAACATTATTATTATTATTATTATTGTTATATATTATTATTATTATTATTTTATTATTATTATTATTAATATAATATAATATTAATATTAATTAATATTAACAATAATAAACACAATAATAATAATTATAATCTGGTCGTGAATTATCGATAAATATTAAAGTGGTAAATATGAATGAATCACATTTTGACTATTATAGTAGTTAACTTCATAGGGAGTTAATTAAAACCCTCCATGGTATCTTTACCTTGTCGTGGTGGAGTGGCTTGCGTGCTTAAATGATCCTGAGAGCTATGCCGGCGGTAGCGTTGCTGCCGATAGGGTTACCCATGCCGGACTGGTCGACGGTGATAAGCCAGACGAAAAAAGTACCTTGGTCGAAAGAGTGACGATCTTTCACCGTAAAAACACAACCGTTAAGAAATGCGGACATGGGTTCAACAGGGGTAAAGTTTTCCGGAGGTCAAATAGTCCCCCATTCGGTTCTCCGGGCGGGGACTACTTCAGGGAACCCATGCCAAAGGCTCAAACATAAGGACATGTTCCTAGGAACATGGAATGTTAGGACTTTATACAATAGCGGGGCACTAGAGATATTAACGCGGTAATTGGATAAATCACCCTTGGATATAGTCACTTTACAGGAAGTTAGATGGCCAGGAGAAGGTAGTCAGGAATCAGGAAGCTTTGCATTATACTACGGGGGTGCAGAAAGACCTACATTTGGAACGGGTTTTTTAGACAGGAGGAGGATCCTATCCGCTATCCGAGATATTAAGTTTGTTAGTGATAGGATATCATACTTAATTCTTAAGGGTAAACGACATGATTTTATAATTGTAAATGTACATGCCCCCACAGAAGATAAAGATGACATGATCAAGGATGAGTTCTATGAAGAATTAGAATGCTTATTTGATAGCCTTTCACGATATCATATGAAAATTGTCTTGGGAGATTTTAATGCAAAAGTGGGGCGGGAAGATATATTCAAACCAACAATAGGCAAATTCAGTCTTCATGAAGATAGTAATGACAACGGGGTTAGATTAGTCACATTTGCCACATCGAAGAATCTCATTGTTAAGAGCACAACATTTCAGCATAAGGATATTCATAAATACACCTGGACGTCCCCAGATGGAGAAACTCGGAACCAGATCGATCATTTATTAGTGCATAAACGCTGGCACAGCAGCATCATCGATGTTAGATCAGTTAGAGGGACAGACTGCAATTCGGATCATCATCTGGTCAGAGTGAAAATCATACAACGGCTATCGCTTATGAGATGAACAATTGCTAAAGATGATTCTGTAAAATTTGAATTAAAAAACTTGAAAAATGATGAAATGCGGCAAGAATACCAAATCAAAATTGCTAATAGATTTGAAGTACTGGAATCTTCAGATGACAATGTGGCAAACGAAGAAGAAACTGATATAAATAAAGAATGGGAGGCTATAAGAGATACTATTAAATTGTCAGCATCAGAAAGCATTGGTTGTTTAAAAAAGAGGCATAACAAGAAAGGGTTTCATGAAGAATATGTCGACATTTTAAAAAAAAGAAAGCTAGCAAATATCGAATGGTTACACGAGCCAAATGAGGTAAATTTAGAGAAACTGGGTAGTATTAGACGGGAAACCACCAAGCTACTGAAGAGTAAAAAGAGGGAATATTTGAGAGAGAAGATTAATGATCTTGAAACGAACGCAAAAAAAATAGGAACATTAGAGAATTATATCAGGGAATTTGTATAGAGAAGAAAGGGTTTCAGGCTAGAACAAACATAATTCGGAATGAAAATGGGGATATGATTGCAGATTCCAGGAGTATATTAAATAGATGGAAAAGTTACTTTAAACAGCTATTAAATGTACATACAGAACAGGACATTGAGGAGGATAATTTACAGACAGCAGAAATGCTAGTCGAAGAACCAAGTGCATTAGAGGTTGAAATGACGATAGAAAAATTGAAGATGTATAAAGCATCAGATTCGGATGAGATACCAGCAGAACTGATAAAATCAGGGGGAGAAAAATTGATGGACAAGATATGCTGGTTGCTTAGTTTGATTTGGGAAAAAGCTCTTCCAGATGAATGGAAGGAATCAATTATAGTACCAATTTATAAGAAAGGAGATAAAACTGATTGCTACAACTACAGGGGCATCTCATTACTTTCAACTTCGTACAAAATTCTAACAAATATATTAGTAAGCAGACTTACTCCCTATATTGATGACATTCTAGGAGATCATCAATGTGCATTTAGAAGAAACAGGTCTACAACAGATCAGATTTTTAGTATAAGACAGATTTTAGAAAAGAAATGGGAATATAATGGTACTGTACATCAACTATATGTAGACTTCAAAAAAGCATATGATTCAATTAAGAGGGAGAAGTTATATAGTATCCTGCTTGAGTTCGGAATTCCTATAAAGTTAGTTAGACTTATACGAATGTGTCTAAATGGCTCAAAGTGTAGGGTGCGTGTAGGCAAACAGTTTTCGGACACTTTTGAAATCCAGAATGGGTTGAAGCAAGGAGATGCACTATCTCCTCTACTATTTAATTTTGTACTAGAGCATGCCATTAAATCTTTAGAGAATGAGGAAGGCTTACAACTGAATGGTATTAATAAGCTGTTAGTTTATGCTGATGATGTAGTATTATTGGCCGATACCGAGGAGATATTAAAGGACAACACGCACACACTATTGAGGAACACTAAGAAATTAGGACTGGAAGTAAATATCAATAAAACTAAATATATGGCCACACGTAGAAATACATTATATTATGGAAATGGACAGCTAATGACAAATGAGGGAAATTTTGAGGAAATGGCTGAATTCAAATACCTAGGAATAATAATCACAAATAGGAATGAGTCGCACAAAGAAATTAAACATAGGCTCAATTCTGGAAGTGCGTGCTATTATGCATTACAGACACTCTTGATGTCCCAACTCCTTTAAAAAAACATTAAACTGAAAATATATATAACTATTATTCTACCAGTTATATTATATGGGTGCGAAACATGGACTCTTACTTTAAGGGAGGAAAGGAGATTACAAGTATTTGAGAATAAAGTACTTAGGAAAATTTTTGGACCAAAGAGAGATGAACAGACAGGTGAATGGAGAAGACTACATAACAATGAACTACATGGTCTTTATAGGAAGCCAGACATAATAAGAACAGTTAAGTCTCGTAGACTGCGATGGGCAGGACATGTTGCACGTATGGGGAATGAAATACTTGCATGGAAGCTTCTTGTAGGAAAGCCAGAGGGAAAACGCCCAGTTGGTAGCCCAAGAATGAGGTGGGAGAATAACATTAACTATGATTTGAGGGAAGTAGATTATACAGGGAATGATTGGAAAGTATTAGCTCAGGATAGGGGTGTATGGAGAGTGTATGTCCGCGCGGCCATGAACCTACGGGTTCGATAGTGCCAGTGAGCAAGTAAGTAAGTAAGGGAGTTAATTAAAAACTAACAATTTCGGACCGAAATATATCATTAACTCTTCATGGATTTCACCCCGTTACAATTTGATAAAGTAGGGATTAATACGTTGAGCGGTTCTTGGGGAATCTCACAGTGTCTTTTCACGTATGTTTATAGTGGATATTTTTAGTGACTCGCAGGCTACTCTTCAATCGATTGCTGATAAATCTAAATTAAATCCGAACTCAGTAGAAATTAGTAATAACGTAACAAATTACACAAAACACTTGTGCCTGTCTTGGATACGATGGTACCAGGGAACTGTGGGAAACGAACGTGCTGATCTACTAGCTAAATCCGGAGCATCTTCTGAGCTTCATTTTTAATTTTTAAAGTGTCCAATATCCTATGTTAAAAATAAACTGCACGACTATATCATCACTGATTGAAATGAACATTAGATAAGGAGTGCAAATGGTGCTTTGACTAAATAGTTCTTCTTTCCTACAGTACAGCATAGGCTAAATATAAAACATTTTATTCCAAATTTCATTTTAACACAATTTACGACTGACCATGGAAAATTTGGAAGTTATTTTAGGAGATTTAATGTTAACCCAGACAGTTATCATAATATTGTAAATGTCAAGAATCAATCCAATCTACAAAACATGTTTTATTTTATTGTCCTGTATTCGAATGACGATTCTGGTTAAACTTCTTATCAATTACGATGAGGCTTCTGTCTTAATGTGGGAAGTGATTTTAAATAACCAAAATTATTATAAATATATTATGAAATTCATAACATACATTCATAACAATACGTAGTATTTTTTTAAAGTCACATATAGACGATATTTTCTAAGTCACTTATACACTTTTATGTAATTCATAACACTCATTCAAAACCATAAGGTATTATTTCTGTTTTATTATGTATAGTATAATATTGCTATAGTAAGCTACAACCCTAACATGCCTTTGTGGCGAAATACTTACTTACTTACTTACTCACTGGCACTATCGAAACCGTAGGTTCATGGCCGCGCGTACATAAGCTTTCCATACATCCCAAATCTGAGCTAATGCTTTCCAATCATTCCCTGTATAATCTACTTCCCTCAAATCATAGTTAATGTTATTCTGCCACCTCATTCTTCTCAATCAACTGGGCGTTTTCCCTCTGGCTTTCCTACAAGAAGCTTCCATGCAAGTCTTTCATTCCCCATACGTGCAACATGTACTGCCAATCGCAGTATACAAGACTTTACTGTTCTTATTATATCTGGCTTCCTATAAAGACCATGTAGTCTTCTGCATTCACCTGTCAGTTCATCTCTCTTTGGTCCAAAAATTTTCCTAAGTACTTTATTCTCAAATACTTGTAATCTCCTTTCCTCCCTTAAAGTAAGAGTCCATGTTTCACACCCATATAATATAACTGGTAGAATAATAGTTTTATATATTTTCAGTTTAACGTTTTTTTGAAAGGAGTCGGGACGTAAAGAGTCTCTGTAATGCATTAATAACACGCATTTCCAGAATTGAGCCTATGCTTAATTTCTAAGTGCATCTCATTCCTATTTGTCATTATTGGTATTAGAATTAAGCCACTTCCTCAAAATTTCCCTCATTTGTCATTAGCTGTCAATTTCCATTATATAATGTATTTCTGCGTGTGACCATATATTTAGTTTTATTGATATTTACTTCCAGTCCTAATTCCTTAGTGTTAGTCAATAGTGTGTGCGTGTTGTCCTTTAGTATCTCCTCGCTATCGGCCATTAGTACTTCATCTCAGCTTAAAACAACAGCTTATTAATACCATTGAGTTATAAGCCTTCCTCATTCTCTTAAGAATTAGTTGCATGCTCTAGTACAAAATTAAATAGTAGAGGAGATAGTGCATCTCCGTGCTTCAACCCATTCTGGATTTCAAAAGTGTCCGAAAACTGTTTATCTACACGCACCCTACTCTTTGTGCTATTTAAACCCATTCGTATAAGTCTCAACTAACTTTTTAGGAATTCCGAACTCCAGCAGGATACTATATAACTTCTCCCTCTTAATTGAATCATATGCTTTTTTGAAGTCTACCTATAGTTGATGTACAGTACCATTATATTCCCATTTCTTTTCTAAAATCTGTCTTATACTAAAAATCTGATCTGTTGTAGACCTGTTTCTTCTAAATGCACATTGATGATCTCCTAGAATGTCATCAATATAGGGAGTAAGTCTGCTTACTAATATATTTGTTAGAATTTTGTACGAAGTTGAAAGTAATGAGATGCCCCTGAGTTGTAGCAATCAGTTTTATCTCCTTTCTCATAAATTGGTACTATAGTTGATTCCTTCCATTCATCTGGAAGAGCTTCTTTTTCCCAAATCATACTAAGCAATCAGGCGTATCTTGTCCATCAATTTTTCTCCACCTGATTTTATTAGTTCTGCTGGGATCTCATCTGATCCTGATGCTTTATACATCTTAAATTTTTCAATCGCCATTTCAGCCTCTATTGCACTTGGTTCTTCAACTAGCATTTCTGCTGTCTATAAAATATCCTCCTCAATGTCCAGTTCTATATGTACATTTAATAGCTGATTAAAGTAACTTTTCCATCTATTTAATATACTCCTGGAATCTTGCAATCATATTCCCATTTTCATTCCGAATTATGTTTGTTCTAGCCTGAAACCCTTTCTTCTCTTATACTAATTCCCTGATATAATTATCTAATGTTCCTATTTTTTTTTGCATTCATTTCAAGACCATTAATCTTCTCTCTCAAATATTCCCTCTTTTTTACTCTTTATTAACTTGGTGGTTTCCCGTCAAATGCTACCCAATTGCTCTAAATTTACCTCATTTGGCTCATGCAACCAATTCGATTTTTGCTAGCTTTCTTTTCTTTATGATGTCGGTACATTCCTCATCAAACCATTTCTTATTTTGCCTCTTTTTTAAACAACCAATGCTTTCTGATGCTGACAATTTAATAGTATATCTTATAGTGTCCCATTCTTAATATAAATATATATATATATATATATATATATATCAGTTTCTTCTTCGTTTGCCACATTGCCATCTGGAGATTCCAGTACTTCAAATCTATTAGGAATTTTGCTTTGGTAGTCTTGCCGCAATTCATCATTTTTCCAGGTTTTTATTTCAAATTTTACAGAATCATCTTTAACGTTTGTTCCTCTCATAAGGGATAGCCGTTGTCTGATTTTCACCCTGACCAGATAATGATCCGAATTGCAGTTTGTCCATCTAACTGATCTAACATCAATGATGCTACTGTGCCAGCGTTTGTTCACTAATACATGATCTGTCTGGTTCCGAGTTTCTCCATCTGGGGACGTCCAGGTGTATTTATGAATATCCTTATGTTGAAATGTTGTGCTCTTAACAATGAAAATCTTTGATGTGGCAAATGTGACTAATCTAACCCCGTTGTCGTTACTATCTTCATGAAGACTGAATTTGCCTATTGTTGGTTTGCATATATCTTCCCGCTCCACTTTGGCATTAAAATCTCCTAAGAAAACTTTCATATGACGTCGTGAAAGGGTATCAAATAAGCATTCTAGTTCTTCAGAGAACTCATCCTTGATCTTGTCATCCTTATCTTCTGTGGAGGAATTTACATTTACAATTATAAAATCATGTCGTTTACCCTTTAGAATTATGTATGATATCCTATCGCTAACAAACTTAATATCTCGGATAGCGGATAGGATCCTCCTTCTGACTAAAAAACCCGTTCCAAATGCAGGTCTTTCTGCACCCCCGTAGTATAATGCAAAGATTCCTGATTCCTGACTACCTTCTCCTGGCCAACTAACTTCCTGTAAAGCGACTATATCCAAGGGCGATTTATCTAGTTCCCGCATTAATATCTCTAGGTGCCCCCTATCGAATAAAGTCCTAACTTTCCATGTTCCTAGGAACATGTCCCTGTGTTTGAGCCTTTGGTGTGAGTTCCCTGAAGTAGTCCCCGCCCGGACAGAACCGAATGGGGGACTATTTGACCTCCGGAAAATTTTGCCCCAGTTGAACCCATGTCCGCATTTCTTGACGGTTGTATTTTTACGGTGAAAGATCGTTACTCTTTCGACCAAGGTACTTTTTTCGTCTGACGTATCACCTTCGACCAGTCCGGCATGGGTAACCTATCGGCAGCAATGCTACCGCCGGCATAGCTCTCTTAAGCACGCAAGCCACTCCACCACGACAAGGTAAAGATACCATGGAGGGAATAGTTGCCAACAGCACGTGGTGTTCCCAAGAGGTCACCCATCCAAGTACTAACCACGCCCAATGTAGCTTGACTGTGGTGATCGGACGACAACCGGTATTTTCAACATGGTATGGCCTTTCAAAATATTTGGAGATTCATTAATAATAAGGGAGTGAATATCCAGGGACGAAAATTCGATTGGTATTTTAAATAACTAATGGAGAATTAATTTAATATTCTATTTAGTGAACGAAAATTCTGATTAAGAATGTTAAACTAATTTACGTACTGTATACCGTGTGTATATAACAGAATATAGTAGTTTCAAGTAGTAATATTATCATTCAGATGAGGCGTAGAAAGTTGTGTGTAGACTGAAATGAAACAGGAAAGAATATAGTCTTAGTTGTGTGAGTGAACGGATAGTTTTCTTTTGTTTTGTTTCTATGTCAACAATAATAACAAAGATGACAACTCCTCAACAGAAAACGTTTTGTGTTTTGCAGTTTGAGAGTTGTAAATCAGTTGTGCGTTTCGTAGGCAGATTAATCGTGATGCCTCAATGCCAACAACATGTGTCGATGGTGTAATCAGTTCGCAACATTCGGTTGTCTATGTAAAGGCAAACGTGTGGGAAAAGCAAGAGTGCCTGAGGAGAATGTTGCTTCTGCTGCAACATTTCAAGCGCAGTCAGCGTAATCAGTAGGCGTTAGATCCTACTGTAAACAATAGGGACGTATATGTAAGCGTTTTCGTAAGACCTTCCACACTGTCATTACTGGATTTAGTCTCATGGTCCAGATGTCAGGGCTTATCTACAGTGGCCTCCTAGATTACCGGATCTCACCCCATGTATTTTTTTTTCCTTTGGGGTTTTGTAAAGGACAGAGTGTACGTTCCTCTATTCCTGCTATCCTGCCCCAGTTGAGAGACAGGATTCGAGAAGCGGTTGCTGCCATCAATCTTAACATGCTTATCAATATATGGGAAGAATTACCTTACAGGTTGGATGTGTGTCATGTTACAAATGGAGCTCACATTGAACACCTATGAACCTATAATGTAAACTGGAGATGTTACTCTTTCATTTAACATGAGATTTGTTTTTGGCATAGTTAGTTAAAGTATAATTCAACACCTTTAAAATCGCTATATGATTTTATGTACACACTGTATACCTATGTATTAATATTTTGGTAGAACGGAATTCTCTCGTTTGTAAGAGTAGCTTACAAATCATAAATATTTCCGATTCAAGTTCGACAATTTCTGTACATAAAATCTGACAAATTCATTCCGATAATATTTCAGTGATAATCGACCTTGTTAGGTTCTAACTTACATGGCTTGTAAATTTGATTAGTCAATATTCAATTAATAGTCTGCGAAGAATTAGTAATTGCTCCAAGTAAATGCTTAGTAAGTTTATGCTGATATTATTATTATTATTATTATTATTATTATTATTATTATTATTATTATTATAATTATGCGGTAGTGAGGAAATACTAGGGCCAACATACACACCCAATTGAGCAACACTAAGAAATTGGGACTGGAAGTAAACTTCAATAAAACAAATTATATGGGCACACACAGAAATCTGTTACATAATATAAATAGGCAGTTAATGACAAATGAGAGAAATTTTGAAGTAGTGACTGAATTCAAATGTATAACTAACTCACTGGCACTACCGAAACCGCAGGTTCATGGCTGAGTGGACATAAGCTCTCTATATAAACCTATCCTGAGCTAATGTTTCCAAACATTCCCTGTATAATCTACTTCCCTCAAATGATAGTTAATGTTATTCTTCCATCTCATTCTAGGTCTACCAACTGAGCATTTTCCATCTAGTTTTCCTATACGAAGCTTTCATGCACGTCTTTCATACCCCATTTGTGCAACATGACCCGCACATCGCAGTCTACGAACCTTAACTGTTCTTATTATATCTGGCTTTGTATAGAGACCATGTAGTTCACTGTTGTTTAAGTCTTCTCCATTCAACTGTCTGTTCTTCTCTCTTTAGTCTAAAGATTTTCCTAAGAAATTTATCTCAATTACCCGTAATATCCTTCCCTCACTTAAAGTAAGAGTCCATGTTTCGTATCCATATACTATAACTGGTAGAATAACTGTAAAATTCGTGTACTCAAATACTGGTTGCGAGTAATCCAAGGTGAACAAACAATGCTTAGAGCAATTTGTTACGACCTCCAAATTAAAAACATAGATGTTAAATTTTGGGCAGACGACGTTAGGAGAGGACTCCAAAAGATTGGGATGGGCTGGATATGGGAAAAGGGACTGAAAATCGCAAGAACGTGTGGAGAAAAATAAGGAGGAGGTACTTAGATGTAAACCAACAAGATACCTTCGCCGAATGTACAGGAAAACGCTCACTGTGTTTACAAAGAGACCTAAAACACGTCTGGGGAAAAGAATCGTATATACTCAACCTAGGATTTAAGGAGAGATCAGGGCTTGCTTGGTTTAGGCTAGGGGCATGGAAATTTCTAAAAATCAGCGACGATCACGATATGCGAATATGTCCAATGTGCGGGAACTTTGAAGATGAGATACATATATTAGGAAAATGTAATGATTTAGAATATTGGAGACGTCAGTTATTACCGGAAAGATTTCTAAATTCAAATCGGGAAAAATTGGCATGCTACGAGTTATTGGTAAATCCAGAAAATTGGATAAACCTCGGTACATTTCTGGACAAAACGCGAAAAATAAGGACAACACTCATTCATGAATAAATATATGTATATCAAAATGCAATACCATTAATTATTAACAATTATATATAAATTAATTAGTGTATAATGCTGTTGTGTTATTATTTAATTGTAATATTAATGTGTTTTCTTTATGTAATTGTAATGTTAATGTTTTTATAGTGTATAATTCTATTGTGTTATTACTTAATTCTAATATTATTGTGTTTTCTTTATGTAATTGTAATGTTAATGTTTTTAGTGTATAATGCTATTGTGTTATTATTTAATTGTAATATTATTATTGTGTTTTCTTTATGTAATTGTAATGCTATTGCTATTGTGTTATTACTTAATTGTAATATTATTGTGTTTTCTTTATGTAATTGTAATGTTAATATTTTTTAGTGTATAATGCTATTGTGTTATTATTTAATTGTAATATTTTTATTGTGTTTTCTTTATGTAATTGTAATGTTATTGCTGTTTTTGTTTATTTTTCTTTACACTAGTACCAATTACTACTTTATTGTAACGGACTGTCAACAGTACGTACGGCTTACTGCCCGTGCGACCCATATTTGTAAATAATATTATAAATATCTTACTTTTTGTCTAATAAAGTCCTACTACTACTACTAGTTATATGTTTTCAGTTTAACATTTTTTGATAGGAGTTGGGACGTCAAGAGTCTCTGTAATGCATAATAGCACGCATTTCCAGAAATGAGCCTATGTTTAAGTATTATTATTATTATTATTATAATTATTATTATTATTATTATTATTATTATTATTATTATTATTATTATTATTATTATTATTATTAGGAGATAGTGAGGAAATATTAGGACCAACATGCACAATCAATTGAAAAATATTAAGAAATTGGGATTGGAAGTAAACTTAAATAAAGTTAAATATATGGTCACACATAGAAATTCATTACATATTAGAAATAGACATTTAATGACATATGAGGGAAATTTTGAGGTAGTGACCGAATTCAAATATCTAGGAACAATAATTATAGTCAAGAATGAAGTTAAGAAAAAAATTATGCATAGACTCAATAGGGGATACGTTACGCTATTATGTATTACAGGAACTCGTGCCGTCCCAACTTCCATCAAAAATACTATATGGATGCGGAACATGGACTCTTACTTGAAGGAAGCAGAAAACATTACGAGTGTATGAAAATAAAGTTCTTGATTTTTTTTTTGGATCAAAGATAAATAAGTAGTAGTAGTAGGACTTTATTAGACAAAAAGTACAGACAGGCGAATGGCGAAGACTATTTAACAGCGAGCTCTATGATCTTTATGGAAACCAGATATATTAAAACGGGTAACTCTGCAAAGGCCTGGAGTGGAAGAGGAGCATAGAAACTCCTTGTAGGAAAGGAGGGAAATCGCCCAGAAGGCGCACCAAGAATGCAGTGGGAGAATAACATTAACAATGATTTGATGGAAGTAAATTAAACACGTGATGATTGGACAATATTAGCTCAGGATAGGGATGTATGGAGAACTTATGTCTGCGCGGGAGTGAACCTATGTGTTCTATAGAACCACTGAGTTGGTTCTAAATACTTCTACTAATGAAATTTTGAGTAGAATATATGGCACTAAAAACTGTTTTCGCAATTTCATCCATATAAGCATAGATAATGTGTTAGGTAAGCAGTAAGTAAAATTAATAAATAAATTTGCATACGTCATTATGACATAAGTATTAGAAATGAGTTAACAATTACTTATATGCAGTTAATTTACAGCAATTTACATTTGAACATTGTTTAAATAAAAAGAAGTATGTTCGTAAATATCATTATCATTATTCTGAGAAAATTGCGTATATTTGTTTCTAATGCCAGGGGCTACACATTACGTGCTTTCATTCCGCGCTAGGTGGATAGACGGCGTTAATATTGTCTATTTTCAGTTTACGAACCTCTTCCGCAGAACACTTTACGTAGGATGAGTGTATGTTTGTGAGTTTGTTTAGTGTAAAATGTGGTGTATCAGGGGTAATGCTGAAGAAAAGGGAGAAGATGAATCTGGTGTCGGCACGTAGTCTACTCCTGTAGAAAAGTACCAGGCTTAACTTCCACACCCGACGGATTAATCGCTACAAGAGTACTACATGTTTTCCAAACATACTTACAGAGGAGGGATTTTAAAATTAATGCAGGAAATGGTGCACAATACATCCATAGTAATTCTGCCCGAAGGCAGGTCCTTCACTGAAACCATAACATTTTCATGTTAGCTTTGCAGCTTTACTAGGGAATTATATGTGTGGTAGCTTTCCGTTGCTTTCCACACCTGTGATGGATGATGATGATAATGTTAAGGATGATGATGATGATGATGATGGCCGGATGATTTTCGGGGGCCGTTGGGCCCTAAACATCCTGACATTTGTCTTACAGGCGAGGAAAACAATCCGAAGAAACCTTACCCAGGAGCCTGTTCCAACCGGGAATCGAACCCGGGCCCGCTACGTGACAAGGCAGCACACTGCTTCGAGACCACCGCGGTGGACTGGTGCACAATCTTGCGATTAAAAATTGTACATCACCCATCCTGGCCCTGATATTGAAAATTTTACAGTTAAATTATTTTACTTTAATTTAGCCAATTTAAGAATTAAAATTTTGTTGATATCGAGTCCTAGATGACGGCCCTATCTTACCTTGCGAGACGCCAGTAACATCTTCAGGGGACTTCAAAGTCTTTCAAGTTAAGGTCTGTTCCTTGATGCTGCTGCTGATGATGATAAAATTTTCAACCTTACCGGGTATCGAACATGGGCCCACTAGTCAGGAAACGCTAATGTTATCACCTGAGCCCGCACAGCGGACGTCTGAGGAAATCGTGTTCTAACAGTTTGTTACAGTATATTAAGTGAAATTTACCCATATACATGATTGTGTAATAGCAGTTAGATTATAATCCGAGAAGAAATTAAATTGTGTTCATCCAGTCCATGTACCCCCAATCACTCATTAACTTTGTTAAACTATTTAGTATGAGCTAATGAAATTTTAGCTAATGTTTCAAAATTGAAATATAATTTCAAAAATAAACAGTAACTCAATATTTATAAGTTTATAAAGTGGCATTTTAAAACGCGAATTTATTGCTCTCAGCTATGTTTAATTCATCGGACACTACAATAGTAATTGTTTTATCATGCATGTTTTCACACTGCAAATGCATTCTAATTTTGCACCATACAATTTTTCAATGTTTTGTACTGTGTTAAGTTTAAAATTGTAAACATAGCACAGTTAACAGTTTGAGTACACTCTTTATCATTTTGCCTCTAGTCCCGAGGATCGTCGGTTCAAACACAGCCGGGGTCGATGGATTATCATAAGTAATGCCACGAGTGATTTCCAAATTATCGATAAATTCACGACTCACGAAGTGAGGAGTGAATTTATCTAGAGAATTTGGAAATCAAGAGTGGCATTTGTTAGGACTATTTAACGAATAAAATTAAGCTGTTTACTCACAAATAATTATTTAACTATAGTTATTTTAAAATATTTATATATTTAATGTAAACAGCGATATTTGAAAACAAATGAGAAACGATAGGTACGCTTCATCTGCTTCTTTTGTTTATCACTGCAACCAGATCATACTATTTATTGCCAAAGGAACGCAATATCGTAAGAATGATCTCTAGTGGAGAAAAAATGAAACACATCAAACTGTATATTAATTCATTTCTGATTTCGTATGATGTAAATATGACAATTATATTTTTCTGGATTATTACCTGGGAAAAAAATACATTTAAGAAAGTGCAAACAGTGGTTTCTTTTTTTTTGATGGTATAAAAAATTGCTACAGATGTTTTTATATTAACTCCTGCATGCGCTATGTGTTGACATCTATGCACTATATATACATTCTGGTAGCCGTATTTCTTACGGGCTCAATCACTGCAAAATAATTGTCAGTCCTGTTCAGAATATTAAAAAGGAGGAGCTTTCTTTAATATGGTAAATTTAACACTGATAAATATTTCGTAAAATACGACTCTGAATGGTTGTAAAACAGAAATAATTGAAACGTGATTGGTCATTGACTTCCATTCGGGGCATGATTTAAATAGTCATCATCATCATCTATGCAAGTATTAGGCCATGTGGTCTGTTACGGTCTCAAAGAGTAAATTTCCATCCAGCGCTTTTTTGGACGTCTCAGCGATCTTTTGCCTTGGGGGTAGTAACGAAGCATGTCTTTTGGAATTCTATGCGGTTGCATTCGTTGAAGATGGGCTTTCCAGTTGTTCTGGTAGTTTTGTATATGGCGGAGAATGGGTTCTACCTCCAACTCTTCCATAATTTCTTCATTTCTTTTATGGTCCCACTTTGTATAGTCTGCTGTACGGCTCATAAATCGCATCTCATTTGTTGTTATTCGGCTTTCATCTCTTCTTTGTATTGTACATGCTTCACTACCATATCTTAATACTGGTCTTGCGAGAACCTTATAAAGCCGTAATCTTGTGTTCTTTTGTACTAAAGTTGGTATCATTAAACTGTTAATTATCCCGTTGTATTTGTGAAATTTGTGAGTTTCTTTGATACATCAGATTCATCTTGAAATGTTAAACTATAACCCAAATAATTAAATTCGTTTACTCGTTCTAAAATTTCATCGTCCAAAACAATTTTGCTAGGTATAGGATATTTCCCACAAAATGCCATCAAAGTTTTCTTTGTATTGATTTCCATATGTCACCTTTTTGAAATTATATTAAAATTGTGTATAGAATACGGTAAATCTATTTCTGTTGGAACTATTAATACCAAATCATCTGCAAAAAGCAGGGAGTCTATTTTTAGGTTGCTATTAATTTGAATAAAAGCGTGTCTCATCTGTCGCCAATATTGAAAGTAGGCCTATTCTATCCATGTATATGATGGATTATTAATATGCAAGATTCCAAGGGACATATCCTCTGAGGGGGGGCATACAGGCCGAGAATTAAGATTTTCATGCTCGGGAAAGAACCTGAAGCCTAAATTAGTTTTTCTGAAAAAATGACCTGCCTTCACCATTCACTTAATACTTAAAGTTTTCTTGAGTCGTGCAGACCACACGACATTTACTGATATAGGCATATAGGAAATTAACCGTCACCAAATTAGCTTAGTCAAGAATCTCCCGCTAGGGAGGTTCCATGTCTCAATGAGAGAGGCATGGGGTACATATATAACTCACTGCACTGTCAAACCCAGTGGCCCCGCGGACATACATCTCTATCCTGAACTAATGTTTTCCGATCAACCTATATGCTGCCTTGTGACGCAATGGGCCCGGGTTCCATTCCCATTCGGGACAAGCTTCCTGGGTGAGGTTTTTTCCGGTTTTTTTTTCACACCTGCAAGACAAATGTCAGCTAGCTTTGATGTCCAAAAGATCCCCGAATATCATCTGACCATCATCATTATTATCAATCGGTGTGGATAGCCGGAAACTATCACATCCATAATTACCTAGTAAAGCTGCAAAGCATAGCATGGAAATGCTATGATTGCAGTGAAGGACCTGCCCTAGGGCAGAACACTATGAAATATATATTATATATATATATATAATATATATATATATATATAAACCACCACATGGGCTAGTAGTCAGCGTTTCTGACTACTGTTCATGAGGTCCCGGGTTCGATTCCCAATCAAACCTTAGGAATTTTTCTTTAAAGGTAATTGTTCCTGTGGTTGCCCATGGTCTGGAATTTAGGTTAAGTTTAGGTTAAGAACTCTCCTGGCGTTTCATTATCATTTTATATTCTATCATATCATCGGGGTAACGTAACTCCGCGTTCTAGGCGCCCCAACTTCAGAAGAGTGTTACAATTAAGCCAATGCCAGGAGAGAATACCAGAAATGTCGAAAATACAACCTGGGGCATTGAGTAAATACCTCCTGGAAAAGAGAAACCTGGTAGACCAAAGCCAACGTGGATAAAGGGAATTCAAGACAACATGAAGAAAAGGAATATGACAGAAGCAGACACGCAATACCGGAAAGTGTGGATGCAAAAAATGTATTTATTTGTTGAGGATATCTGTGTAAATAACAGAAACAATCCTATAATATATATATATATATATATATATATATATATATATATATATATATGGAATGATAAGAAAAATAAATGCCTGGACGGGATTCGAACCCGGATCTCTGAGTCTGTACCTCAGCGTGATATCCACTACACTACCAGGCGAATCCAATTCAAACACCTATTTTTCTTATATATGTATTATACTCTCCATTATTACTAGATGTCGCGAGAACTCGGTCTTCACCATCTAGCAGCTGACTATAGCAAATTAATTTGCTTACTTGATATAGTCAGCTGCTAGATGGCGGTGAAGACCGAGTTCTCGCGACATCTAGTAATAATGGAGAGTATAATACATATATACCCTCCATGGTATCTTTACCTTGTCGTGGTGGAGTGGCTTGTGTGCTTAAATGATCCTGAGAGCTATGCCGGCGGTAGCATTGCTGCCGATAGGGCTACCCATGCCGGACTGGTCGAAGGTGATAAGCCAGACGAAATAAGTACCTTGGTCGAAAGAGTGACGATCTTTCACCGTAAAAATACAACCGTCAAGAAATGCGGACATGGGTTCTACTGGGGTAAAATTTTCCGGAGGTCAAATAGTCCCCCATTCGGTTCTCCGGGCGGGGACTACTTCAGGGAACCCATGCCAAAGGCTCAAACACAGGGACATGTTCCTAGGAACATGGAATGTTAGGACTTTATACAATAGCGGGGCACTAGAGATATTAACGCGGGAATTGGATAAATCGCCCTTGGATATAGTCGCTTTACAGGAAGTTAGGTGGCCAGGAGAAGGTAGTCAGGAATCAGGAAGCTTTTCATTATACTATGGGGGTGCAGAAAGACCTGCATTTGGAACGGGATTTTTAGTCAGAAGGAGGATCCTATCCGCTATCCGAGATATTAAGTTTGTTAGTCATAGGATATCATACATAATTCTAAAGGGTAAACGACATGATTTTATAATTGTAAATGTACATGCCCCCACAGAAGATAAAGATGACAAGATCAAGGATGAGTTCTATGAAGAATTAGAATGCTTATTTGATAGCCTTTCACGATATCATATGAAAATTGTCTTAGGAGATTTTAATGCAAAAGTGGGGCGGGAAGATATATTCAAACCAACAATAGGCAAATTCAGTCTTCATGAAGATAGTAACGACAACGGGGTTAGATTAGTCACATTTGCCACATCAAAGAATCTCGTTGTTAAGAGCACAACATTTCAGCATAAGGATATTCATAAATACACCTGGACGTCCCCAGATGGAGAAACTCGGAACCAGATAGATCATGTATTAGTGGATAAACGCTGGCACAGTAGCATCATTGATGTTAGATCAGTTAGAGGGACAGACTGCAATTCGGATCATCATCTGGTCAGAGTGAAAATCATACAACGGCTATCGCTTATGAGATGAACAATTGCTAAAGATGATTCTGTAAAATTTGAATTAAAAAACTTGAAAAATGATGAAATGCGGCAAGAATACCAAATCAAAATTGCTAATAGATTTGAAGTACTGGAATCTTCAGATGCCAATGTGGCAAACGAAGAAGAAACTGATATAAATAAAGAATGGGAGGCTATAAGAGATACTATTAAATTGTCAGCATCAGAAAGCATTGGTTGTTTAAAAAAGAGGCATAACAAGAAAGGGTTTCATGAAGAATATGTCGACATTTTAAAAAAAAGAAAGCTAGCAAATATCGAATGGTTACACGAGCCAAATGAGGTAAATTTAGAGAAACTGGGTAGTATTAGACGGGAAACCACCAAGCTACTGAAGAGTAAAAAGAGGGAATATTTGAGAGAGAAGATTAATGATCTTGAAACGAACGCAAAAAAAAATAGGAACATTAGAGAATTATATCAGGGAATTTGTATAGAGAAGAAAGGGTTTCAGGCTAGAACAAACATAATTCGGAATCAAAATGGGCATATGATTGCAAGATTCCAAACGTATATTAAATAGATGGAAAAGTTACTTTAATCAGCTATTAAATGTACATACAGAACAGGACATTGAGGAGGATAATTTACAGACAGCAGAAATGCTAGTCGTAGAACCAAGTGCATTAGATACTGAAATGGAGATTGAAAAATTGAAGATGTATAAAGAGTCAGGTTCAGATGAGATTCCAGCAGAACTGATAAAATTGGGGGAGAAATATTGATGGAGAAGATACGCCTGTTGCTTAGTATGATTTGGGAAAAAGAAGCTCTTCCAGATGAATGGAAGGAATCAACTATAGTACCAATTTATGAGAAAGGAGATAAAACTGATTGCTACAACTACAGGGGCATCTCATTACTTTCAACTTCGTACAAAATTCTAACAAATATATTAGTAAGCAGACTTACTCCCTATATTGATGACATTCTAGGAGATCATCAATGTGCATTTAGAAGAAACAGGTCTACAACAGATCAGATTTTTAGTATAAGACAGATTTTAGAAAAGAAATGGGAATATAATGGTACTGTACATCAACTATAGGTAGACTTCAAAAAAGCATATGATTCAATTAAGAGGGAGAAGTTATATAGTATCCTGCTGGAGTTCGGAATTCCTAAAAAGTTAGTTGAGACTTATACGAATGGGTTTAAATAGCACAAAGAGTAGGGTGCGTGTAGATAAACAGTTTTCGGACACTTTTGAAATCCAGAATGGGTTGAAGCACGGAGATGCACTATCTCCTCTACTATTTAATTTTGTACTAGAGCATGCAACTAATTCTTAAGAGAATGAGGAAGGCTTATAACTCAATGGTATTAATAAGCTGTTGTTTTAAGCTGATGATGAAGTACTAATGGCCGATAGCGAGGAGATACTAAAGGACAACACGCACACACTATTGACTAACACTAAGGAATTAGGACTGGAAGTAAATATCAATAAAACTAAATATATGGTCACACGCAGAAATACATTATATAATGGAAATTGACAGCTAATGACAAATGAGGGAAATTTTGAGGAAGTGGCTTAATTCTAATACCAATAATGACAAATAGGAATGAGATGCACTTAGAAATTAAGCATAGGCTCAATTCTGGAAATGCGTGTTATTAATGCATTACAGAGACTCTTTACGTCCCGACTCCTTTCAAAAAAACGTTAAACTGAAAATATATAAAACTATTATTCTACCAGTTATATTATATGGGTGTGAAACATGGACTCTTACTTTAAGGGAGGAAAGGAGATTACAAGTATTTGAGAATAAAGTACTTAGGAAAATTTTTGGACCAAAGAGAGATGAACTGACAGGTGAATGCAGAAGACTACATGGTCTTTATAGGAAGCCAGATATAATAAGAACAGTAAAGTCTTGTATACTGCGATTGGCAGTACATGTTGCACGTATGGGGAATGAAAGACTTGCATGGAAGCTTCTTGTAGGAAAGCCAGAGGGAAAACGCCCAGTTGATTGAGAAGAATGAGGTGGCAGAATAACATTAACTATGATTTGAGGGAAGTAGATTATACAGGGAATGATTGGAAAGCATTAGCTCAGATTTGGGATGTATGGAGAGCTTATGTCCGTGCGGCCATGAACCTACGGGTTCGATAGTGCCAGTGAGTAAGTAAGTAAGTATAATACATATATAAGAAAAATAGGTGTTTGAATTGGGTTCGCCTGGTAGTGTAGTGGATATCACGCTGAGGTACAGACTCAGAGATCCGGGTTCGAATCCCGTCCAGGCATTTATTTTTCTTATCATTCCATATTACGCTTGCATTGCTCAATGTTAAACATTTAATTATAACATATATAATATATATATATATATATATATATATATACACACCTATATAGATATATGCACACATATAGGCCTACATATACACATATACATATACACACACAGAGATTTAGTATAGCTGAAGTCGAAAATAATTTTCTCAAAATTTACCATCTTTTTAGGATCAGTGTTTAATATTTTACTACCAAATGTATAATTTGAATACAGTTTTAATTTAATCAGCTCATTGCTACATTGAAAAATAATTATGAAACCCTATTTACACGATTTAATAAAATACTTTACAAATGTTTAGGCTATATCGAATCTATCATAATCATCATCATCCGATTCATGGATTAAACTCCATATGGTTTGTTCCGGTTTCATTCTTTAACTCTGTTGAAACCATCCTGTCTTCATTCTTCTAATATTTTTTTTTCTAATTTGGGTTCATGAGTTTTGGTGTGCGGTTTTGCCTTCATTCTTTGTACATGTTGTTTCTAATCATTTCTATATTATTTTATTCTGTCTATTAATTTACAGGTGTCTCTTACATCTTCGTTATTATTTTTATCCGGTAAGGCAGGCCTATACCCTGAACAGATCTCAAAAAACTCATCCGCTGCCTCAGTTCTATATTTTCTGGTCATTACTCAAATATCTGAAATATAAAGCAATGTTTGTACTTCAATTAATTTATAAAATTTAATTTCGATTTATTTTCTGCTGGGACTTAAAAAAACTCCAACCGCGACAGGTCTAGGTGGCCCTTGCCCTACCAGCTGGCTGCTGGCCTCACATCCAAATGTGTTAATCACAGACGTGGACGATCATCTAGCCAGTGTAGGGGTGACATGTGAGGTCCCGCAGCCGTTATAGTCGGTCTTCTCAACCTGGAGCTGCTACTTATTGTAGCTACCCAAATGCCCTACGATGCTGGGTGGGCACTGGTCCCATACTGGCCGAAATTCCATGAGAAACTTTCTTCCCTCATGGGGACGCGAACCAGCTCAAGTCCCGTAGCTCTGCGCCAAGGTTTCCTGTCTTAACCACTCGACTACGGCGCGGGACCTGCTGGGTCATAGCGATCTATTAATAACCCCGCATATGTAATTGAAATTATTGATTTTATTTTGAATAGCTTCATTCCTCATATGGGAAATGATGTAGCCGAGGTAATTGAAACAATTAATCTATTCAATTATTTTTCCTTTCTAGATAATTTTAGCTGTAATTGTCTCTGCTCCTGTAAACGCTAAAACTATTGTTTCTACCACAAATTTCGAATTCAAATTAATGGCGAATACACGATTATTTTACTGACGATGGATGAGTAATTTGTTACCATTATTTCAATATATCAATTAGAGAATCGCTAAGTTCAACCATTTAGTTAAAACTAATGGTGAAGAAATATAACGTTATACTTTGAAAGTGTGATTCACTATGTTTTTTTCCAAATGGACGTGCACTTGATGCGGTTCTTTTTCTCAATAATTGTAATAAGTCATCAAATCTTTAGAGGATGAAGAAGGTCTACAACTCAATGGTATCAATAAGCTGTTAGTTTCTGCTGATGATGTAGTACTATTGGTCGATAACGAGGACATACTAAAGGCCAACAAGCATCACTATTGAATAGCCTAATACTAAGAAACTGGCACCCAAAGCAAATATAAATAAAACTGTGTATATGGTCACACATAGAAATGCATTATATAATGGAAATCGACAGCTGATGAGAGTTGAGAGAAATTTTGAGGAAGTGGCTGAATTAAATTACCCAAGAACAATAATCTCAAATAGAAATGAGATGCACAAAGAAATTGAACGTAGGCTCAATTCTGGAAATGTGTGCTATTATGCATTACAGACACTCTTGACGTCCCAGCTCCTTTGAAAAAACGTTAAATTGAAAATATATAAAACTATTATTCTACCAGCTATATTATATGGAAACGAAACATGGACTCTTACTTTAAGGGAGAAAAGGAGATTAAGAGCATTTGAGAATAAAGTACTTAGGAAAATGTTTAGACCAAAGAGAGATGAACAGACAGGTGAATGGAGAAGAGTAGGCTATATAACAGTGAACTACATGGTCCTTATAGGAAGCAAGATATAACAGTTAAGTCTCGTAGACTGCGATGGGAAGGACATGTGGCACGAATGGAGAATAAAAGAGGTGCGTGGAAGCTTCTTGTAGGAACACCAGAGGGAAAACGCCCAGTTGGTAGACCAAGAATGAGGTGGGAGATTATCATTAATTATGATTTGAGTGAAATATATTATACAGATAATGATGGGAAAACATTAGTTCATGATAAGGATGTATGGACTCGCGACCATGAACCTAAAAGTTCCATAAAATTCATTATGAAACACTGTTGAAATTACTATGTAAAAGTAAAAAATATAAAATAGGCACCTGAGATCTCAGTTGTCCTTAAATGTATAAAATTCTGTAAATTTTTTAGGCCTTTCGAAAATATGTTCCATCTTCAGCTTCTGGGATAATAACGTTTCATTGAAGCAGAGGATGGGAAATATGTTTCCGAATGCTTCCAGAATATTTTACAGCAATTTTATATATTGCAAGACGACGACAGATCTCGGGTATCCATTTTATATTTTAAACTTTAATTTGAATCAATTCGTGAAATTTTGAAGATTGGAGATTCAAACCCTACCGGACCACATACTGCAAGAACAAACATGATACAAATTCAGGAATTGGGAACAAAAGAACTGCTACCGCACTCAGAACATAGCCCTGATTTTGCGTCTTCAGGTTACCATCGTTTTCGATCCATTTCCAGTTACTTCCGTGAAATTTCGAAAACGTTGAAAACATTGTATCTATGTAAGTGGATCTCAACGCATTCTTCGCATCAAAAACTACAGACTGCCACCGTCGTGGGATGATACACCACTCTAAAAGGTAACTCGAGACCATAGAATCTGATGGTATGTACATTGAAGAATAATTTAATATCTTGTCATAAAATATTCTTAATACAATTTTGTTTAAAATGTTACTTATGAGATAGTGTTTGTATTATTAATCTGATCATGCTTTTGGAAGCGATCTTAACCCATTCGCTTCAGGCTTAAATGCTCAATGCATTTTCCCAGAAATCGGACATTCAAAACAAACAAAAGATAACAGAACTTGAGATCACAATAAGGATTGAGGCCAAAACACATTCTTATACTATTCATAAATGTTAAGAAAATATTACTCTGCCAAGGGATGTACAAAGTATAGCAAAATATATAACAGCAGAATTAAGCGAGTGTACCTCGTCTTCCGAGTTGAAGGCCACTTAACTGCCGGCGAGTCTACGTCGTCTTTTGAGGCAAATGGGTTAAGTTAATGGAGTGCAATTCGATGTCACTTAATGTAGCAGGTTTATGCTGTTTACCGTTTGCTAATATTATTTTTTGCTAACATACTAACGTACTGAGGTGAGCTACTAACCTGATATATTATCTACATGTGTTATTATACCCGATGTACTTTTTTAACCCTTAAATTCGTAATGTATCCTTTTGGATACATCAGTTGGTTCAATTAATTTAATATTTTTAATAAATTAGAAGAAAACGAACAAAAATAAACCACTTAAATATGTGTCTAATTACACAATATACCTAATAATAAGAGTTATATAAGATTCCGTTTTCACTGCGGTCCGCCACATTCAAATAACTAAGAGAAGAAATTTGTGTTTTGCCAATTTAAGGGTTAACGTGCCTTGCAACGGTTTAATTCTCCCTTGAAAGGAGTATCATCATCATAGTACATTCACGAATTTAGGCCATTTGTTGACCTGTTTCGGCCTCAAGAGAAACACCATCCAGAAGTCTTTTGAGTGGACGTCCTGGTCTTCTTCTTCCTGCAGGTTGATATCTTAACATTAGTTTGGGTATTCTGTGATCTTCCATTCGTAACGAAATTTTCTTCTTCTTCTTCTTCTCCCTTCCAAGTATTAGGCGGCCTGTTACGATCCTATAGAACATTTTCCCTCCAGCGTTTCATAGGACGGCCCAGTGATCTTCGTCCTCTTGGTATATAATTATAAACAGCTTTGGGGATCCGATTTGAACTCATTCTTTCAAGATGGTGTTTCCAATTTAGTTGGTACTGTTTAATATAATAACGAAATTTTCTCATACAGAAAATTCAATCTATATTGGTAGGAAAATCGTCGAATCCTAGTTCCAAAAGCTAATATACTACCTAGAAACCACAAAGACCGAATACCGATGAACTGCCGCAAAATTTAAACTCGGGTCCTCCGTAATGGGACAACTATCTCTTGCAGAAGGGCCAAGGCTGTTTAGCATTAATTTTCATCGAAACAGCACAGATAACACTGGTATACAAAGCCTTTGCTACTGAACAAAAATAAGTGTATCTAACCTAATTCGAGTGTGATGATTACAGATCTGAAGTCCGTTTTCCCCTAGTACGTTATAATTTTAATATAATTATATTTTTAATTTTTACATTTTTTGTATTAAATAAGTTTCCTTAATTTCATTATTGGTTAATACTTTAATTTCGTTATATATATATATATATATCTTGTTAAATTATATTAATTTAAATAAATTTACAAGAATATACACTACTCAAAACAATTAGAGGAACACTATGAAGTATGCAAATATTTTTTCATTGGTTAAAGATATAAACATGAAATTAATAAAGTACATTATTTGTGGTTATTTATTTATTTATTTATTTATTTATTTATTGCTCATGTCAGTAAAAATAAATTAATAACGCTGACAATTAACTTTTAAAATAATTCCGCTATGTAAGCAATTGAATCTTGTCCTTATTTTTCAAAGTTAAATACTCGTTATATAGAGTTAGTATCGTGTATGGCCTCCACGACATTCGATGACACTTTGGCACCTTCATGGCATGCTCCCAATAAGATTCTGGATTTCCTCTTGCGGGATATTCTCCCATTCCTCCTTCAGAGCGTCTCCAAGTTGCTGCAGAGTTTGTGGAGCTTGCTGTCGGTTCCTGACCTTCCTGTCTAGAAGCTCCCACAAGAGTTCAATAGGGTTGAGGTCTGGGCTGACCGCTGGCCACTCCATTACCTCAATTTCATTCCTCCTCAGGAAATCCCTGGTGACAGCCGCAGAATGTGACCTGGCATTATCCTGCATAAACAGAAATCCAGGCCTACTCCAATGGCAGCAGGTACTACATGCTCTTCCAGAACGTGTTCGATATACCGGACAGCATTCAGTCACTGGGGAACAAGTACAAGGTCCGTACGATTGTTGTACATACCTCCGGCCCACACCATTATGGATCCTCCTCCGAATCTATCAATTTCCTTTACAGCCTCTGCAGAAAATCTTTCTCCTGGCCGTCCCCACACCCTCAATCGACCATCACAACGTGTAAGATGATACCTGGATTCGTCCGAGAAGAGCACAGACTCCCACTGGTTCAGGTTCCAATCACCATGGTTTTCAGCATACGTATGTTTTGCTGCCTTATGCCCATTTGTTAAGCGTGGTTTTTTAACAGGCCTTTTTGGACGAGTATTATCTTTCCTTAATCTGTTCCTTATGGTTTGGTCTGAAACCCGGATTCCGGAACCCATACGAAGGTCATTCTGCAGATCTTTTGCAGTTTTTGTACGCTGTCGAAGAGCAGAAAGAACAACGTATGTCATCCTGGGGGCTTGTTTTAAATTTACGGCCCTGGCCACGTCTTCTACAATACTGACCTGTCTCTCTGTGCCTGTTGCGTAACCTGGACACCATGGAAGGAGAAACCCCAAGCTCTCTAGCCACTTGTCGCAGAGATTGACCTTGTCGTAAAAGATGTAGAGCATGATACACTTCAAACTCATTTAAATGCCTCATTTTGTCAGAGAGTTCAATAAACAAAGAAATAATCAACATTCGTCACTATAGCAACATCAGGAAGCTTACCAATTAGAAGCGGCCAGTGCCTTCCAGAATAAAAAAAAATTCTCTATATTTGTTATTTGAGGTAATTTCTCTGTATTTAGACCATGGATCTTTAAAATTTGTATCCAATGATAAAATTAGTAATTCAATTTACATATTGTCCAACTTTCAGCATCACAGTTTTAAAAAACAATATTACTTATTCAATTTATTACAAGTGTTCCTCTAATTGTTTTGAGCAGTGTATAAACTTATAATTAATAGTAAACACTAATCCATATATTAAAAGTGCTCGGACCCTTTGCTTTTCAACTTAGTTGGAATGTAGTTGATCGCTTTATAAAACCAGCAGAAATCACTCGTCATAGACGTGGGTTAATTTGATCCTCCTTGTACCTGGATCCATCGGTTTGATATTTCCTGATGGAACCTGTCAACATGTTCATCATACAGCCATGCCCCGATATTTGTAGGAAAAAGTAAAAAAAAAACAGTAAAAAAATAATGTGAAACATACGACGCATGTTGACGCAGAGAATATATTTCTTCCATCCCTTCATATTAAACTGGACATCACGAAGAACTTCGTGGGGGCACTGAATCATGATGGTGAAGCTTTTAAGGATCTGAAAGAGAAGTTTGGGAGAATGAAGAGTGATGCAAAATTGAATGCAGGAATTTTCACTGGATCACAGATCATACAGTTGATGCGTGACACGACGTTCAGAACAAAACTAAATGCTCGAACTCGAAGTTTGGGATTAATTTGTATTTGTGGCAATAAAGTTTCTAGGAAATTATCGAGGTGAAAACGATGCTAAGCTAGCGCATAACATGCTTAGAGCATTTCAAAATTAGGGTTGTCGCATATTTTTAAAAATGCACATTTTACATTCTCAGCTTGACTTTTTTCCCCACAAATCTCGGAGCTGTGAGTGATTACGATTTAGATTTATTAAGATTTATTTAGCCTGGTGGAGTAAGGCCATGTGGCCTTCTCTTCCACTCACCAGGACACATCTTATTACAAAGAAATATAACATCTTAATGAACTCTAATATTAATCACTTAAGTTAAAAATTTGATCAAAAGATAATATCTAATATACATATTACGATCTATAATACAACCAGTTAATATTAGTTAAATTTAAGACTAAAACTAATAATAAAATGTATACAAGCAAGACTTATTAAATTGTCCCTGTCTAGTGTATATAAAAAACAGGAAAATAATGAGATATAGAAAACTAATTTTACGATTATACAATATTTAAAACAAACAAATAAAAACTATGTTATTCTTAATATTATTTACATAAATAATTAACTAATTAATATTGCTAAAAGATACTATCAGTGAGGTGTTGTATAAGTCAGTTGTTTTATAATATTCTTTAGTTGTTTTTGAAGGATGTTATAGTTTGACAGTCTCTGACATAGGGGTGGAAGGGAATTCCATGTTTTGGTAAGTGACACCGTAAAAGATATTGGAATAATATACCGTGTGATGAGGCGGGATATAAAGTGCCATGTGCTGATGGGATCGAGTGTCAAGATTATGTGTGTCGGATAGTCTGATGAAGCGGCGTGATAAATAATTTAGGCCGATGATTGTGAAAGTAATTTTATCGAGAAGGGAATAGGGAAATGGACCTTTCTACGATCTCTTATCTAACCACGATATTGTTCCAGGGGACGGTGTTAACATGGTCAAATTTGCGAATACCACAAATACAAAACGTGCGCAAGCTATGAACACGTTGAAGTCTTTGAGTGGAAATAATATTTAAGTCTGTAAAAAGAGTGTCACAAATAATCAAAATGGGGCATTTGCAACGTGTTTTCTACTAACATTTTTCCTAAGGGTCGAATGGCACACAATTTCGTACACGATTTAATGATTGTATTATTGAGAAACTGTTTTGCATTTTTTTTGTATTGTGTTATTCCAATTTAAGTTTTTGTCAATAAATACTCCTAGAAATTTTTACTGTCTCACTATAAGGGATTTGAACTCCGTTTAGTGGACACATGCGAAACTGTGTTTAGTTTAATTGTAGATAATAGTCTCTGATGACCCCTATGATTGATTGTGACTTTGTAGGATTTAATTGCAGTCCATATTTACTGTCCAAGCAGTAGTGAGTCAAGTCAAGATCCTCGTTAATTTTCGCAACAGAGTCAGTTAGTGAATTTATGTCTGGAATGAAGAGTGATTCACTCACCTGTAAGACAAATGTCAGGAAAAAACTTTAAGGCCCAAACAGGTCCCCGAAATCATATGGCGCATCGCAATCATCATCATTGATATTCATCTTAGGTTAAAGTTTAGGATTAGGATTTAAGATTTAAGATTTAAGATTTAAGATTTAAGATGAACATGGTGAGAGGTTCCATCAGAACATATCAACGATGGAATCCAGGTACCAGGGTCAATATGGTCCAAGTATGCTGGTTTCTACAGCGATCAACTACATTCCAACATAAGCGGAACAGCAAAGGCCCTAAGCACTTTTAATGGATATTTTAGTGCTTATTACTAATTGCAAGTTTATATATTCTTATAAATTTATTTAAAGTAATATAATTTAACTATATATATATATATATATATATGTAAAACATAAACTCAATTTACACACCGACTTTACGATAATTGACTACGTATAATTAACTATTGAATTGTAATATTTCCGAATATTTTTATCATGCCATAACTCAAAAACCTAACGTGCTAGGATAAATCTGATTATAGGTCTGGAATCCGCGCATCGTTTTCAGTAGGCCTCTATAACAGCCAGAATTCCTTCAGTAGCAGGCAAAAAGTATTTTTTTTTTGTAGACCAGTGTAATTAACGTATAAAAATTTTAGAGGATTATCGTAAGAAGGAGAAAATACAGGGTTACATACAATAGAACAGAATATTATTTCTCAAGATGGACCAATTAGACCTAAATGTTGAGATAAATGCAACAATTATCCACTAACATTAAACTGTAACCAACTCATTTAATTATTGTAACACTTTTAGCTAATTCCGAATTCATGAAGATATTGAGATTGTTATGATGAAAATACTTTTAAAATAGTATTTACATGTCTTCACCGATCCTAACAAATAGTTACCGAAAATTCCTATGACCAAAAATGTACATACGGAGTATATATATAGCTTAAATCACTTCACTAGTCTGCCACTTTAGGATTACTAAATTTTAGAATGTGGTTCTAGATAATTCTAAATATCTATATTCTGCTGGAGGAGTATTTTGGAATCATTCAATAGAATTGCTAGTTTGAGTCGGAATGAATGGATAATATTAGCTTGGAAAAGAGATGAATAGAGAGCTTATGTGACCCCGACTATATATTTCGATAATACCAGCGAGGTAATTAGTTGCATATAGTTTTTAGTTTATTTACACCATGTTATAGCGCCCTAATTGAAGAAATAAGTCATTAAGTTCTTGGAACTAGTTTGAACCTTAATATATGTTAATAAATCTACTTATGTAGATAATGTTCCTTATTTCTCTCATGGGAGTAAGTCGATATGATTTTTTCATGGATATTGGTCTACATTTTATCCCACAATATATATATATATATATATATATATGGGGCACTGAGCTACAAGCCGGAGGGTCGAGGGTTCAAGTCCCGTTGGGGTCAGAATTTTTAAACTGACCCAAACCCTCTGGCGGCACTATGGCCCTTGGGTCGACTCAGCCTCTAACGGAAATGAGTACCAGATGCTTGTTCTGGGGGTAAAGCGGCCGTCACGCAGGGGCTGACAACCCGGCTTACATAAAGTGCCGATTGTCTAGAAAAAGTGGGAGCCCTAACCTCTTACTACCCCAAGGGCCTCCGGGTCTGTTGTGGTATCACTTTACTTATATATATATATATATATATATATATATATATATATTTTCTTTATACCTAGTCACCTTGGTTCTCAAGCATTTGTATTACATCTTAATATCTACCTCCTTAGCGTTCTCCACTGCGCTCTGAGTCTAGGCATCATTGTCAAGTTTGCCCCGGCTGCGGTCTGGAAGTTTTCTGCCCATCTACACTTAAGACTGCCTCTCCTACTATTCCCAGTTCGCACGAACATTATTGTAAGCCCATCAGTCTTCCTCCATTCTAAGCTGCATAACCTCCCCATTTTCATTTGAGTTCTTGCGCCTGTTCAGAGTTTTGTAGTCTACCGATTAATTTGACGCTCAAATTTGTTCTTTCCATTTTTGTTGATTCTTAGTTTTTCCAACTGACGTTGTGTACAGGTCCAAGTCTAGCATCCATATAATAATACTGGAATAACACAGCTTTCCAGTATTTCGAATTTTAACCTCTCCTGATCGATTTTTTAAGTACGATGCATTGAAACAGTGGAAATAGTTCCTTGCCTGGGCAATCATTTTATCTATTAATATACCGGTACTTATATTGTTCCCATAAAATTAATCAAGACCAAGGATTTCCAACTCGCAACCCGTCTGCTATTTTGTAATCTGCCCACGAGAATATTTATATTCATGTATATATATATATATATATATATATATACAGTATTGTATTGTAAGCCTATATTTTCCCTTTACAGAGATTTAGGCGCTCTCCCCCTACAGGGAAGAATTTGAACCATACTAATTTAGTTACACTTGTTTTCTTATAGATGTCCTTTTGAGTGATCCGTGGTCAGCGTTCCGCCTCATACTGACATCTAGGAAACGAAGGTAGTACTAGGACGGGAAAATTCGGTAAATTTTGCTTAGAGGCCTTTTCATTCAGGTTTAAGGATTTTTTACGAGCCTGAAAATATTCAGACTCGGGACCCACGGCTTAAAGTCCCTCCTGGAGGACTTGCTCCTTGGATTTTTCCGTCATAAAAATCCATCGACCACGGCCGGGTTTGAACCCGCGACCCTCGGGACCAGAGGCAAGGAGCATAACCACTAGTCCACCGCGGCCGATATATATATATATATATATAGTATAATGTGTGTATACATGTGTATGTGTGTGTGTGTGTTTCATTTTTCTAAATATGTTCATATGACTTTGTTTATAGTCCGAATCTCAGTGATGTAAAATACATATTTGCCATATTTTATGAAGATTGAATAATATTTAGGAGTTGAAAACATTGATCACTTTTATCTCAAACTGATGATATTTCTAGTGGTGGGCTTCTCATAAAATAATTCAGAAGAACATTGTTACGGTTGGCTTGCGGTCATTATACCCATGAAAGGAGTGTTTGAGGAGAGTTGTGGTATAACATCAAGTGATCCTAACATCCAGATTCTTTAATTATCATTATCTACATTACGGTATGAGCCATAAGCTCCCGTTCCAACTCCAATCAAAATTGGTTCCGCCATCTTTTTGTAGGTCTTCCTCGGTTTCTTCTTCCGTTAGATCGTAGTTGTATATTATTGTAATTGATGTTTCTGGCATTCGCTGTATATGCTCCCTCCAATTGACTTGATGTCTTCTTATTATCTCTATAATATTATGCATTTTTAGTTCAGGCCTAGATTTTTTGAAGTGTCATAGCCTATAGGCTTCACTTGATAAAAAGTCATACACGACCAGATCAAGAAAGTCCCGTTCAAGGCTTTCTAGAACAACAGAGAATGAAAATGGTTAACTACATCCAAAATATTCTAAAAGACGTAAATCATCCAAGAGAAGACTATAAAGAGTTATTACAATTCTCAATCCTATACATAGGACGTTGGTCTAAGAACGACTTCACTATGAGGATCACAGTGACTCTGCATCAAGCAAGATGGTTGGCAAAACAATATGTGCACTTAAAATTGTACTTTCATTGAACAGTTGAATATGCCTTTGAGAGAATTGAAAGGAATGAAATGGGTTGCACATTTTGTCAGTCTCATAATATATGTTCGCGTTTGGCAGGAGGCATATGTAAATCGATGGGATCCAAAGAATGATTTGGCTATGCTGCATCTGAGCACTTATTCAGATGTAGACGTCAAAAAAGTGCTCTCATAATTGTAAGCAACACCTTTGGTATCTCAGAGAAAAACGTAGGATTAGCTTTATTAGACCAACGTATTACTCAGGCTGTTAAGGAAAATATCACTAAAACCTGCAAAAAAAAGAAACAATTAGATGGTAAGAACCTTTGGTTTTGAAGGTAATGTCCTGAGCCATTACTTTACAAATAGAAAAAGACATTCTCTGAACACATTGTGATCCAAGACGTTAAAGAACACTGCAGTTATTTTCTAAGACACCATGTGCACGCTCTTAAGATGGTCAACGATACCACAGAAAGAGGATTTAGTCTGATAAAAAAGTTTAACAAATAGGTTAGGGACGAACAACAAAAAGTCTTGTTTAGGGTAGTCGAGTATCATAGAAAAATCGTCACTAAGCGAACGAAAGAAGAGATTACATCGTTTAAAGTTGATTAATACAACACATGTTCTGCCTAGTATACTACCCATTAACCTTAGTGTCTAGTTTTAATGATCTCAAGTTATTTTTCCAATAAAAGTAATAAACATTGAAAAATAACGTTTTGCCTACTTTTACAAAACTTATCAAACTGCGCAACCTCTAAGTATTATCCAATCATGTTGAAATGTGGCATATAGGCCTATACCTTTTACATCACTGAGACTCGGGGTTTAAGCAAAGTATGCAAATAGTTTACATTTATTTTTTTCCCTTACAAAATAAAACTCTATATAGGCCTATATATATATATATATATATATATATATATATATATTGTGTGTGTTATATTGCAGATTTTCGCGGATATACGTATGATTATGAAAGTTTTCTTGGGTTTGTCGCGTCTTGGATCCATATATATATATATATATATATATATATATATATATATATTAGTAGTTTCATTTGTATATAGTATATCCTATTTTGTTTATATATATATATATATGTTTATATATTACTAGGAATTTCTCTGCAATACATTACTTTTCCGTTGTAAATTTTACTCCTCACGAAATCTTATGCACTCCTTCAGCCCACTTTCGTTTGGCGTCCTCTTTCTTCTATTGCCCATCGGTTCATAATTTAATATCATATTAGGCATCCTGTCATCTGAAATTCTCTTTACGTGACCAAATAATTTCAATCTACTTTCAAAACTTGAACAGAAATCACTTGTTCCTCCAGGTTAGGGATTATAACGATGGACCAGCTCCTCGTGCTATGGAGAAATATGAACTATGCTTATAAAAACTCGAATGTGAAGTCTAAGGCAGGATTAACATAATATATACATAATGAAATGCCTGAAATGGAATTAAGCATTAAAAACTCAACGAAAATTAGGAATAAAATTCTACCACATGCCAAGATCATAAACTATTTCTGAGTAGCCTCAAAATAAGCTGCGGTTCCTTACTTTGAGCGTATTTTAAGGTAACACTCAATTTTGTTTGATCAATAATTTAAATTCAATATAGTATGAAATAAAGTATTGTAAGTTGCAACAATTGAAAGTATTTTACTAATTCGTTATAAAATTCCTCTCTCAGATACTCTTCGGCCCTCAATAGAGGCCTAGGTATCTATAAAACATCAATTTAAAATATTGAAACATATTTTCCTAATATAAAATAAAATAATTAAATTTAAAAATACGATCAGGATATGTTATGTAGTTTTAGTTTAGTTAAAACTAACAAAGTTACAATTCTGTATTTTGTGCAATTTGCTACATTGCTATAGAAAATAAATCTACAAGTCAAATATTTCATTTTGTTAGTGTATATATCGCCTGTGGTGTGTTCAGGGCTTATTAAATAGCTAGAGAACGTTACCATGGCAACCAACTATACAAAACATAACTTGACACGTACTATCGATATTACTGGTCCATTCAACATTCTCCAACAACTCCAATTTTATATCGTTAAGTGAAAATTGCCGTGTCCTCTCACAAAATTCACGTAGAAACTCGGCGGAAACAAGGATTTTCCTTTCGCCAATATTTTGATAGATATGAATGATATTATCAAATGTTTCATTTCAGTCTGTATCAGAAAACAAACATAGGTTCACTTTCAATTTTATTAATGTAATTGTAATTGGGCACAAAGTAATTGATATAATGAAATACTGGGGAGTGGCCATTGAAAGCGTGATTGATGGAAATACATCGAGCAATGCGACAGTAAACGCAATAGGAAAACTCAAACCATACAAACATACCTAGAGTGCGTGCAAAAACTGGTCATACTGTGGGTAATATCATCAATTGATTAGATTATTTTTTATGGTGAAATTAAATGTTTCTTACCTCTCCTCATATAAATTTTCTAAATAGATCGCGATTTCGAGACCACAACTGTCTCATCTTCAGCACTTTCTTGGTCACTGGGTGACTGATGTTATGTCGATCGGAAGAAACTCTTCTTCTTCCCTCTGTTGGTGGACCGATGAACCTCTGGATCAGGTCAAAATTTGCGGGAATTTTGAAGTTCATAAGTTTTCCTTTGTTTTTCTGAATGTGGATCTTTTCCCAAATCGTGAGTTCCTTTTGTTTGTCTATTTGTTTATTTAGACTGGCTTTTGATGCAATTAAATGTTTTTCGGACCAAGCATGAGCAGCTACTGCTGACTTTCCACTTCCCATTTTTGATGTTTCTGAGATGTTCTTTCACACTTGTTTTCAAATTTCTTTTCGAATTTCCAATATAAATTTTGTCACAATCCCTGCATTTGATCTGATAAATTCCTGATTTGTTTTCATTTCCAATTCTTTCATTTTTATTGGTTTTAATTATCCTATTAAGGCTGTATTCAATCCTCGGTACTAATCTTATATTAAACTTTTTGAAATTTTTTTGAAATTTATAATGTTGCAATGGATGGTAAGTGAATTTCTTGAATTTTATTTTTCTGTTTCTTTTATAAGTGTGCTTTTATTTATTAATTTTTGTCAATCACAGTCCTTTTTCGCCTGGATATTATCAGATTAAATTTTATCACTTTAAAATCAAGCTCCCCCTTTTTTAACGTTCTGAATAGGTCATAGCATTATTTTGCAATGCATGTGGCTACCAGATTGTATATATAGTGCACTAATGTAAACACATAGTGCTTGCGGGATATAATATAAAACATTTGTAGCAATTGATTACACCACAAAAAAAACAGTTTGCACTTTCAGAAACGAATTATTTACAAGTAAATAACGTTGCACAAAATTATAATTGACATATTTACATCGTAGGACATCAGAAATTAATTAATACTTATAATGTTGGTTATTAATTTCTCCACTAGGGTGCATTCCTACAATATTGCGATCCTTTGGCAATAAATAATATGATCTGGTTGCAGTGATTAACAAATGAAGCGTAACAATCGTTTTTCATTGTTTCTAAACATCGCCGTTTACATTAAATATATAAATATTTTAAAATAACTATATTTAAATAATGATTTGTGAGTAAACAGCGTAATTTTATTCGTTAAATAGTCCTAACAAATGCCACACTTGATTTCTCTCATGGCATTACTTATGACAGATGTTTGTACTACTTTATTTTGAAAGCATCTATTGATAAATTTTATACATGTTAAAGTTTTCCTCTTTTTTTTCTTTCAGTTTTAAGCATTTTTACATATTTTGATTTTACCTAAAAATATATTGAAGGTTTGCCAATGATTAATTCTAATGCATTTCCATACGCCATTTTGATCAACGCCATCTTTCTTAAGAGTCCTATTTAAATTTCCAATAGTTCAGCCGTCTCGTGTATTTCATAAAAGTTATGGATAGAACTTCCAAATTAATAAAAAAAAGATGTACCACATCTCTTCATCTCGTGTTTTTTTTTTTTTTTGCCCGAGTCATTTCACTAGTATTATTTAACAATTTCCAATACTGTTTTTTAGCACAGTTCCAATAATGGATCATATTATAATATTATAATGATATTGTGAAAAGAAAAATTTATGTCTGAATCAGGAATCGAACCGTAGACCTCTCGTTCTCTAGACTAGTGTGCAGCCCACTATACCATTCTAGACCTCGCACAAACATTAACAATTCTTTCCACATATACCAGTCCATAATTCTCGTTTCGTCGGCTGCCAGGTAGGTGTCACTACCATCGCCAACGGCCGGCTTCGTTTAGAAGTATCTATGTTTGAGAATTTTACACCACCACTTTTATAAGCAGTAAACGATGCTATTTAACATTTTCCAATACTATTATTTTAACAGAGTTCCAATAATGGATCATACTATAATATTATAATGATACTGTGAAAAGAAAAATTAATGTCTGGACCAGGAATCGAACCGTGCACCTCTAGTTCTCCAGACTAGTGTGCAGCCCACTACACCATTGTAGACCAGGCACAAACATTAACAATTCTTTCCACATATACAAATCTATAATTCTCGTTTCGTCCGCTGCCAGGTAGGTGTTACTACCATCGTCAACGGCCGGCACTATCAAACGCGTAGGTTCATGGCCGCGCGAACAAAAGCTCTCCATACATCCCTATCCTGAGCTAATATTTTCTAATCATTCCCTGCATAACCTACTTTCCTCAAATCAAAGTCAATGATAGTCTCCCACTTTATTCTTGGTCTACCAACTGGGCGTTTTCTCTCTAGTTTTTCTACAAGAAGCTTGCATGCACGTTTTTCATTCCCATTCGTGCCACATGTCCTGCCTATCGCAGTCTACGAGACCTAACTGTTCATATTATATCTGGCTTCGAATAAATACTATGTAGTTCACTGTTATGAAGTTTTCTCCATTCAGCTGTCTGTTCATCTCTTTTGGTCCAAAGATTTTCCTAAGAACTTTTTTCTCAATTACTCGTAATGTCCTTTCATCCCTTAAAGTAAGAGTCCATGTTTCGCATCCATATAATATAACTGGTAGAATAATAGTTATATAATTTTTTCAGTTTAACGTTTTTAAGCGGAGTTGGGCATATATAATAACCGCATTTCCGAAATTGAGTCTATGTTTAATTTATTTGTGCTTCTCATTTCTATTTCTGATTACTATTCCTAGGTATTTGAATTCAGCCACTTCCTCAAGATTTACCTCATGTTTCATTAGCTGTCCATTTCCATTACTAGACTTTTAAATATGATATATCGTAGTACATATAGCATGACAATTTTAATTTTTGTATATTAATATTAAACTAAACATGAAGTATATGAAAAATACATTTTATAATACTATGTTCATCGATTGGAAATATTTTGGAGTTTTAGTAAAATATATTTAACAGTACGATCAATTTTCACGTACATTGTGCAATGTACATCCTGGAATGACGGAATGTGAGTAAGCTTTCTAATTATTTCCAAAATACTTGAAAAATACTGTCCTACTATGACAAAAAATAAATATGAATATCAAGGTATTGGTAAATGAGCAATTTGTTAAATAGCATTTCCCACCAATATGTTGATCATAAAATTGTTTATTATATACAGTATGCAAATATTTCAGTTTTAACCAACATAAAGAATGCTTATGTCACGATATTAAACAACTTAGGAAATTATGACACTGCTATTTTGCTTAGGATTTTAATAACAATTTTATTCTAAATTCATTATCGTTTTTCATGATTCTCAGCACTTTCAATTATTATTTAGCTTAATAAATAATAATAAGAATAATATTAGTAATAATAATAATAATGATAATAATAATAATATTATAATAATATTGTAATAATATTATAATATTATAATATTACAATAATATTATAATATTACAATAATATTATAATAATATAATAATCATCATCATCGTGAACATGTTAGTAGGATCTGTCGCCTGTAGTTTACTCAAAGTGATCATGGTGAATTCATCTGTGTCGTGGCCTTCCCAAATCTATCTTTAATAAGAATAATAATAATAATTATTATTATTGTTATTATTGTAATTGTTGTTATTGTTATAGTTGCTATAATTATTATTATTAGTATTATTATTATTATTAGTATTATTATTATATTATTATTATTATTATTATTACTACAATGCTTTGTTTAGTCTGGTCTTTTCTTCCACTCTACCAGCAAATGAAACCGGATATTTTTACCTTATGATGAGAATATTCAAAACTGTTTTGTTAAATAATTTTAATATTTAAATTCCTAGGACATTTTCAGTGCCAAAGAGGTGAACCGACAGGCGAATGGAAAATATTACATAACAATGAGCTACATGATTTTTATGGGAAATCGGATATAATAAGAAAAATTAAGTCTCGTTGACTGTGATGGGCAGTACACGTGGAATGAAAGTTGGGCATGGACACGTCTTGTAGGAAAAACAGAAGGAAAGCGATTATTATGTAGGCCAATAATGAGGTGGAAAATTACAAATGATTCATCACATTTAATCCGTTGTGTAAACCAAACTACAATATACAACACTAAATGATACATCAAATGAAAGAGGAACTCTGAATGTTTACTTTTACAAGTATTTTATGTGGCTATCCTTAATTACACGGCACACGTCTAAGTGATATTTAAGTTCATCCTATAAGCGGATTAGCGTATCCCTGTTTAAACGTCGTAAATACATATGTAATGCATTTCCTGAGCCCAACCAGAGTTTTTAGCAGTGGTGGTACGTACATGTTGTGTTTTATGTAACTCCAAAGAAAAAAGTCACCCACCATCAGGTCGAATGATCTAGGAGGCCACGGTAACAAAGGTAAGATACCTTCATCACGACGCTCAATCCAACGGCGAGGTAGTTGTGTGTTCAGGTAGTTAACGCACTTCCATGTGCCAATGAGGCGGCGCCCCATCAGTTTGGAGTATGAAGTCTTTAGAATCATCTGTCAATTGTGAAATGCATTTTGTACAGTAATAAAAGAAAATATCACCATATTCCAACACGCAGATAATTTTTTGCTTTATAGTCGCCATTTTCAAAACCATAGTTATTTCATCACAACAAAATATGAGACACTAAACTTTCAGAGTTTGTCTTTCATCTGGGATGCATCATTCACTGTTGTACGCCTATGTATTATAGTTTGGTTTATACATCCGATTTAAAATGTAATGAATTACACTGCTCAACATGATTTTTGTCTCATGAGTACCATTAATTGTACTTCATGCAGTTTTTGTGTCGTGTTTTCAAATATTTATTCAGAATTTCTCCATCACCGACAGTTTTTTTATTTCAATTTCAATTAATGGATTCAAATAATTATTTTTTTAATAAACCTAGATTTCTTCCCGGAAATGCTTCGCGCAGTAAGCGATGAGCACGGGGAACACTTTCATCAGGAGATTTCAGCTATGGAAGAAAGATACCAAGGCAAATGGAATCCTAATATGCTGGTCGATTATTGTTGGCCCATCAAGAGGGATGCTCCATAGGCAAAATATAGCTGAAAATCGTAATTTCTTACTTTCTAGGTGGGTCCGAATGTTCGAATATTGTGTGGTTACGAATGTAGAAAATATGAAAGTGTTTGAATTTATAAATTCCTGTCTCTCGGAACCTTGCGTGATTGAGAAAACCCAATATCGCATTTGAATTCAGAAGAAAAATATATTAACAGAATCACATACTTTTCTTTCTGAGACAAAAAAAAAAGTTTTTTTGTGCTCAGTATAATTTGTAATCGCCTTGTATTAATCATGATTTCAAGGAATTAGATTATACAGGGGATGATTGGAAAATATTAGGCTCAGGATAAGGATGTTTGGAGAGCTTATTCCGCCCGGCCATGAATCGATTATGCCAAGGAGTTAAATAGTTATTTGTACTCTTGTCATAAGACATACAATATGATATACATCCGAATAAAGAGCCAGAATGAACATATTAGATGTAGAGCTTAAAACTTTATAGTTTCTATATAAAGTTTCTAGATTGAGGGCGGTAAGCGTTTCGAAATGCACCTCGCTATTGATCGGCGAGAATAAACAAGATGCAGATCTCAAGATCACATCTGGCAAAAACATACAAAACGAATATAGGAAAATCTGACAGAAAGGATGAAAATGTACATTGCTGTAACTTCATTCGCTATGGTGGTGACCTGGTTTCCTGTGGACGTTGCAGAACAAACTGCCTGACATCTGCATGTAGCTACAAAATTTTATAATATAGTACGCATGATTTAGAATTTTGAAGAAATATATTCATGTAGAAATATCAGAAATTAAGCATCGCAAAAAAGTTAATTATTCTATAGAGACATAATCGGTCACAATAAGTCACTGAGTGCCATTATTTATTTATGTTGACTATATGTTTTCCTGATAAAGTGGAATTAATGTGACTACATAACTCATGCCCCAAATGGCAGTCAATGACCAATGAATTTTGGTTTACAACCAATCACAGTCGTTTTTCACCTTTCATTTTATGAAGTGACTCTCGACTCGACTCGACTTTGTAATGGAAGTAGGATCATTTTTCAAACATGTATTCTCCTTCAGATCTCGTCAAGGAAACATCCAATTTTCTGGAAGGGTCCTCGACAGTTAAGAAGGGAATCATATCTGCATTCATGAAACTAACTGCCAGCTATTTTAGGGTTTTCTATCCCTCTTTAGCTCTTGTGATATATTTTCTCTCGTTGATGATGGTGAGTGATTTTATCCATCGCCAGCGCTGTCCAGACGCAGATAAGGAGACAAAGATCCAATGGTCGGACATTAACAAGCCTTTCTGACTCTGGTCGTCACTGATGATCCTGATGATGATCTAGCCGACACACTAAGCCGTCAGGAGGAAGACTGCCACCACCGCAGAAGCCGCCAACCCTCAAAAGGGCAAGAGCGGGAAGCCAAGACGACATTCCAATCAGAAACGGCTCTTTTCGAATTTAACTGATCTGATTATAATTTAGAATTTTGAAAATTTATTGGACTTTAATAATTTTACTAGTGGGCACTACGGGACCACTCCGACATTTGCCTTAACATCAAGGGAAACCACTAAAAACCTTGATAGGGTGGCTTGAATTTAATAAATTAAATCCAAATTGATCAGCATTTAACTCCAATTGGAGACATAATTTAAGATGTGGCAGGGCACTTCCTATTTTCATTATATGTACACATACACTCTACTAAGAAAGTGTGTGATTTGTGATCCAATTCGATAGGTATAATCATCGAATCTGGATCACTTACTAGTTCCTTAACTAGTTTGTCTAATACTTCATTTGTAATTAGACAATCTCTTTTAGAGAGGCTGGTTTGAACCGGCCTACTCTTTGTTGAAGGCGCCATGGCAGTTTGAGTGCCTATGGTCTCTTTTTTGGGTTCAGGTGAGATTTTTGGCTCACCTAAGACCTTGAATTGCAAGGCCTTTTGTTCCCGAGCCTTGTTGGTCCCGGTACGTCTTCTTCCCCTTGGCTCAGCGTTAGTGACAATGCTAAGGTTGGAGTTCTTGAAGGTCTCAGGCCGAAGAACAGCTGGCTCTATCCGGTCTGAGATTTTGGGTAAGACATTTGAAGCAAGCTCCTCCATGGCTGTCTTCTTATTGGTAGCAGGAGTGACCTGTAGTGCCTTCTTCTTCATTCGCCGATATGGCTCAATCTTCACCTTGTAGTGGATGAGCCTATGGAGTTTTAATAGGTTCACCATCTCCGGGCCATCCCTCAGAGTGACCATACACATGGGCAATGGATTCCTGGTCTTTCCGGATGTCATATTGACAACCTTTAAGGCCTGGAATCCATTGGCCTTCAAGTCACTCCGAATATAGGATGGCTCAATGGTGTGATCTGTTACCTTGATCACTACTTTTCTTGTTTTTTCTTGATGTTTTCCTTCTTTCTTGAAGGGGATGTTGTAATCTTGAAGCTGTAGCTGGTACGTATTGTAGGCTGACTTTGAATTCAGCCTAACCCTTGTCCCGAACCTCGTATTCTCACAAATGAATGGGAGAGGTTCAGTTTTGTAGAATTCTTCATTCACTGCCGCCAGTAGACAGGTATAAGCCTGTAGTACCAGCAGGGAAGAAGTCCAAGAATTCTTAGGGAGCGAGTCCTTCGTCTTCAAGTCTCCACAGTCCCCCTCATTTAAGTATGATAAGGTCTCTGGAAGCAAGGAGACAAGTTGGGATTCGACTTTATTAGCAGCCGAGACTGCTGATTTTTCTGGCGAAGCAGTAGCTTCCCTTTGCTTTCGATTGTATCTTATCTTGGTTCTTGATGGAGTGTTTTTCTGTACAAGCTCGGATTTGTCAACAGCTGTAGCTGCTGAATTTGTTGGCTGGAGAGCTTCACGGAATGAAGCAGTTGCTTCCTTTACTAAGTCGTTAAACCATGAGCTGGTACGTAGTGATGTGTCTTGTAGCTGTTGAAGATTTTCTTTTATATAATCCATATTTAGGCATATTGATGTCTTGTAGGATGCTGGCCAATCAGGTGTTGTCAAGTTGTTAGCTTTTATAGTGTGGGTAACACTTGCAGGTTGCTGGCCAATCAGATGTTATCTGGTGGATGACTTATATGCTGGGTGAATACGCTTGTAGATTGCTGACCAATCACGGCGTTTTGTATGTACTGGCTTTATGTTTGCCAGCAGTTGTACAGTAGACCTTAGCTATAGCTTTGGCTGCTGATTTATGAAGATCTTTCTTCTTTTCTTCTAGTCTTCTAGTCGCTCCTGCTCAAAGTGACTCCCATATTGTATAAATATATATAGTGCACGAATGTGCAGATTCTCAGATTCTGCTTGCGAGATACAATAGAAAAACATTCGTAACAGTTTATCTTACCATAAAAAAAGAAAGCACTGTTTGCACTTTCTTAAATGTATTATTTCCCAGGAATTAACGCTGCAAGAAAAATATAATTGACACATTTACATCATAAGATATCAGAAATTAATTAATAATCTGTAATGTTCCTGTTTTGTCCACTAGGGTGCATTCTTACAATATTGCGATTCTATTTGGCAATAAATATAATCTTGTTGCAGTGATGAACAAGTTAAACATAACGTTTCTCATCACCGTCGTTTACATTAAATATATAAATATTTTAATATGACTATATTTAAATAATGATTTGTGAGTAAGCAGCTTAATTTTATTCGTTAAGTAGTCCTAACAAATGCCACTCTTGATTTCCAAATTCTCTAGATAAATTGGAAATCACTTGTGGCATTATTTATGCATATTACATATCACAACCAAAATTCCTATAATCAGATAATCTGTTTGTTTTCTATTAAAACATATTAAATTCTTCAATTTTTAATCAAGGTGGATATTTAAATAAATGCAGAATTATTCAGATATTTAAATCACTCCCCTTAACCAACTTAACATTTGGTAAATTACATACCCTGTCTTTAACCATTAGGATCAAAATTATACAGATTACATACGATTCTAAACGTAGCAGTTTGAGATAATGAACCAGTGATGGGAAATCGATTATTTCGGATTCCAAGAGATCTGAAAGTGAAGTATGCGAGGAGCGTTTATGTACGCAGCTTTAATTGTATGATGAAAGTTCAAAATGAAATTTTACCTGGTAGGTGTCGTCGTCCTCAACTTTGTTAAAATTTGTATATAAAATTAATTGGAGCGCTTTCGGAAGTTATCTTCCATCTTCTGCAGGTTGAGCTTCCGCTACTCGTTGTTGTTGTGTACGGTGATGTATACTCCAACTGTTTGTAGCAGCAACTGACTTGTTTTTGACGATCTCGTATAATGGGTTTGACTGGGGTGCGTTCTCATTAAGAAGTGAGGTGTTGTTTGTTTCCTTTATAATTTCGAGGTCTTCAAATATATTTATCCTAGCTGGAAACAAACAACACCTCACTTCTTAATGAGAACGCACCCCAGTCAAACCCACTATACGAGATCGTCAAAAACAAGTTAGCTGCTGCTACAAACAGTTGGAGTATACATCACCGTACATAACAACAACGAGTAGCGGAAGCTCAACCTACAGATGATGGAAGATAACTTCCGAAAGCGCTCCAGTTAATTTTATATACAATATTTTAACAAAGTTGAGGACGACAGTACCTACCAACAGGTGCAATTTAATTTTTAACCTTCATCATATGACTTCACCTCAACGGAAATTGATATGCATTTTACTAGTAGTAGCTTTACTTACTTACTTACTCACTGGCACTATCGAACCCGTAGGTTCATGACCGCGCGGACATAAGCTCTCCATACATCCCTATCCTGAGCTAATGCTTTCCAATCATTCCCTGTATAATCTACTTCCCTCAAATCATAGTTAATGTTGTTCTCCCACCTCATTCTTGGTCTACCAACTGGGCGTTTTTCTTCTGGCTTTCCTACAAGAAGTTTCCATGCACGTCTTTCATTCCCCATACGCGCAACATGTCCTGCCCATCGCAGTCTACGGGACTTAACTGTTCTTATTATATCTGGCTTCCTATAAAGACCATGTAGTTCACTGTTATGTAGTCTTCTCCATTCACCTGTCTGTTCATCTCTCTTTGGTCCAAAAACCCTCCTAAGAACTTTATTCTCAAATACTCGTAATCTCCTTTCCTCCCTTAAAGTAAGAGTCCATGTTTCGCACCAATATAATATAACTGGTAGAATAATAGTTTTATATATTTTCAGCTTAGCGTTTTTTGAAAGGAGTTGGGACATCAAAAGTCTCTGCAATGCATAATAGCATGCATTTCCAGAATTAAGCCTATGTTTAATTTCTTTGTGCATCTCATTCCTATTTGTGATTATTGTTCCTAGGAGTAGTAGCTTTAATTGTCGTAATGTACTGCCTGGCGCTACCATGATGAAATTAGTTATTTTTGATTACGAGTTCGTTGGTGTATGAAACTCCAATGGACGTAGAAGAGAAACTGCTTGCTAGGGTCGTCGCTGGCGCTTCCAATTTGTAACAGGTAACAGGGATTTTGCAATGAGTGAGACAAAATATTAATGCGTCGTTGTAATGCATGCAGCAATGCAGGTAGTCGCCACTTTCAATATCTGCTCTGAAGTCTAAGTTGGTTATGAGTGTCGAAATTTAAGCAGCTTGCAAAAATAATCACCCTTACTACTTATTCGAGATCTCATATCTTCCGAGATATCGATTTCTGACCACTGTCCCTTATGTCAAAAAGGCCCGTTATACGGATTTCGAGCTATAAAGAAAATAAGTTGAATGACGCATCACAGCAGCAGAGTTGAAATTTTGAGGATAACAGCAAAATACACAATGTGTAAAGAACATAAAACATACAGAAATATCATAAAATTGAATTCACTATTGGAAAAAATACAAATTACAGAAAAATGTTGGAGACCACACGTTGGAAATATGACTAGAAAAAATGTCGAATTTAATATTGAAGTACTGACCAGTTGGAAAAATGAAGCCATGATCGATCACTTAGAAGTGTACTCGATGAATAATGAGATCGGAAAGGACTTTTAGAACTGTATTTATGACTGGATGCAGAAAAGAATCTTGGCGACAGAAATGGATGGATTACGGAGAAGTATGAGAAAATCCAGGCTACAACATATTCGAAATACATATATGAGACAAGAAATGGATGCACAGGAAACTGTTATCGATAGGATAACAAAGAGAGCTCTACAATGGTATGGACATGTACAACGGATGCCGGAAGACCAGTCGCCTAAACAGGTGTTGGATTGGATGGTACCAGGCAGAAGGAGAAGGGGAAGAAGTAGAAGAACATGGTATGAGGGAATATATGGTCCCATGATGAAGAGGGGTATGGAAGATGGACAATGGGAAGATAGGAATATCTGGAAAGCAGGAATCAAGGGCAAACTGCTGTAAAGTGGAAAGCCTGTATTAAGTAACCTTACATGATACATGTCTCCCGGGACTTACAGTTTCACGAATTGTCGGGAGAGGGATTTTAAACTATCTTGACCACTCAAGGACATGGAAGACCTCCCCAAATCCAGGCCTCTTCAGAGACAACACGACATTCAAGACGGAACTAAACATGATAGATGATGTTGGGAATCATTTGAACCTCAAAGTATCTCGAAATGTTTCTTGCAGGTGAAGAAAAACACCGATAAAACCACCACCCAGGAAACTTGTCCCGACCGGAGATCGAACCCGGACCTTTTGCATGCGAGACAATGACGCCACTTCGAGAACAGAGCGGTGGATTTGTTTCTAACATAACTATTTCTAATCATACCTGAAATATTATCATTTCCATGAGAATAATTTAATTATCGTCAGGTGTTATATTGTTTTACGTAGCAGAGCTGTTTAGAACGCAAACACTCTGTCCGTTTTTGGATTCCGAATTTAAAAAAAAATCAATTTCCCAATCCTCACGAAATGTATACCGAGCTGTTAATTTAGCCAGTATGGGACGTCACAGACTCCCAGCTTTGTGATATTCAGCAAGTAAACAGATTTTCAGGCTAAGGGAAATTTTATTGGAATGCATTTGTTTGCACTCTGACGAGCTCATGTTCCACATCTTCGCACTATAATGTACAGTACGTTTTTAATTTTGTTCATAGTTGAGTGGGAGTAAGAGGAAATGTGATTCAAGTAAAATTGTTAGCATAAATAGAAGTTATTGTTATATTGTTACACTATTAATGTTATTAGTATTATTATTATTAGTATTATTATTATTAATAATAATATTATAATTATTATAGTGCGTTTATATTTTAGTTCTCCGAACTAGATTGTCATAGGTTACTTGGGTTGCGGTTTTTTTATGCATATATATTTTTTCTGATGACCAGAATACCTCATGTTAACAAGATATTTCTCAAAAAGGACTCATGTGGTCAAATAACATGAAGATATTTCAAGTGCAAAATAAAACGAATCCTAACAAAATTCAGTACCAGTATATTATTGAAGTCGGAACACATCCAAATTAAATATATGCCAGTAAATTAACAATTTCATTGTTGCGGGACTGAATTTTAAAGCTCGAAGCCATAACAAAATAACATGATTAATTAATAAAAATTATTACGAGAGGAACTTCACAAAGGAAAACACCAAATTGTAATTTAAAATATAAAAAAAATAGCATTTACCTAATTATTTTTACATACATGAATAAATGTAAGAAAAAATTTAATATTTTATAGAAAATTAAAAAAAGTTCTACGCTAAAAATAAGTTAAATTTGGTATCATCCGAATATTAACGTAGTGTACGCTCGTATATTATATTCTTTCAATTATTTGAGAGGAATCATGAAAGTATATCAATTGAGAAAACAATTGTTATGTTAACTGTTATTACAATCAAACTCCAAGGCGCGACAGGCCTAGAAGACCCTTGACCTACCAGCCGGCTGCTGGCCTCACATTCACTTGTTTAATCAAAGAGGTAGACAATCATGCAGCCAGTGTAGGATTGGCATGTGGTCAACGTATGTGTTACCCAGCCGTTATAGCTGGATTTCTCAACATGGAACAGCTACTTATTGTAGCTACACAAATTCCTCATGATGTTGAGTGGGCAGCGGTTGCATATTGGCAGAACGTCCATGACAAAATTGCTTCTCTGATGGAGACTCGAACCAGCGCAAGTCCCGTAGCTCTGCACCAAGGCATATTGCCTTAATATCACGGCTATGGGGCGAGACAACTCTTATTACGATATATAGTAATTCCAGAGATAACATACAAAGTGATTCATAGGTTTATCATAAATACTCAAGAAAATGTGAATAATTTCAATGTCGTTTCCAATAAGAATATTTATAAGTGTCGTATTTCTGATCCTCATTTGTATATTTACCTTGTGCTCCTTAAATGATCCGGGGAGCTATGCCGACGGTAGCATTGTTGCCGATAGGGTTACCCACGCCGGACTGGTCGAAGTTGATAATCCAGACGAAAAAATTACCTTCATCGAAAGACTGACGATCTTTGACCGTAGAAATACAACCGTTAACAAATGCGGACATGAGTTCCACTGGGGTACAATTTTTCGGAGGTCAAATAGTCCCCCATTCAGTTCTCAAAGCGGGGACTACTTCAGGGAACCCATGCCAAAGGCTCAAACACAGGGATATGTTCCTAGGAACATGGAATGTTAGGACTTTATACAACAGCGGGGCGCTAGAGGTAAAACCTTCTGGCAACAATATGGCCCTGGGGTCGACTCAGCCTCTAACGGAAATGAGTATCATACACTTGATCTGGTGGTAAAGGCGGACATCACGCAGGGCTGACAACCCGGCTGATATCAAGTGTCGATTGTCCATAAAAAGTGGGAACCTTAACCTCCTACTATCCCAAGAGCCTCGTGAGGCCCGTAGTGGGATTAGTTGAGGGAAGTAGATTATGAAGGTAATGATTGGAAAACATTAGCTCAGGATAAGATGAGTCGAGAGCTTATGTCCGCACGGCCATGAACCTACGGGTTCGATAGTGCCAGCGAGTTAGTTAGTCGTGTTTCTATTGCACTTTTAATTTTAGGATAAGAAAGTACATTCGTAAATTTATATGAATTATTTATATATTTTGTAAGAATATTTTAATTAATTTTTATTCTGATAACGTGTGTTTAATAGTTGTTTTGAATGTCTTCCTTCAACTGATATTCAGCGTGGTTCCACCTCGTAGTACACCAGAGGTCGATAAAATACCGTCCTTGTTGAATGACTGCACCGTTTGAATAGCCTGTAAGTTTACATTTAAAACTTTCAGCAAGCGACATCATTGTTCAAAGCCATGTACAAGCAGGTAAATTAAATAGAAAATAAACATAAGTCGGTAATTTGTACATTGTTTTTTTTATATTTTATGGTCTTGATAGCTCTGAACTAACTACTTTCAATGTGATTGTTGGTCTGTATTTGCATTAAACTTTTAGTAAAAAGATAGAGACGAATGCCACGCTCTGCCAAACCATTTTTGTGGCGTCTTATTATTTAACCTCGTTCTACTACCAATTTTGCACCCACGCAGGGTTATATTGTTGATCACTATTTTGATTGGAAAGCATATATTGTTCAAATTGTGACATCTTTGCCCCGGTCCATAGAGTCAAAGAGGAATTCAACTTTCTTTACTAAATTCTCCCAATATGTAATGTTTACTGACTTATAAAATACAATCGTGGAAGCTTTGGGATAAAGGAACTAACACACGCTTGAGCAAGCTTTTGGAATTTGACTTTGATATCTGACTTATGCTAACTACTGAATTAATAGGCATGGAGTAAGTAAAAAGCACAACTAAAGCTTTTAATGCGAGTCAAAATATAGTCAGATATAATGTAAAGATAAATAAATAAATAAATATTCAATTTACAAAGAAAAGAAATCACAGTAAATTAATCTATACAAAAAGAAAATATGATATAAATCAGCATACATACATACATTATCACCCACTCTAGTCCAGCCTCGGGTTGGGGGAAATACTGTCCTAGCGTCCCCACCCTGTCTTACTGGACTAAACTAAGAAAACCAGCTCTCCTGAGCTGCTCTGACCAGACTCCAATGGTGACTAAGTAATGATGATTCGATGTTACAAAACACAGCTATTTATGAGAGTTCACAGGGAGAGGGGGAATGCGCGATAGCACAGAGTGCGCACTAGGAAGGGAAGGGAAGGGATAGATAGAAAAGCATTTGGCACTGTTCATAAAGATGGCACTAGAGATGGAGATGCGACGACGTATAGTTTGCGCAGTAAAACGTAATTCCTGTATCGAAATGTCAATTTCGGTTCAACACAAAGCCCTAGCTCTGCATCATTTAGTGTTTTGAAGTCTACTGTGATACCAGATACAATAACTGTTCATGTCTCTAAGTGTATTCCATGATTACATCGTGAGAAACATTATGTTTTATTTTAACAATGGATACAAATTATTGCATAAACATGAATGATTGCATATTTTCAATTGTCTAATGAAGAGCGATAGTATATTACGATGCAAGGCTGAGAAGTGATTTTTACAGAAGCGACGAAAATGTTTCACAAACGTGAGTTGTATATTATTTTTGCACATTAGTGCTTTCAGAACAATACATAATAGTGAAATAATATCTTTTTTGGAAATATTTGCGTTCATTGTAAACAATTAACTAACGCTAACAGTTTGGGCAATGTTTATTAGTTGAAACTACAGGAAGCCGTGAGACCAATTATTGATAAAATGGCGGCACGTACGTATTTATTGTTTTATATTATTTCAAATAAAGTTCAATTCATTTAAAACGAAGTGATTTTTTTCGTATACTCTATATTAACACTACCTTTTGGATACTTTTTATTTAATATACATTGTATGGAATATACATAGATGACAGTGGTTTTACTTCCCACACGCGGTTTGTATTACATAATATTACAGTATAGGTAGTTAGGTTGGCAACCCGGAAATGTAGGAAGTTGAACTTTCAATCATGGTCGCATTGCTGTAAGTACGACAAAACGCACTATCGCACAAAAACAATAAATACTTTATTTTTTGCACTGTGTAACCAACATTCTATACTTATTGTTGCTGTGCATTATAATTTGACATTCCCACCAACAATCTCAGTTGCTATGAAAACAAAATAAGTCTCAATACTTTAAAAATGACCAGAAGTACTAGTGCGGTAAGTAAATAATTTATTTTGAAATATTGATAGTGATACTGCAATTTGAGCAATTATTGAATGCAATTGCACCATCTCCATTCATGCTCTTTAGATGTAAATGTTTGCTTTTATATATTTCTCCATTCAGATACTTATTTACATCCTGCCTCGAAAATAATTTTTATTTCTTCGGACGATGTCAAACATTTGTTTTCCTTTTCAAGAAGCACACTAACTTAGTGAAACTTCAGATATTAATTCCATTATTTAACTTTATCATTGTTTTTATTAGCATCGAAAATTCACAACACAAACTTCCTGGTATCAATTTACTACTTCTTAAAAATACTCTAATATGTTCTTTTCATTAATATCAACATCTTGATCTTTTAGCCATTTACACAATGAAGCTTAGGCTAACTCATACCTCTATTTAGATTTTGGGGATTCAACAATTTAACTTTCCCGACACATTTTCCAACTCCAATAGAACAACACTGCGCATGCCCATCAGTTCGAAGAGTTGCGGATACATGCAAGCAGCGATAACGCACCATGGAACCACATTTCGAATATTATAGTTGCCTAGTATGTTATCTCTCATTGCTATAGAATTACGAAGAGGGTTATCACTGATGGGGAATATTTCCTGTCGTGACCACTCTGGTTACAGGTATTTTTTTTTACGTATTTAGACAGATTTAAAATGTAACGAACCTAAAAGCTAACTGACTAACTCACACTTAACCTAATTCAATTACTCTAACCTAGGGTGGATCCCACGAAATGCCTTTTTTTTTTGTTTTATGTATTTAGACACATTTAAAATGTAACGAATCTAAAACCTAACTAACTAACTCACACTTAACCTAATTAAATTACTCTAACCTAGTGTGTTTGTTAACACATTCGCCTCAAAAGACGAGGTAGACTCGCCGGCAATTAAATGACCTTCAACTCAGAAGACGAGGTACACTCGCTTAACTCTGCTGTTATATATTTCACAATAGTTTGTACATCCCTTGGCAGAGTAATCTTTCATCATCATCATCATCATCAATAACAAGGATTAGGCCCTATGGCCTGTTCCGATCTCATTATAGGTCGAATTGGTCCTTCCATCTCTTCAATGGTCTTCCCTAGATTCATCTCCCTTTTGGTTTATAATTATACATTCTTCTCGGTATGCGCTGTTCATTCATTCGTAATACGTGCTGAAGATAAGCATTTTGGTAATATTTTATTCTTTCACAGAGATTAAATATATTAAGTTCTGTTCTTATATCTTCGTTTTTCTTTTTATCGGTCCTTTAGAGTAATCTTTCGTTAACATTTATGAATAGTAGAGGAATATATTTTTGCCTTCACTCTTATTGTAATCTCAAGTGCCGTTCTATTTTGTTTGTTTTGAATGTCTGAGCATAGTCAATATAATTTACGGTGACTTAAATCCGATTTCTGGGAAAATGCATTGAGCATTTAAACCTGAAGCGAATTCGGATATAATCAGTTATTATCGACGCAAATTCTGTGTTATCGACTGAGCCTTAGGTTTATCGTTGATTGTGTAGATACTTGTGCACTTTTGCGTTTATATGATATAACATTGTCGTATTGGTATATTGTTTTGCGTATTTAAATAAATACTTAAACATTCTAAAATAAAGTTATAAAAATTGTTTTAAATATTTTACATTTTTAAAAAATGTTATACTAAATGTAGAAGAAGAATTATAATTCACAACAATAAACTGAAAAATCAAGGGTGTAAGTCCGTCTAATGAAAAGCCTAGATTTTTTCGGTATTAATTCTTCACATCCAGCTTTCCACGCCTCTTCTTGATGAATAATTATAACTATAATTCTGGGTGAAAATCTATGATTAGTCTATTTTACTATCTATTCATTTCTAACCCTTGCAATTATTCTAATTGTACACTCTTTACAGGTCTCTTTTATTAACCAAACCTTTTTAATTAATAATGAAAAAAAAATGTAAAAATCTTATTATTCCTTTCCCTTCTCTCTTTAGGGGGGCTACCTCCTTTCCTAGGGTTCCTCCGAAAATGAATGATTATTCAATCTATATTATTTAACTGAACACCCCTAATTTCATCAGTTTCATCATCACTGCACACATCGTCTAAAACTTTCTCCATAATCGGAAATAAATCCCTAATCAAATTGGTTTTATAGTTTTAACAAATATAAGATGGCGGCATGACCAACAATACTTACTATTTCTCCAGAGCAACACATATAGCCGATTCATCTTCTGAAATCTAACATTTATTTTCAATTATATTTATTAATATTTTAGCTAACATCTTAATTACTAAAATAAACACATATAGTGCAAAAAAATAATATGCAATACACATGTGGTAAACACATAACAGAATCTCGGAAATGAAAAAAAAAGTCGGCGAAAGCGCCTCGTTTCCTTTTTTTTATATATATATATATATATATATATAACTTTTCATCGAACCGTATCAAGTGGTTACCACACTCGTATCGCAATATACAGTACTGTTTCCGTGTATCCATGTTTAATAATACTGACTACACTGTCTTAGTACGATGCACTACTGTCTTTTGTATAAATGTAGCTTTATATTGACTACTGTAGATGCTGCTACATACGTATGTGCATAAAATAAATGTTCTGTGCATAAATGTTTTGTTCTAAATTAAAATATAAAATTATGGAATATTCATCTGAAAGGTCCGTCTCCTCATAAGTAATGCCACGAGTGATTTCCAAATTATCGATAAATTCACGACTCACGAAGTGAGGAGTGAATTTATCTAAAGAATTTGGAAATCAAGAGTGGCATTTGTTAGGACTATTTAACGAATAAAATTAAGCTGTTTACTCACAAATCATTATTTAACTATAGTTATTTTAAAATATTTATATATTTAATGTAAACGGCGATGTTTGAAAACAAATGAGAAACGATAGGTACGCTTCTACTGCTTCTTTTGTTTATCACTGCAACCAGATCATACTATTTATTGCCAAAGGAACGCAATATTGTAAGGAGGAGCTTTCTTTAATATGGTAATTATAACACTGATAAATATTTGGTGAAATACGACTCTGATTGGTTGTAAAACAGAAATCATCGAAACGTGATTGGTCATTGACTCCCATTTGGGGCATGAGTTAAATAGTCAACTTAATTAATTATTTGACTGTAACGCTTTCGGAACTTGTCCTCTCATCGGCAGGATTCAAAACTGGTGTTTCACTGATGATCTGGTAGAGGGGGTTACATGTATTGGGCTCGTTTTCGTTTATCAGATTGTCGTTGTTGTGAGCTGCTTTCATGATTTCCATCTCTTCGAGTACGTTTATCTTCTCTGGATTATTTTCTCTGTGCAATATTTAACATGCGATGTCCTTCATGGATAACGTGTTTTGCAAAGCTTGATTTTCCTTCTACGTGAATGAAGTCTCGAAAATGTTCTTTAAATCTTAAAATCATGCCGATGATGGGACAAGTCCCGAAAGCGCTACAGTTAAGTAATGAATTAAGTTGAGGAGACGGACCTTTCAGGTGAATAGTCCATAATTTTATATTTTAATTTTGAATAATATCTCAAGGGAACACATCGTGAATCTTATAAAAGTTGTTTTGTTCTATTTATTAGATTTATGTTGTATGTAAGTGGCTCCTTGGCCCAAGGAGTTAGGCAGTCGCCTGTCGCCGGTGAGATCCTGAGTTCGCGTCTCAGTCACTCCAGTGCAGTTTTTTCTCGGGTTCCTCTCCTTTTCCCCTGCTACAAATTTCATCACAATATTTGTCCGCCGTCATCTCCCATTTGTTTAATTTAATTTTATCTGCCCATGTGATGTTTCGTCGAGGTTGTCAGTCGGCATCCCCGTTATTCACAGACATTCACTGTAAGGGCTTTCATCGCATCTCAACCCTCTATCCGACCCTGAGTTAAAAACGAGTTGAGAAGTTTTTTATGGTTTATGTAAAAGTTCTTGACTTGTGTGAATAGAGTTCATGGTCTGTCCTCTTGATGATATATATAACTTTTTGGATAGCATATCACAGCTTTATACTCTTCGCCTTCAGTTATGAATATCATCTTTATATGTAATTCTTCTGTACGTGTGTTTGTCACTGAACTCCTCCTAAGCTACTGGACCTATTTTAATGAATTTGTGTGTGTGTGTGTGTGTGTGTGTGTGTCTGATCGGGTCCCTCGATGGTTTACATTTAAAATTGGACCCTCTACAACCATTAGTTGTAGGAGTTCACCTGAAAATTTAAAATTCGCTCTAGCGGCCCATTTTTTTATATTTCACAACAAAACTCAGAATATCCTATAAAATAAATCATTATAGGTATTATCCAAAAATGAGCAAAATCCTAGAATTAGAAGTAGAGCTTTACCTATACGACTGGACCGTTTTTTTGAATGCGTGTGTATGAGTGGGTTCCTGGATGGTTTAGATTCACAATTGGATCCGGAAGGTTGCGCTGCGTACGAGTTATAGGATTTTTTGTCGGATTAGTAGTCATCTGTATTACCGGCATATTCCGTGCAACAACAATGTGACGTCATAATGCACGCATCTTCAGCCATAACAGATGTTAGTCACGAGTTTTATTGCTCTATATCAATTAATATATTTTAATATATTTGATAATAAACAGATATTGGTAAAAGTAAAGTCTCTAAGAAGAAAATGTAAAAATTATAGAAACACCCCACGCTTATGATGGTAAAATTATTTTCTTTTTGTTGATAACTCTAGTTTTATTCTATATGTGTTGGAGATGATTTTTTGGTGACCACTTTAATTTTATCCCAAGCGTGTTGGATATTAAAATTATTTTTCATTTTTTAGTTCGGTTTTCTAATAAAGCGTGTTGTTTAAGTTTTTTTAAAACTATTATTTATATTTAAACATAAGATTATACAGAGTGGAAGTAATATAAGTGCGCAGATTATAACAGCTTATTCCTTGGCAGGAATAAAAAAAGTTTCAAATTTGTTGTAATTGTTTTCTTCTTATTCTTTATTTGTAGGATTTTCATCCTCTTTATTTTCCAAAGAACTCCTTTGAGGAAGACGTATTGGATATGCAGCCACTCTCTATCCATCTCTTGGCTGGTGGTCCTCTTGCTATTCTCCCGTCCATTGGTCTACCTTCTTTAGCTATATTTGCAAGTCTGTTATTTGCCATTCTTTCTATAATTATGATCTTTTCAATATTTTCGTCTTTCTACAAAAAATTTGGTTATGTCTTGAATTTGACATTTGTCTCTAATTTCTGTGTGTGTATCCTATCAAACAATGTTTTCCCCTAAATAGTTCTTAAAATATACATTTCACATGTGCTTATTATTTGTTTAGTTTTTGTTGTATCAGCACTAGTTTAGAAACAATATTTCTTCCTAAACTTTAATTTCCGCTCAACTCTAAAAGTAGTAGTAGTAGTAGTAGTAGTAGTAGTAGTAGTAGTAGTAGTAGTAGTAGTAGTAGTAGTAGGACTTTATTAGACAAAAGTAAGATATTTACAATATTATTTACAAATATGGGTCGCACGGGCAGTAAGCCGTACGTGCTTTTGACAGTCCGTTACAATAATGAAATAATTGCTACTGGTGTGAAGAAAAATAAACAACAAAACAAAAAAAGCAATAACATTACAATTACATAAATAAAACGCAATAATATTACAATTAAATAATAACACAATAGCATTATACATTAAAAAAAGCAATAACATTACAATTTGCAATTACTTAAGAAAACACAGTAATATTACAATTAAATAATAACACAATAGCATTATACATTAATTAATTTATATATAATTATTAAGAATTAATGTTATTGCATTTTGATAACATATATTTATTCATGAATGAGTGTTGTTCTTATTTTCCGCGTTTTGTCCAGAAATTTACCCACGTTTATCCAATTTTCTGGATTTACCAATAACTCGTAGCATGCCAATCTTTCCCGATTTGAATTTAGAAATCTTTCCGGTAATAACTGACGTCTCCAATATTCTAAATCATTACATTGTCCTAATATATGTATCTCATCTTCAAATATTTAACATACAGGTCTAATATGTAAATAAATAATTAAAGGCGAAAATGAAGAATGTTTTGTTCCTTTACAGTTTTGTAATAAAATGTATAATTTTCGTGCAAATTAAATGAAACCTTCTGACGTTTTGAAATACCGAAAGAGAGATTTTGGAATACGCGAAAACAGTGACTGTGCTTACATCCCAGGTTAGATGTTGATATTCCTGTAACAAAAACTAAGCGAATCTTCTGTGCGGAGTTGCAACATGGCACAAAGCTTGGTTTTAATTATCTAATTAACTTTGTAGTTTATAACAAGAGAGATATATTTGTTTTATTGCAATATAATAATGTGTCTAAATGACACAAAGAGAACGATGCGTGTAAGCAACCCGTTTTCGGATACTATTGAAATTCACAATGGTTAAAGCAAGGGGATGTACTATCTCCTCTACTATTCAATTTTGTGCTAGAGCATGCCATCAAATCTTTGTAGAATGAAGAAGGCCTACAAATCAATGGTATTAATAGGCTGTTTGTTTATACTGATGATGTAGTATTATTAAGCGATAGCGAGGAGATATTAAGTGCCACACTCTATTGAGTAACACGAAGGAATTGGGACTGGAAATAACATCCATCCGCTCTACCTTATTAAATACAGCTATTCTACTATATTCAGGGGTTACAGTTACTTGGGCTCAAAAAATGAAAGTCGTAGCATTTTCATGCTATGCTTTGCTGTTTTTACTAGGGAATTATAGGTGTGGTAGCTTCCCGTTGCTTTTCACACCAGTGAAGGATGATAATGATAACGATGTTGATGATGATAGGCGGTTGATTTATGGGGACCGTTGTGCCCTAAGCTTCCTGATATTTGTCTTATAGGTGAGGAAAACAAAAACCGAAAAAAAACCTTACTGAGGAGCCTGTCGCGACCGGGAATCGAACTCGGGCCAGCTGCGTGACACGGCAGCACGCTATCTCGAGACCATAGCGGTGGACAAGTAAACATCAATAAAACTGAAACATATGTTCATACGTAGAAATGCATTATAAAATGAAAAGAGACAACTAATGACAAATGAGGGAAATTTTGAAGAAGTTACTGAATTAAAATATCTAGGAAAAATAATTACAAATAGGAACGAGTTGCGCAAAGAAATTAAACATAGGCTTAATTCTGGAAATGCGTGCTATTATGCATTACTGGGACTCTCGTCGTTTCAACTCCTTTCAAAGAACGTTAAACTGACAATATATATAACTATTATTTTCCCAGTTATATTATATGGATGCAAAACATGGAAGAAAGAAGATTACAAGTATTTGAGAATAAAGTTCTTATGAAAATATTTGGGTCAAAAAGATATGAACAGACAGGTGAATGGAAAAAACTACGTAAGAGTGAGCTACATGGTATGTATAGGAAACCAGATATAATAAGAATAGTTAAGTCTCGTAGACTGTGATGGGCAGGATATGTGGTACGAATGGGCAATGTAAGACGTGTATGGAAGTTTGTTGTAGGAAAACTTGAGGGAAAATGCCTAAATCATTAGGCCAAGAACGAGGTGGAAGAATACCATTATCCATGATTTGAGGGAAGTAGTTTGTACAGGGGATGATTGAAAAATATTGGGTCAGGATAGGGATGTATGGAGAGCGTACGTCCGCGCTGCCATGAACCTACGGGTTGGATAGAGCCAGTGGGTTAGTTAGTTAGTTAGGTGAATTAGTGCAATTATTTCACTCCCACTAACAGTTGTCTTCAAAGTCCTGCTACCAAAACAATGTAACGTAGCTTGTAAACTACTTGAGATATGCGGTTTTTACAACGTATTCTTCTACATCTCACAAAGTTTTGTTTACATCCATATCATATTGCTATTTAAACGACAATGACGACATAAGAGGAAAAACCAAATGTGTATGGTGGTATGCAAAGACTGATATATCGCCAGTATTCCCATATCCGAACGTTATGGCGGTTAACATGTCTAGACACACAGACATTTGCTTCATCAGAGAACATCACCCTCTGCAGGTACTCATTGTCTTCGTCAATTGCGTTCAGCATGGAATCAGCAAAACACATTCGCATAAATCAACTTTTTAGGAATTCCGAAAACTAGCAGGATACTGTAAAACTTTTCCATCTTAATAGAGTCGTATACCCTTTTGAAGTCTACATATAGTTTCTGCATAGTCCTATTATGTACAAAGTTTTATTTCTGAAATCTGTCTTATACTAAAAATCTAACATTGTAGAAAAACAGTTGTTAAACTCATTAAGATAATAGGAAGTATATGTTATACACGCATGCACAATCAAAGATTCAAGTTAACAGCTACCATACGAAACGTATCGTCATCAAATCATCAGTACGTCACGAATACCCTTTCAATGTCTTTATTTTCAATAATTAAAACCTCTCATAGGAATGTTCCATCAGAAACATCAAGGCAACATATAAAATGTCCATTGCTCACTTGCAGAGCTATTTGCAGAGCTATTCGCAGACATCTATCTACAGGACGAAAACGATTTTGTCAAGTTAGCATTGCTATATGTGTCATAGCTAATCCACACAAGTGTTTCTTGATTCACTTCAGTTCATGGCCAGATACACATGCGTTATTAAACATTCCTATAAAACGGCAAGCAACAATATTAGGAACCAATTTTTCTACCTAATTTGACGAAATTGTTGAAGAAAACGGAGTGATAATACCAATATTTCAGCAAATAAACAGAAATATAAATCTCGTGGAAAGAACATGACATATTAACACATTTTGTTTGTCGAAGCTGTGGTAGGGCTGCTATATAGCACGAAGTTTACCAATTCAAACAAAATATTTACAAATTCTGGTAATAGGTATTAGTTACTATGAATGGAAAGGATAATTCTATAAATTAAAGAAAATACATTTGTATTTTTCGAAATGTAAAGGCGATTTTCATGTAATTTCAATAAAAAAAGTCAAGCACAATTCTCGCGAAACATTTTGATTACAATTAGTTTGAAGATTGATCAAATTCGCAATACCCTACATATACTCTACCATTACTAACCAGAAAAACAACGTTATTTGAAGACGCCTGGTTCGTCTAGAAGCCTTTTCCCCAGACATTCTTCGCCCTGACATAAAAAACTGTCAGAAATGATATACAAATATTTTATGAAGGAAACAATAGCTCTTAATTGAACATTATTCAAATTAGAGGTAGTTTAAATATGGTATGAAATTTTATTTTCCAACATTTCCACAGCATGGAAAACACGTTATTTTGTTATAAATCAAATTATGCCAAAAAAAAGAGAGAAGATACAAACATTATCTTACGTCTCTCCGATATATAAGATGTGGATCCCTTAACATCCTGAAATATAGAATCACTAGGTGTGGATATGCTTTAGCAATTAATGTGCTGAAAGTTTCTTGTAGGTTGCACAGCATAGAGAACGTCAGTATAACATTAGATGTCGAAGATGTAATAAGATTTTGAAAGGCCTAAATGCTTTATTTATTTCACGAAGTTTAAGTTCATTTTAGCTGAAAACGACTGATATATCATGTACTTATTTTAAAATTATAACAAAATACAATACCAGAAGAATGAAAAATTGGAAAAATAATCTCAATATTTAAAAAAGGCATAAAACAAAACCAGAAACTATAGAGGCATAAGCTTACTAAGTGTAGCATACAAAATATATGCAAAAATGATCAACCAAAGATTAACAACTATAGTAGACTCAATAATATCAGAAGAGCTGACAGGTTTTAGGAAGGGAAGAAGTTGCACAGACAACGTATTCACTTTAAAACAGATAATAGAGAAGCGAAACGAATTCAACTTAGAGACGCAGATCCTCTTTATAGATTATAAGAAGGCCTTTGATAAAGTGTCTAGACTAAAATTATGGAATATATTAAGTGAAAAAGGAAAATTCCACTACACTTGATAGCAGTAATTAAGAAAATGTATGAGAAAACAAAAATAAAAATAAATCAAAGGAACCAATACATATAACAAGAGGAATTAGACAAGGTTGTCCACTATAAACCACTATTTTAACACTTATTTCGACGACATGATAAGGTCATGGAAGCAAATGACGACTGGGGGAATTGCCTTAGGGAATATAGTAATAAAAACAGTAGCCTTTGCAGATGACCAGATTTTAATAGCAAAAACAGAGGACGAACTACAAAGAATGCTATATAAACTAAATGAAATATAAAAAAAAAATACAACATGGAAATATCCTCACAAGAAACAAAATCAATGGCCTTCAAGGGCGCTCATCCAGTTTGGACAAAGATAATATTAGAAAATAAACCAATAGAACAAGTGGTAAGATATAACTTCCTAGGTTGCGAAATATCATACACAGCGGAAACAGATATAAATAACAAAGTAAATAAGTTTAATTATATAACAGGAACACTAAAAAAGAACTTTGAAAAATAAGGCCAGGAAAGACTCCATAATGAAATTATACAAAATAATGGCAGTGCCTATTATTACTAATGGATCCGAAACATGGACAGTGACAACACAACAATCAGCCAGAATACAAGATGCTGAAATGAGATTCCTCAGACCTATAGCAGGATATCAAAGAACAGACAAACATAACACAGAAATAAGACAACAACTGAAAGTAGAGGAATTAAACACAACAATAGAAAAATACAGAACAAACTGGAAAGAACACTTGGTAAGGATGGCTGAGAATAGAATACCAAAAGCAGCATACAGCCTATTCCCACAAACGAGACGAAGACCCACGTCTGGGAAGCCCCAAACGAACGATGGACCCCAGAGCAGCAGAAATTTGGAGCCCGGAAGAACAGCTAATAAATAAGCCTAAACCATGAATAAGAAGAAGAAGAGGAAGAACACTTTACTTCATAACCTCTAAGGTGATTTAATATCAGTTTTAAAATATTGATATTTTTATGATGCCGGATGGGTCACAAGGTTAAAATAAGAACTATTTGGCCATGAAGAATAAATTAAGATTAATTCGTTGACACTTTATATATATTAGCCAAATGGATATTATTTATATTGAAGTCTTCATTTCGTTTCTTCATTGTGTGTAGGGTCATTTATAAAGTAAGTCTTTTTATACGTCAACGTTCATTTACATATCAGAGAGCCAAGCAACTTCATTACATGGAACGCCTACAGACATATTTTTCTACACGACTAGCCTTAGCCTGATTGAAGATATGAGTGAAAGTAATTCTGAAATGTTGACAACTTTCTATAGATCCCCTTGTAAAGAGAATGTAAATGAGATTGGTGAACATTATGTACGAAGAAGTGAAGGATGATATTCTAAAATTAAAATATACTCCGCGAAATGATCCAATAGTATAATATTGAGTTTAAAATCATGATTCTCTACGTTTTTGATATTCAATTTTTAGGCCTAATTACAAATTATTTCATTATCGAAATAATATAAAATTCGTTTTAATCCTGTGAATTGCGCTTTACGTGCTTTGGGATTCCGCGCTGCGCAGAGAGATGATATTAGTATGGTTCAATTTGAATTTACACACCTTACCGGCAGACCAATTTGCATAGATGATGTATTCTTGATTTGTATACAGAGAAGAGAGTAGGATGAGAATATGTTCTGTGTTTATACAGAGTGTAAATGAATTATACTGCATAAATTTAACTACTTACAGAGGGGTATTATACAAATAATTTGACATAGAGAACCAATGGTCTACGAGGGAATATGGGTGAGTTATAGGTGTAGCAATGATTCCTGAGGAATGAAATTTGTAATGAGAGCTTAGATGCGAGTCCTGTACTAACCAGTTGTAGGTCTCAGCCAATAGGAAGTATGACCACACGTCATTGCTAACTCCCTCGCTAGCTGCTCGCTAGCGAATATCAAATACAGTCACTTACTTACTCACTGGCACTATCGAACCCGTAGGTTCATGGCCGCGCGGACATACGCTCTCCATACATCCCTATCCTGAGCTAATGCTTTCCAATCATTCCCTGTATAATCTACTTCCCTCAAATCATAGTTAATGTTATTCTCCCACCTCGTTCTTGGTCTACCAACTGGGCGTTTTCCCTCTGGCTTTCCTACAAGAAGCTTCCATGCAAGTCTTTCATTCCCCATACGTGCAACATGTCCTGCCCATCGCAGTCTACGAGACTTAACTGTTCTTATTATATCTGGCTTCCTATAAAGACCATGTAGTTCATTGTCATGTAGTCTTCTCCATTCACCTGTCTGTTCATCTCTCTTTGGTCCAAAAATGTTCCTAAGTACTTTATTCTCAAATACTTGTAATCTCCTTTCCTCCCTTAAAGTAAGAGTCCATGTTTCGCACCCATATAATATAACTGGTAGAATAATAATTTTATATATTTTCAGTTTAACGTTTTTTGAAAGGAGTTGGCATATCAAGAGTCTCTCCAATGCATAATAGCAGGCATTTCCAGAACAAATACAGTCACTGCTAAATATTTTTAAAATCTCGCTACAAAAATGAATTAATATAGGTAATCTTTATCGTAGACTGCGATGGGCAGGACATGTGGCACGAATGGGGAATGAAATACGTGCATGGAAGCTTCTTGTCCGAAAACCAGAGGGAAAACGCCCAGTTGGTTGACCAAGAATGAGGCGGGAGAATAACATTAACTATGAATTGAGGGACGTAGATTTTACAGGGAATGATTGAAAAACATTAGCTCAGGATAGGGATGTATGGAGAGCTTATGTCCGCGCGGCCATGAACCTACGGGTTCGATAGTGCCCGTGAGTTAGGACATCTTTATACGTGGAGGAAGTATATTCACTATATATATATATACACACACACACACACACACACTCTATATTTGATTTATATCTCTCCGTTAATGTTTTAAATAACCACTAAATGTCACTTTAATTTAAACCATCTATAGTCTTCCCCGCGCCTTAGCCATGTGATTAAGACAAGATGTCTTGGCGCAGAGCTACGGGACTTGCGCTGGCTCGAGTCTCCATGGGGGAAGAAATGTTCTCAAGGAATTTCTGCCAGTATGGGACCGGTGCCCACCCAGCATCATGAGACATTTGGGTGGCTATAATAAGTAGCGGCTCCACGTTGAGAAGACCCGATATTCACATTGCACTATAATTTTAAGACTTCAGGCAGCAAGTGTACAAAATATTTTAATTATAGTCTGCGGTTTAAAATATAAAATCAACACATCCGCGTCTCACTATAATTCTCTATGGACTGTACATATTTTGTAAGATGAACTGTTTTGTTTGTACGCGTGGCAGGCAGAGAATTGACAGCTGAGCAGTCTGGATAGGCTCTCCGATTGGATTTACGGTCAAGGACATTCTTCAAAATCCCTTGCGCGACCTATATAGGAAATAAAAGCAACCGACATTTGATACAGATAAATCAACAGGAGAGCAAAGTAGGAGATAAAATTATACTAGAATAACTTCAGATCTTAGTATTAATTCCGAGATCGTGATTGATAATAATTCATCAACAACGTTTATGAAATATTGAATCATCAAATTCCTTAAAATGTCGAACTTAGCAGAATATTGCACGCCACTACACTTTTTTACACTAGAATCTGTTCTATGATAGACTTAGCTCAAAGTGAAACACGCAGAATCTGATGGTTAACGTGTGGCTTAATGATTAAAGCGATGGATTTGAGATTTGAGATTCGAATACATACTTTTTTTTTCTCATTTACTTAAGTGTATTGTTTATTTCCCAATAACATTATGTATGTCATGTGTACATGCACTGTACCTCTTCATGTTATTACTCTTGTGATCACTGAACTACCATTTATCCAAATACGTAAGTACTCTACAGTATAATTGTACATTTTATTTGTGAAACCTATTGTACTCTACAGTATGTGCTATATTATTACAACGTTTCGAACAATTCAAAACTATACGTTTGAACTCATGTACTGCGCCAACATTCCAATACCGTATTATATAAAATAATGAATAAACGATTAAACCAGAAGTGAATCTTCGTACATAAAACTGATTTTCAGTACGTACATATTAAAGGAAGAAAACAAAATGAGGGTACACATACTGTACGCAGTTTCGAACTTGATGCATCAATCTTACATTGGTATCGGTAGTAGGACTGCTATAACCACTGAGATAAAGCGCATGCATATTGCCAGTTATAATCTCTGTATCATATTATTTGCATTTTAATTTGAAATAATCAGTGGCGTGCCAACAATTTTACAAATTGAACCATAACTTGGACATTTTTATTCGTAGACCATTAGTTTATTATCTCAAATTTCCTATATAATACCCCTCTAAATGCAGATAAATTTTGCGGTGTAATTAACTTACACCCTGTATGGTGTGTGAGGGATGAAGAGCAGGATGTAAGTGAAACCCGGTCCCGGAACGTAGCCTACTCCTGTCGGAAAGCACCAATGGGGCCGCTATGCTTAACGTCACCAACCCACCGATGAATCGCTTTCAATAGTATCAAATGCTTTATCAACATTGATACCGAGATGGCGTTTCCCATTGAATGTAGGAATCTGTTGCACAATATAGCGATTAAAAAATTGTTCAGCACTACCTTCCCCCAACCTAAAATTGAAATGTTTTCAATTAAATAACTCGCTGAAACAATTGATCTCGCACGGTCACTAGTTCTCCATGCAACCTATCCTGAGATAATATTTACCAAGCATCGCTGTGTAATTTACCTCCCTAAATCATTGTTAATATTATTCTCCCACCCCAATATTTGGCGCTTTCCCTCTCGTTTGTATACAACAATAATTTTCTTTGCTCCTCTTTCACCTCCCGTTCGTTCGACATGGCGTGCCTATCGCAGTCTATGTAACTTAACTGTTCTCCTAACATATGATTTTCCATAATGATCACATAGCTCAATATATTATGTAGTCTTGTCCATTCATCTTTTTGTTCGTCTCTTTTGGTCCAAACTTTTTCTTAAGAACTTTATTCTCTAATACATGCAATCTTTCCTCCTTACTTAAAGTAATAGTTCATGTTTCATATTCATGTAATATAACTGGGAGAATAGTTATTTTTATTATATTGTCAGCTTAAAGTTTTTTTTAAGAGAAGGTGGAATGACAATAGTCTTCATAATGCCTAATAGAACACAATTCCAGAATTTCACCTATGTTTAATTTATTTCTGCATATCATTCCAGTTTGTAAATATAATTACTATGTATTAAATTATTCCACCACCGTGGCCTCGAGGTATCGTGCTGCCTTTTCACGCAACGGGCCCGAGTTCGATTCCCGGTCGGGACAGGCTCATGGATGAGTTTTTGTTCTGGTTTTTTTCTCACCTGTAAGACAAATGTCAGGGAGCTTACGGCCCAACGGTCCCCGAAAATCATTTGGCCATCATCATTATCATCTTCATCATTTTACCGGCGTGGAAAGGAGCGGGAAGCTACCACACCTATAATTCCGTAGTAAAGCTGGAAAAGATAGCATCAAAATGCTACGATTGCAGTGAAAGACCTGCCCTAGAGCAGAATTACTATACATAGATATATAGATATATTATATTAGCCAGGAATTAGACATGTTACCTCCTGCGCCAGCTCGGCTTACATGAAAGAATATATTAGAGGAATTCAATATGTTTAGATTACATGTGAAAACGTAGATTTCAATATTGTTTGTTAGAGACCCCTTCATTGTATCTTTACCTTGTCGTGGTGGAGTGGCTTGCGTGCATGATCCCGAGAGCTATACCGGCTGTAGCATTGCTGCCAATAGGTTTACCCATGCCGGACTCGTGGAAGGTGATAAGCCAGACGAAAAAAGTACCTTGGTCAAAAGAGTGCGATCTTTCACCGTAAACATACAACTGTCAAGAAATGCGGACGTGTGTTCCACTGGGGTAAAATTTTCCGGTGGTCAAATAGTCCCCCCATTCGGTTCTCCGGGTGGGGACTACTTCAGGGAACCCATGCCAAAGGCTCAAGAATGGAGAGCTTATGTCCGCATGGCCATGAACCTACGGGTTCGATAGTGCCAGTTAGTTAGTTAGTTAGTTTGTAAGAGAGACTTTTTAACATACTGAAATTGACTGACAAAGGAAATGTGAATCATTATCCTAAAACAAATCCTCCTCACTCTCTCCTTCCCCATCATGCCTACCTAAATCTAGAAGACTAATATGTTCTTTTAGCCTTAACTCACTATCACATAGTCATATGCTTTCGCCTGTGTGTTAGTCTCTCCTTGGTTAAAACATATTCCTAACAAATTTATTCTTAAATACTCGTAATCGTTCCTCCTATATTGAAATAATATGCCATGTTTCGTGTCCAAATAATATAACTGGAAGAATAACCATCCCAGACAAGTCGTATCTGGATTAATGTGATTGGGATAATGAAGACTATTGGATTGAAAAAAATGCTGTTTTTTGGTAAACAGACTAATGTATATTTATATTGTAAACCTGAAAGCAAATGTATTACTATTATATTATTGTTATTATTATTATTGCCATTCTTTATAGTAATAATATAATTATAATATTTTATTATTATTATTATTATTATTATTATTATTATTATTATTATTATTATTATTATTATTATTATTATTATTATTATTACCAAATGATGCAGTCTTGGGATAAAGTCTTTGCCTCATTCGCAGAAGACCCGGATTTAACCCTCTGTCAAGGGAAATTTTCCAAATGAGGTTTTTCGAGGCTTTTCCTCGCCTGTAATTGAAGTATCCGGGATCTTTAATGCCAATTGATGTTCAAAATCATTTTGCCATCACAATCATCAATATTATAACCGTCTTGTTCAGTATGAAGGAATGAATACATGGTGTTTATTGACGTAAATGTTGTTGTTATCTCGGAGGTGGTCGTGAAATTGAGCTGATCTCTCATTCAGGAGGTCTTTCTTGTCCCTTTGTGATAACAAAATTATGCAATGTGTGTGATCCAGAGTTGAAAATCTTTCCCAAAATGTTTTACCTCTGTTAGACCCGGGTGGTTTGTTTCACCTATGAAGGGAGTGGTTGAACTAATGTAAATAATGACATAACTGGAGAGACAATTTATTAGTATATTATTTCCTTAAGAAATAATATTCGTCATATTTTCTTAAAATTTTTTGTTTAGACTAAAATTAATTTTTGGTTTAGTGATTTTGAAGAAGTGGCTGATTAGAAGTATCTAGGAACAATAATAATACAAGTAGGAATGATATGCACAAATAATTTAAACTTAGGCTCAATTCTGGAAATACATGCTACTATGCATTACAGGGATTCTTGTCTTCCAACTCCTTTAAAAAAATATTAAACTGAAAATATATAATGTAATTATTCTCCCAGTTATATTAGATGGATGCGAAACATGGACTCTTACTTTAAGGGAGGGGAGGATATTACGAGTATTTGGGAATAATATTCTTAGCAAAATGTTTTGGACCAAAACGAGAATGGAAAAAACTCATAATGGTGAGCTACATGATATATATAGGAAGCCCGATACAATAAGAACAGTTAAGTCTCTTAGGCAGCGATGGGCAAGACATGTGGCAGGGACATGGGAGATGAAATAGGTGCACGGAAACTTCTTGTGGGAAAAACAGAGGGAAAACACCCAGTTTATAGACCAAGAGTGAGATAGGAGAATAATATTATTCACGATTTGTGGAAAGTAGATTATATAGGGGATGATTGGAAAATATTATCTCAGGATAGGGATGTATGTAGAGCTTATATCCGGGCGTCCATGAACCTACGGGTTCGACAGAGCCAGTGAGTTAGTTAATTAGTTAGTTATGTAAAGCTTAACAGTGTGTTTCAATATTTTCCTGCTGGATGATTAATGTATTGCCGTACAAAATATGCGTAAAAATCTAATTTTTAACTTGCAATAGATATTGTCTCCGCACGAGTAAATGTTTTAAATCTTGAGTTATTTTTGAAATTTTTTCCTATAATAGAATCCATATTTATTTTTGTTATTCAATTCAACATTACACAATTAATTTGGATATCAATGAATCTGCCTTTTTTTCGGTAATTGTTTAATACAGCTTTTATACCAGAAAGTTGCATCTCGCTGTTATATATATATATATATATATATATATATGTTATAATTAAATGTTTGACGTTGAGCAATGCTATATATATATATATATATATGATATAACGCACAACAATAGTATTTTTCTCTTCTTCGAGTAAGCGAAATAAAAACCCATACGAAGTTTTAACGTTAAAAAACATCAGGTATCTTTAAAGTTTAAGTAGAAGGAAAAGTTGATATTCGTACGTAGATTTAGATAGTACGTGCGTTGCCCGGGAATATACTTATCACGACTTTCATGACATAAATGAGCAGAAAGACAAAAGTTCAGTGGTTTTCATGTTTTAGTGGAGCATGTGAAAGGAAAAGGTTATATCGTAATTAGTTTTCTAAGATACCCCGTGCTGAGTATCCGGCATTGCTCGGGGAATCTTCTTATCCCTTTCTTCTTCAAGAAATGCGTGGAAAGAGAAAAATTATTATTGTTAGTTATCCGTAAAAGACTACCCCCGCATGCGCTGCTACCCCTGACACGGAATCTACTTATCCCGATCTTCTTGGAATCAACGGAAAGACAATCAAATGGTTCATTCTGAGGTTATCCGGACAAGATAAACCACAGGCTGTCGGGGCAAATGGTTATACAGTTTTTGAGATATTTAACTGTCGTAAATTTTAATTTGTGTACATTGTCTCTATATGGTATAGGCGGCGGAATTCATTTAAGTCGTTCCAAAAAGGGACCTTTTCACTTTTTTTTTCAAAGGTCGATTTTAAGGATGAAAGGTTGAGTATTGCAACTCCCCTTATAGCCCCCATAGTCATCACGAGACTCTCGTAACCCCATTTCGCCATGAAAGCCCCATCACCATCGGTATGCAACGGTATGACAGCGCCATAAAATACGAACCAACAATGCATTTTTATATATTAAACTAGCTAATACCCGGTGTGCGCTGCTACACCTAAATAAATAGCCTAATGTGTTTTTGCATTTAGTTGAATAAGTAAAAGGAAAAATAAATATAAATTTATATAGTTATTATTTTTAAATACCCTATGCTGATTATCCGGCGTTGCCCGAGAATCTACGCATCCGAGTGTACTTGGCATAAATGAGCTGACAGACAATATTCGTTATTTTGAGTTATCCGTAAAAGAATACCCTCCTTGCGCTGCTATGCTTGCCCGGGAATCTACTTATACGGATCTTCTTGGCATCAATGAAGGACTAAATTGCTTATTGTGAGTCATCCTTAAAAGATAAACATATGCTGTCGCGGACATTTCCGTAGAGGGTTTTGAGATATTCAATTCTGTGTACAATGATTTTGTGTATTTATTATGGTTTAGACAGCGTAAGCCCATTTAAGCTTACAAAAAGCGACATTGTTTTCATGTTTTTTCACTACGGAAGTTGATTTTTAAGGTTGAAGGACGTGAGCATTTAAACTCTCTTATACTCCGTAACTTACAATCTTCCCGGGAAAATCCTGAACACTTTTGCAAAAAGCCCCATGACAATCGGATGAATGGTATGGCAGCACATACTTGCCCGGGAATCTACTTATCCCGATCTCCTTGGCATCAATGTAAGTCAGAAATGGCTATTTATGTGTTATCTGTAAAAAATAAACAAATTCTGTCACGGACATTTTTGTAGATTTTTTTCGGATATTCAATTCTGTGTACATTAATTTTATATATTCGTTATGGTTTAGGCAGCGTCAGACATTTAATGGGTAAAAAAAGGACTTTTTCATGTTTTTCACTAGAAAGGGTGTTTTTTAACGGTGCAGGAGTTGAGTATCTCAACTCTCTTATAACCTATATTCATCCCGGGAATCTCCTAAACATATTAGCAAAAAAAACCCCATCACAATCGGATCATACGGTATGGCCGCGCATAAAGTATGAACAAAGAAACCAACAAATAAACAAACATTCATTTTTATACAGTGTGAACATAATTGTTTATACAGTACTGTATTACGCAGAAAACATTAATTATCTGCCGAAAACGTGAAATAAAATATATTACATTAATAATATATTGTTTTAGAAACACATTTAGTTATAATACCCGTAACACGTCTTGTTATTATAATTACAACAGGAGGTGGGGGTATTTTGTTATAATATGTCTTTAATTCCATGCAACAGTCTTCTTTGTACACTGTTAGACAAAACAAATGAGTTATCTGCAGTTTCTGTCAATCGATCGGGGAACTTCGTGAGCGCTCGCGGAAGCCGTATTCACATCAACTCGTTTTCAGTAATTGTACTGGGTTGTTTGCTAGTTAAAGCAAGACACACTCAAGGAACATGAAAGAAAGAGCTTGGCTTAGTGTGTTTCCGTGGTCGAGAGGTGTAACAGACATCATCTGCTTCGTAACCTCACGGGTTCGATTCCCGTTGTACTTTTTTAAACTGAATGTTAGAATAGCATTTCGCCTGTTCATATTTAATTTTATATTTGAGTTTTATGGTTTTAATGCTCATACAAAAACATAAATTAAAATCTTCTTCTAATAAGTAAATAAGGAAAGAAAATAATATATTCTAAAATGAAAACTTTAACAAAAACAAAATCAATGTCGGGTGATGAACCCTCAACATCTATCACCGCCCTCAATCTGCGGGGCATTGATGCAATCAAATTTCTACAGGCACGTGGATGATCGGCTAGAGCATACCAGACATCTTTAAGGGGGCTCATACACAGGTCTAAATCTTCAATTTTTTTGTTTTTGGTCTCATTTGAAAGAGCATACTTTAAAGTCATATTTCTGAAATGTTGTGATATCTTCTGTTTTTGTCGAGATATATAATGTTAAATGCCAATGTGCGCTGGTTGACAGTTGGATGGGCGTGGCAGATGGTCTATGTTCAACTAGTTGAAGTTTTTCCTATCTTTTAATCAGTTTCCTGGTTTTAAATGTCATGCATTTATTTGACATAAAATGACAGATTCCATAAACATTAGAATGGTTGTTTTACAATCGCTGACCAAGGAGATATATTTCCTGTATTCTTTTGTTTGGTGTATGTTTTGTTTATTAAAGTGATATTGGCGCACTCGTAGTAATAAAATGGGTAATAAGGGAAATATTTCAAGACGTAAGAAGCGGCATTTTCGTGTAAATATATATACAAACCAGAAAACTGAAGATATGAATAGCGAAACACCCAAAAGTGCATCTGTCAGGAAATTTGGTTTTGAGGTTACCGGTTCTCCATCAACACATGTTCAAAGTGGTAATGACACAGTTGAAAGTTATGATTTAGGTTACAGATTCATTTATCACAATAAAAAAATTGAGTGTGTAGGTCATGTACAGAAAATAATGGGGTACAGATTTAGGCAGTTGAAGAAATTGACTGGAACTAAATTAGAAGATGGGAAAGGCATTGGTGGTGCCGGTCGACTAACTGATGCCAGTATAGATAAAATACGAAGACATTATGACAATGCCATTAGGGAAAATAAAGAGAACCTTGACAATATCAGGAAGGCAATATGGGCTATCTGATACATTAAGCTTCAACAGACTCCAAATCCCAGCACTATATGTGTGCACTGGGTGCAACGTCGTGGTGAGGATATCGACACGCCCAGGCAGAGGGTAGAGAAGCAGCGTATAAACATCCACATCCAATACCAATGTCTGTTATGAATGCCATAAGACCTACCTTCAAAGACCTTTCAAAAGAGAACTTCTAAGAAGGTGTTTGAAGGGCTGCACTCAAAATTCAAACGAGTCCTATATTAATGAAGTGTGGACAATTTGCCCTAAAACAAGTAATGCTGGGAAAACAGTTGTCAAAATAGCAGCAGCTGATGCTGCAGCAACATTCAATGATGGGGATACAAGCAGATTAAAAAGTTTTAGAAGAGTTTGGAGTGAATGTAGGAAAATATGCCAAGGCTGCTTTTAGGCATTGTGATGTCCTGCGCATAAAATCTGTTATTAAACGCCTACGAGAATCCTCGAAGGAGTCCAGGAGAACTAGAAGACGACTGAGACTTGAGGAACATAGCAGGAGAAGTGAAAGGAGGGCACAACATATGCTGCAGTAACTTTCTAGCAAAGACTGTAAGTAGAAACATGTGTAAACTTTAACATCGTTTTCCCGAAAGTTAAAATTTTAAGATCATAAAACGCAATAACTCAAAAACTAATGGTTGAATTTTCATGACATTGTGCACACACACTCATCCATGTAGTCTGTATCTGGCATACTAAAATCGTTATAATATTGTGAATATTAAGGTTAGGTAATGGGGAATATATAGTGTAAAAATTATTTTAAAAAAATTATTAATGAAAAACAAATTGCTCTAAACCAATAAATCTGGGCACATCATAATAGTTCACAAGCTTAATTAGGGTGTTATATTAATTTAAAAAATTGTTTATACTAGTCAGATTATTAGTTTGTAAGTAATAATGTATGATATGATATATAAGAAACTGAAATTATGCAAATTTTATTTTCCTGCAATTAAAAAACATTGCTTAAATATTAACAATTTTAATATCAAATGAAAGCCAATAGTGTATACTACCTGTGTGCAAATTTTCATAATTGTATGTTTTATAGTTTTTTATTTATTGTAAAGTAATGATGTGTGTGCATATATACCTCGTGCTGGGTGTATGAGCCCCCTTAAGTTGTGCCCATAAGCTATATTTCGTCTTTCGTGTATCTGCAGGCTAATTAGAGTTCAACTCTATTTTCATCTTACCCACACGTTTTCGATTGGATTGAAATCTGGTGAACAGCGAAATTTGATTTGCGTTCTCCTCTAACAATCAAGTAAAATTTCGCTAAACACATTTCAGAAAGCGGCCACAGTTTCAACAATATCGATAATACAATGTAAATTGTACACAGAGAAAACAACAGACACAAAATTATCATTTTAGAAGAAATCGAAATTATCAAGGAGGCCAAGAATACAAACATTCTTAACGAATATGCCTAATGAGCAAAACCCTCTACTAGACATATACGGATAATTCAACACAACTACAACAACTCCAGAAGATGAAGCATGCTTCCAAAGCCTAGAGTGAAATCAACGAACATTTTAAATAGTTGAGTAAGACGGTAGTATATAAGGATAATTTAACATTGTTATAACCTCAACGGTATAAAAATCAATTATGAACTTAAAAAAAATATAGATTAAATCAAATGTCAAAATAAAATGTATTTAATTTATAAAACATTTTAATAAAAACATCACGAAAAAACTGCAATAATTGAAGACGCGAAGCTGCGACTTTCATTACAAAAAACAGTGACCTCATGCTTTACCGCTGACCTATCAGGACACGTAGGAGAGTCTTCAGTTCATGCCACATAACACAGAAGTTCAGAGACTGCACAATTATGACTAGTGTCCTAGTTTGAACCCATCGCTGTGGCGAGTATGACTTAGAAGAAATGTGGTTCAAGAGATGACTCTTTTTTTTTTTTGTCTAAGGGTGTACACTTCAGGAAACGTTCTAGTACCATACTGTATCTACCCCACTAAACAATTGTGAGCGCGCACTGAAGCACTTGGTATCTATGTATGCCTACTAAGGGATACATTATATGTTTGTATACTCTTACCAAGTAAAGCTTATTGTCCACGATAGAGAAAGAAGAGAATTGAGCAGTGAATTGAAGAATATAATTGTTAATCTTGCATTAAGAGGCTAATCTCTTAGACAAATAGGGCTTACAGTGAATAAACTACATTCCACGGTTAATTGTGTTTTAAAAAAATCGATACGATGATTCTATGAATAATTTGCCAAGAAGAGCTAACGAAAAGAAGCTTAATGAGCGGCAACAACGATATGTTGTGGGCCAAGTTAAGAATAATCCTAAATTAAGTGCACAAGAACTTCGTATACGGTCAGAAAAGGTAGCAAAGAAGATTATGTCTAATCAAACAATACGAAGAATACTGTGGGAATATGGTTATCGTGCCACGATAGCACTCAAGAGGCCTTTCGTAAATAAGAAAAACAGAATTGTCAAGTTGAAATTTGCTAAATTGTATGTAAACAAAGATCATGAGTTTCGGGATAAGGTAATTTGATCTGACGAGACAAAAATTAACCTTTTCGGATCAGATGGCAATCAACGTCTGTGGAGAAAGCCGAATATGTCCAATGAGCATATAAACAAATCAACAACTGTAAAACACGGAGATGGGTCTGTTTTACTTTGGGGATGTAAGTCATCGAGGGGAATTGGAACTCTTCACTTTATTGATGGTATTTTGAACAAGTGAGGGTACTTTGATATTCTGAAGACGAATATTAAATACAGTGCACAAAATGTGGGGTTCATGTCCGGTTGTATGTTTGAGCACAATAATGACCCAAACACACCGCTGATGTCTGCAAACTGTGTTGCATCAGGAATATTCCAAAACAGCTAAAAACAGCTGTTCAATCGCCGGACTGAAATTCCATTGAACATTTGTGGGCTTCATTGAAAAACAGTGTTCATTCTAGAAATGTTCAGTCAAAACAACAACTGAAATAAATAATTCCTAAAGAAGGGAACAAAATTAATTCCTTAAGATGCAATAATCTTGTCAGGTGAATGCACGACGATGTAAATAAGTTATCAAGCCAAAGGGTTATTCAACCAAATATTCAAGTTTTTTCTATTGCAATTTTTTATTTATTTTGAATATTAATTTTTATTGTATTTAGTAAGTGTACAAACAAGACTGTTTCAGTAAAAGTTACCATTTCTATTCAAGTGAATATTTAAATGTAAATAAATAAGTTGTATCAAGTAAATTGTTTTATTTTTTATGTTATTATAGTCATGTGATAAACATGATCACGAAAACAAATAGTATTTTGTTTTTTAAGTGTGCACTTACACAACAGTGACATTATGTATTGTTTAAACAAGATTAAAACTGTGCTGTACAGACAAGATTGTTACACACTATATATTAGATGTTTGGTCAGATATATTAACAAAAATCATACAGTTAACTGAATTTACATCTAGAGTTGTGTATTGCATTAAGATACAATTAATTTAAGTATGTCCTGTAATATAGTTATCACAGCAAACGTATGCCAAATTAAATAAATTATTGTACATTATTATTATCACTATTATTATAATCGATATTATTACTATTATTATTCTCATCACTATCATCATAATTATCATGACTATTATTATAATCACTATTACTGTTATTATTCTAAAGGAAATCAATAATGAATAAAATTGGAAACAAAATATTTAAAGGCGATCAAAGTTGATAAGAATATTCTTGAAGTGATTGAACAAGATTTGAGATGGTTTGACAAGTTAAAGAATGGGGAGACGGAATTCGGAAAGCGAATAGAATGCTGAAGGCAGAAGGATACGAAGAAAACCATAGGAACAACGGATGGATTGTGAATACAATCGAATTTGACTGAAGAAGATGCGGAAGACTTAAACGAAATGAAAATATCTGAAGTGAACTAAATACATTCAAACTACTAGATAGAATTGCACAATACAGAGCTAAATGGATGATGAATCACATGAATAAAATGGATAATAATAGAATTCCGAAACAAGTTCTTCATTACAAACCAATAGGACGAAGAAATGTTGGAAGACCCAGCAAAAGATGGACAGACCAATTCTAGCATGAGATCTGAATGGACCTTAAGGTCTAATCCTTGATGCTGATGATGATGAAGATGCGCAAAACAGGAATTTTTGGAAGAACTAATGTACATTAGCCTTAAGGAAAAAGTACAGTAGTGCAGAAAATGTTCCTAATATAAAAATTATTATTAGTGTTGTTATTTGATTACTATATTATCATTATTATTACTATTATTATTATTATTTATTATTATCATTGTTATTTATTAGCTTTTTATTGTTATAGAAAGTGGTTATAGTATTACTACTATCGTACTACTCTATTACCACATAACTATTGCTACTGCTATATATAAGTATATCTCTAACAACTTTTATAAGATTCATGATGTGTTCCGTTGAGGTTTATTCAAAATTAATATAAAATTATGGAATATTCACCTGAAAGGTCCGTCTCCTCAACTTAATTAATCATTTAACTGTAGCGCTTTCGGGACTTGTCCCATCATCGGCAGGATTCAAAAATGGTGTTTCACTGAAGATCTGGTAGAGGGGGTTGCATGTATTGGGTTCGTTTCGTTTATCAGGCTGTCGTTCGAGACTTCATTCATGCAGAAGGGAAATCAAGCTATGCAAAACACGTTATCCATGAAGGACATCGCATGTTAAATATTGAAAACACCCTAACAGTAATGCACAGAGAAAATAATCCAGCGAAGATAAACGTACTCGAAGAGATGGAAATCATAAAAGCAGCTCACAACGACAGCCTGATAAACGAAAACGAACCCAATACATGCACCCCCTCTACCAGATCTTCAGTGAAAAACCAGTTTTAAATCCAGCCGATGATGGGACAAGTCCCGAAAGCGCTACAGTTAAATGATTATTCAAGTTGAGGAGACGGACCTTTCAGGTGAATATTCCATAATTTTTATATAAATCTCTAACAAGTTACGTGCGATGGATACCGGTACGTTCGATTTCGACTGACGATCCCGGAAATCGGCGAGCAAGCTCACCAGTGCAAAAAAACTTGTTCACAAGTTTCTGATTGCTCTATTTACTAAATTATGTTATTTTTTTCTGAAATGTACGTGCCAAATTTGCAGCACGTGTTCTTGATTCTCAGGCTAGGTGTATATGCCACCCCCCGGTACTCTTCTATCTCAAATCCTTGTTTTTTATTCAAGGTAAATAAAGGGTGAAGTCAACATTTTCAACAAAATAGGAATACAGCTTGTTACACCGTTATTCTAGGAGTCAGTTATGTAACACTAATACTGGGCTGAATATTTATTTTTATTCATGATCTTTTGGTCAGAACGCTGCAGTGACTACAGTTCATGATATCCCTGGATCCGTTCCCGGTCAAATTGCAGGATATTTTTCTAAAGGTAGTTACTGTGGTCTGAAATTTATTTTACGTTTAGGAGTAAAGGAAATCCTGATGCTTCTTTATCGTTTGTCAACCATTATTCCATCAGGATAACGTAACTCGGCCATCCAGCCGTCTTAGCTGCAATTCCGCCAATGCCAGAAGAGGATGTTAGAACTTCTTTCACAACTATTTAACTTACAAAGGGATTCTTAATTTAGAAAAAATATATATTCCAGCTGTTACTGCTCTATATTTGACGAAGAGTCGACCGTCGATATTATCCCATGTGTTCTTGTGTTAAGTATGTTCACTAAATAATAATAATAATAATAATAATAATAGTAATAATAGTAATAATCATGATGATGGTGATGATGATGACGATGGTGATGATGATGATGATAGTTTTAATAGTAACAATTATAATAGTAATAAAAATAATGATAAAAATAATTGTATAATATATTAATAATATAAATGATAATATAGCAATATAATTTTGACAGTAATATTATAACAATGTATTAATTATATATTTTTTAAAATGGAAAAGTTAAGGTCATAGGGCCATATCCACACAATCAGTGAAATTCATTATTAAAAATTAAACTCTAATTTAAACATTAGTGAACATAAAAATGAACTTTCATAATTATAATTGTTTTATATACCACGTCCACAGCTGTGGTCTTGAGGTAGCGTGCTGCCTTGTCACGCAGCGGGCCCGGGTTCGATCCCCGGTCCGGGCAGTTTTTCTGGGTGAGGTTTTTATCGGGGTTTTTCCTCACCTGTAAGACAAATGTCAGGAAAACTTTAAAGGCCCAAACGGTCCCCGAAATCATATGGCCATCATCATCCTCCTTATAATTATCATCATCATCCTTCACCGGTGTGGAAAGCAACGGGAAGCTACCACACCTACAATTCCCTAGTTAAGCTGCAAGCATAATACGATTGCAGTGAAGGACCTGCCTTCGGGCAGAATTACTATGGATGGATGAATTATATACTACAGTAGTGTTAAAAGTATAAGTAAATAATTAGATTGCAAACTGACACTACAATAGTGTTTCAGTAATTATGTTAAACTTTACTTGAAAATTATTATTGACCGAGAGCTTCTGATTTCTACTGGTATTGAATTTCAATATAAGAAAGCGAGAAAGTGAAAAAAGAGAGAATAATTAGATGTTCTATGATACGATATGCTTGATATTTCATTGACCTGAGATATAATGTTGACGTTACGATCAGTGGGTTAAAAGTGAAACCTGGGAGTTCTCGATGTGCGTAATTTGTAACAGAAGAGTAACAAAAATGGATAGACATTCAATTCAGCCGGATCCGATAGAGTTATTCGGTGGACAACAACACATGGTCATGTAGGATGAGTTAGGAATATTTAAAATGCCCAAATATATGTGTAGAACTACGAATTATATGGTATTTCATGTTTCAAAATATTAGTCTTGTAGTAATCTGAAAAATAATTTTGCATTTTATGATGTGTAGAATCGAAAGGAACTATATAATTATAATTTGAGTGAATGAACTATATAATTATTTGTTATTTCATAAAGTTCTGGAAAAATGCTCATATTCCGATGAAATGTTACATTTCTTTAAATTTCAATACTGAATAAAATATATCTTATTTCACAATTTGTGAAATTAGCAAAATTCTTAAAGATGAGACCAACATTACTCCTACTGAAATCAAGCTGTCATACTTTTTCATCTTACAGTTCTGACTGGTAGGCGTTAATTCTTGTTCTTATGGTTGCTATTTATATTGCATGAAGATACTGACAACAGTAATTGGTATATAACAATAGGATCACATGATGTATGGAAGAACATACTTGTATAGCGCTATAAATCGGGTTTAACGCTGTCTCCCTATTATTGTGCGACGGGAAACAATTGTTAAATTTATTCAGAACTTATCAGTAGAGAGTACGTTCCTCCATTCATTCAATGGAATTTTTTTCTGACATTGCCGATTTCACTGTAAACGGGATGTAGGGTGTAATCGAGTGAGGAGGACACACACCTATGGATGTCTGGAATAGAGACCAATTTCCCTGATCCTCCAGTAACATTTTGCTTACACATTCGAATTCCTGAGGCGGATGGAAGCATGGAAGACAGTTGTCTTGCAGGCATCCTCCGATTTCGTATTGCATTTAAAGACAAATATTGGTTCTGTTGCGGCATTGTGATCCTTGAGCGACCTTGTACAGGCAAAGGACTAACAGTTCACGTGTCTTGGTTCCATCGCCAAAGCAAGAAGTAACAGATTGTGAGTTTCTGAGGGCTCAAGAGACTTCGCTCTGTGACTGGCCTGCTTTTATCCGTCTGATTATTCTAGTCTTTAAAATAGTTGGCGATTTTGTGACATATTTGTGCTGACCTGTAAACACTTTGCTAAGAAACTACCTGCTGTTAACAATTAGGAGAACAATAACGAATGAACCGCCACGCCGTATATTGACGGTTGGATATCAGCGCCAGCGAGAGATGTTTACTCACCATGATCCTGTAATTGATGTGCTGGTCTGAAGTGGTTTAGGATTTATGTTAAGCAATGAGAGTGTTCTCTTATTGCTTTGTCGTGTTGGAGGGCGATTGATGCTTGGAGTAATTGTGGGTTTTGGAGGATTTTGGTAAGGATGGCTAGGAGTTGTTGGATAGGGTTGGGGGTTTTCTGAGTTAGGGGTAGGGTGCTGGAATGGTTTTTGGAGGGTTAATTGTTGTCTTCGATGTCTTCGGTGTTTGTCCTAGTCCTGAGTTGAGGTATGTTTGGTAGTCCGGGCATTTCCTCTAGCTAGCTGCGTGTTCTTGTTTGCAGTTTCCACATTTAGGTGTGGACTGGGTGCACTCAGCTACTCGTGTTGTCCAGAGCATTATACGCATTTTGGAGGTCTGAAGCAGAACTCCGCGATGTGCCCAAATACCTGGCAGTTGTAGCACTGTGTGCCTGCAGAGGGTTTTCTGTATGGTTCTAGTCGTATTTGCATGCCAAATAATTCTCTCAGTTGTCCCAATTATGTGTTCAGGTCTTTCTGTTTGTTGAATGTAAGGATCCAGACTAGTATTCCAGTCCGTTTCCTTTCACCTTGATGTGTTACGTACTTTTCGAGACTTCGAATTTCTTTTAGAAGGAGTCCTTGGTGTACGAGTTCGTCACATATTTCGTGGAGCTTGATGCTGATTGGAAGTCCTTTGAGTGTTGTTTTGAATATCGGTGGTCGTCCGTATCCATGAGTGTAGAATGGTGTCTTGGAGTCCTTGAGAGTTTTGTAGGCTTGTTTGTAGGCGTTTTCGTCTTCGTGTTAATTATTAGTTGGCCACGATTGTATCGCATGGATACATCCTTCTTGTTTCGTGCAGTGATGCGTTCCAGTTGGATGGGTGTTAGTTCTTCAGTGTTTGCCACCAGGGGGGTTGGTGTTTCTTCTGTGATTGTCTCGAGTAGATTGAATTTGTTTCTTGTTTCGATTGGTGCGGTATATTTCCTTATGTTTGTGTTTCTGGTGTGTGTCGATCTGGTGGGAGGGAGAATCCCTCTTCATCCGGGCCCATGATGATATCCAGATATCGTGTTGAATTCTACGATGTCAGCTTATTAATAGTGGCTTACTGGATTCTTTGGATGGCTTCTATGATGTCTGATATCCACGATGTGAGATGATGAACCGTGTCTACTCGAAGATTGAGGTACATCCTCTCTGTGCAGAGAGCCCGAGTGAGGTGAGGTACATGAAATTTACTGCGATGAAATTTACTGGCGGTCGCTCATCATTTCCCCTTTCATTTCTCTGTATAACGAATTAATGCTTACATGTTCGACACTAGTGTGTGTGTGTGTGTGTCTGTGTCACATCTTCATAATTGCTTTTATACTTTATCGTTGTATCATCTCATTATTGAGCACGGTTTTAACACAATACAGATTTGTTCCGTCTTCTATAGTTGTCAGCTCCATCGTTTAGCTGGTGATCCAAGGCTTCTTTGTTGTTGTGTGTTGTAATTCAACATTCATTCTAATAATCAATTCAGACCATTTTTTAACTACATTCATCAATCCTAATTATTACATTGTTTATAATTCTTTATGTGTATCGTCATTTTGTTCTTATCTGAAAGTTATTTATTAAGCCACATATCGGAAACAATCTCATTTCTACTGCTTCAATTATTTTAGTATATTTAAAGAGTCCAAGATTCTGGAGCCAGCAGCAGTTCAGATACAAAACAAAAATTATAAAAATTGAGATTGATTTATCAGCCGGACTTTCTTTGCTAAATCTTCCTAATTTACTAAAATGTGATGGAAAAAAATCGTTATATCAATATTAGCAAAGATGAATATTGAAATGTCAGTTATGGATTTCACTGAAAACAAACTATTTAAAGGTATATATGGTGAGGTAAAAAGAATAACAACAGACATATTCCCAAGAAGAAAAATGAAATGGGTGCCACCTGGTAGAATAAGAAGAGGAAGGCCAAAATAGCATGGATTGATGGTGTATTGAGAAGCATGAGCATTAGATGAATGGAAGATGGAGATTGGAAAGACACAGAGAAGTAGAGAAGAATTACAGTAGATTAATTTGGCGCAGGATATCGGAAACGTTGTGAAACCAGCTAAATACGAAAAAAAAACAATATTAGAAAATTCTGAAGGAATAAATTATGGATGTTGTTCCAGTGGAAATATTAAAGAAATTATTTATTTTCATCGACACTATCTAGTAGATATCGTGTGTGTGTGTGTGTGTGTGTGTGTGTGTGTGTCTGTCTGTCTGTTAACGCTCATCTGGCGGCGTAATATTTGTTTTATTAGGAACAAACTTGGGATATAGTAATCAATTTAAAAAGTGGTTTCGATTTCGTTAATCAGCAAAATCTGACCAGTAGGTGTAGGAGTTCACGTGGAACGAATATTTAAAAATTGTTTTAGCGGTTGAATTTTTCGTGTTACGGAGAATGAAACTCAGTATAAATTATTAAAATAAAAGAGAAAGCTTCACTTGATAAACAGCTAATCTCCCCCATTAGAAGTGAAAGTTTACCTTAAACCCGAAATTAAAAATTTTCCCTAGCAACCATCGTGTTTTCTTCGTTGTAATGTACACCTTACAATTTAATTAGCCCTTAAATTGCTAATGTATTTTATATGATTATTAAGATATTGTCCACCGCTGTGGTCTCGAGGTAGCGTGCTGCCTTGTCACGCAGCGGGCTCGGGTGCGGTCCCCCGCCCGGGCAGTTTTTCTTGGTGAGGTTTTTATCGGGGTATTTACTCACCTGTAAGGCAAATGTCAGGAAAACTTTAAGGACCAAACGGTCCCCGAAATCATATGGGCATCATAATCATCATCCTCATCGTCATAATCATCCTTCACCGGTGTGGAAAGCAAGTGGAAGCTACCACACCTACAATTTCCTAGTAAAGCTGCAAACATAGCTTTAAAATGCTATGTTGCAGTGAAGAACCTGCATTCGGGCAGAATTACTATGGATGGATGGATGGATGGATGGATGGATGGATTAAGATATTTATACATAAAATCACTATCTACTGGAGCGAAAAACATGTTCAGAAATGGGAGTACTAATTGGAGGTGGATCAAAAGGTAGAATACATACGATGTTATTTGAGGATGACCAGATAATAATTGCGCAAGGTAAGAAGACATGGGTTTTATGTTCAGAAAATGATTGGACGAATACTTGGGCTTTGAAAAAAATATATTAGAAAACATGTTGCATGTGAGATGTGAAGCAGAACTTAAGATTTAAAATTATAATATTAAAATATGTATATTGGAGGATGTGAAGAATTTGAATATATGGGGTAAAAGTACAAACAGCATATAGGCAAGAAAGTGATATTAAGAACAGAATAAATAAATATAGAGCCATAACAGCAACGATAAATGAAATCCTATGGAACAGACATATAACCAGAAAAAATAAGTTACAAATAAATAATTTAATAGTGAGAAGAAGTACTGCCATAGATGGAGCTGAATTTATGGAAATTCAATAAAAACATTGAAGAAGAACTTATGTCAATGGAAATGGATTTCTTTAGGAGAGCAGCGAGATGTTAAAAATTGAAAAAAAAAAAAAAAAGAATTAGTCATGCGAGAGAAGACTGAATAATAAATATTCAATAGTGAATAAGATAAGATACAAGCAATTAAATTTGTATGGGCATGTACGACGAATGCAAGAAGAAAGGTTACCCAGAAAAAAACATTACAAGGGTGTCCACCTAAAATAAGAAAGGAAGGAAGACCTCGAAACTCGTGGATTTAAGAAACAAGAAGTGGAAAGAGAACAAGAGGACTGGAGGATATGGAGTGGATGGATAGAGACGAGTGGAGAAGGAAAATAAAACTTTAAACACGTTAAAAAAATATATATCTAATAGGCCTATATAAAATTGAACGAATGTTTGTTTGTTTGTTTGTTCGTACATTATGCGCGGGCCATCCCATTGATCCGATTGTGATTGGGCTTTCTGAAAAATGTTCAGGAGATTCCCAGGATGAACATAGGGTATAAGAGAGTTGTAATACTCAACTCCTACACCTTTAAAAATCGCCCTTCGTAGTGGAAAACACAAAACAAGTAGTTCTTTGGACGCTTAAATGGCCAACGCTCCTAACTAAACCATAACAAATACACAAAATTAATGTACACAAAATTAATGTACACAGAATTAGTGTACACAGAATTGAATATCTCATAAAACTCTACAAAAAAGTCCGCGACAACATATGTTAACTCTTACGGATAACTCACAATAACCAGTTTTGTCTTTCATTGATGCCAAGAAGATCGAGACAAGTACGTAGATTCCTGTGCAAGCATAGTAGCACATGGCGGGTAATTCTTTTACGGATAACTCACAATAACGAATTTTGTCTTTTAGCCCCTTTATGCCAAGAAGATGAAGATAAGTAGATAGATTCTCGGGCAACACCGGGTAATCAGCACGTGGAATCTTAAATATAATACGATGTACATTCATAATTATTTTTAATTTTCCATATTCAACTATTCATATGAAGTTCATTCATTTTTGTCTTTTTCTTTCAGCTCATTTATGCCAAGAAGATCGGGATGAGTAGATTCCCGGACAAAGCCGGGTAACCATCACGGGCTATCTAAAAATAATTACGATAAAATTTTCCTATTACCTGTTTAATTAAACATAAAAATCATTAATTTTCGTATTCAGTTCATTTATATCAAGAAGATCGGTATAAGTAGATTCCTGGGCAACGCCGGATAATCAGCACGAGGTATCTAAAAAGTATAAATCTTTAATTATTTTTCCTTTTACTTATTCAACTAAACATAAATAACACATTCATATTAATTTATTATCGGCCGCCGTGGACTAGTGGTTATGCTCCTTGCTTCTGGTCCCGAAGGTCGCGGGTTCAAACCCGGGCGGGGTCGATGGATTTTTTAGGACGGAAAACTCCAAGGAGCAAGTCCTCCGGTAGGGACGTTAAGCCATGGGTCCCGAGTCTGAAGATTTTCAGGCTCGTAAAAAATCCTTAAGCCTGAATGAAAAGGCCTCTAAGCAAAATTTACCGAATTATCCCGTCCAAGTACAACCTTAGTTTCCTAGATGTCAGTATGAGACGGAACGCTGACCACGGACCACTCAAAATGACATCTATACGAAAACAGGTGTAACTAAAATAACATGGTTCAAATTCTTCCCTGTAGGGGGAGAGCTCCTAAATCTCTGTTAAGGGAAAACATCGGCTTACAATACAACACAAAAAAAAATATTTAGGTGTAGCAGCGCACACTGGGTATGAGCTAGTAAATAATTAAAATGTTATATAATACATTGGTTTAATTTATCTAATGTTTTTAATGCAGAAATAGAAAAATTACTCAATAAAAATGATTTGATTTTGTGTCAAATTATAGAACAATATAGAATTCACTGCAGTCCGGCACTTTCAAATAAGCTGTGATCAGAAATTAAGTTTCTCAAATTTAAGAACGTAAATGTATATTCCCTTAACCTCCAAAATCTGATAAATTAATTGACTTTCTGAGGAATTCGCTGAGTTTATGCAGTTCTTGTATCCTGTCAATGCCTAAATAAACTCACTTGTTTTATTGAAAATTAGTTCGATACTATGTCGACCCACATTGGGAACTTCCCCTTAAATGTCATTACTTCAGTTTTACTTCATGATATGTGCGGTTTATCTTTAGCAGAGATTTTTCTAATTAAAAAATGGCTCCTTGTTAGCTATCCTTAATAGTATCAATCAGCAAAAAGTGAGTGCGTATATTTTTTTATTGTAAACTTTCATATTTTTAATAATGTGTATTGTCGTTTTTTATGACATCGTCAGGGTATAAATTAGAGATAGTCGATGATCAACGACATCTTTGTTTCGGTCTTTGTGATTGTCTATGTATTATTATCAGTTTGTCCTATTACATGTTTAGTTTCTATTTTTGATCCTAGATACTTTGGACACTTACTTCCTTACTTACTTACTTACTTACTTACTTACTTACTTACTTACTTACTTACTTACTTACTTACTTACTTACTTACTTACTTACTTACTTACTCACTGGCACTATCGAACCCGTAGATTCATGGTCGCGCGGATATAAGCTCTCCATACATCCCTATCCTGGGCTAATGCTTTCCAATAATTCCCTGTATAATCTACTTCCCTCAAATCATAGTTAATATTGTTCCTCCACCTAATTCTTAGTCTACCAACTGGGCGTTTTCCTTCTGACTTTCCTACAAGAAGTTTCCATGCACGTCTTTCATTCCCCATACGCGCAACATGTCCTGCCCATCGTAGTCTACGAGACTTAACTGTTTTTATTATATCTGGCTTCCTATAAAGACCATGTAGTTCATTGTTATGTAGTCTTCTCCATTCACCTGTCTGTTCATCTCTCTTTGGTCCAAAAATTTTCCTAAGAACCTTATTCTCAAATACTCGTAATCTCCTTTCCTCCCTTAAAGTAAGAGTCCATGTTTCGCACCCATATAATATAACTGGTAGAATAATAGTTTTATATATTCTCAGCTTAACGTTTTTTGAAAGGAGTTGGGACATCAAAAGTCTCTGCAATGCATAATAGCATGCATTTCCAGAATTGAGCTATGTTTAATTTCTTTGTGCATGTCATTCCTATTTGTGATTATTGTTCCTAGGTAATCACAAATAGGAATGAGATGCACAAAGAAATTAAACATAGGCTCAATTCTGGAAATGCATGCTATTATGCATTGCAGAGATTTGGATACTTAGTTGTTTTATTATGTCCCACATTATGAAACTATGATTTTATATTTTAGTATATTTTTTCATCATAATTCCTCGTTCTACTTATGATCATGTAAGATATAATATATTCAGATAAGTTTAACATATTTCTATTTTCAGGCGTTAATAAAATAAACGAATGAGAATATATAATGAAAATAATACACAATTATTTTACCCAACATTGGTAAATAATTATAATAATTAAAATACTTATAAAATTAGAGCTGATTGTCAACATCTGTAAACGTATACGGTTACACATAGAAATATATTTGAAATGGACAGTTAATGGAAAAAAAAGAGGAGAATTTTCAAGAAGTGCATGATTTAAAATATCTAGGAACACATATTTAAAAGTAGGAATGAGATGCACAAAGAAATAGAACACAGGCTTCATTCAGCAAATGCATTTTAATATACATTACACAGGCACTTGTCATTCCAGCTTCTTTAAAAATGTTAAACTGTAGATTTTAAAACTGTTAGTGTTCTAGTTATTTTAAATGGATACGAAGCATTGTCTCTTAATTTCTGGGAGGAGAAAAAATTACAAGTATTTGAGAATAAAATTCTTAGAAATATTTTTGGACCTAAGACAGACGAACAGACATGTGAATGGAGCAGACTATAACTGTGAGGCACAAGATCTTTATCGGAAAACCAGATGTAATGAGAACGTTTAAATCGCATAGGCTGCGATGGGTAAGGATATGACACGAATGGAGAATCAAATCGGGGCTTGGTAACTCCTTGTAGGAAAATCATTGGGAAGGCGCTCAGTATGTACGCCAAGAATGAGGCAGGAGAATAACATCAACCACAATTTCACGTAGGTAAATTATACAGGAGATGACTGGAAAACATTACTCAGGATAGGAGAATCTATGGAGAGCCTGTGTCCTCGTGGTCATGAACCACCGGGTTCGATAATACCAGTGAGTTAGTTAATTATTTTATGTTAACATTCTTCTTCTCTTTATTATTCTTATTCATAATTTATAGTATTTTCATCCTGTATATTTCCAAAATCACTCCTCGGAGGAAGACGTATTGGATGTGCATCCACTGTCTATCCATCTTGGCTGGTCTCCCTCTTGTTCTTCTCCCGCCCATAGGTCAATGTTCTTTAGCTATTTTTGCAATTCGGTTGTCTTACATTCTTTCTGCATGACCTTTCGAATAGAGATTGGGAAGAAGGACTCCTTAAAGTTCTTAGGGAAATGTTTGGACGAAAAATAGTTAAACAGACAGGTGAATGGAGAAGACTGCATAACAGTGAACTACATGGTCTTTATAGGAAGCCAGATATAATGAGAACAGTGAAGTCTCGTAGACTGCGATGGGCAGGACATGTGGCACGAATGGGGAATGAAAGACGTGCATGGAAGCTTCTTGTAGGAAAACCTGAAGAAAACAGTCAGTTGGTAGATCAAGAACGAGGTGAGAAAATAACATTAACTATGATTTGATGGAAGTAAATTAATTATACAGGGGATTATTGGAAAACATTAGCTCAGAATAGAGATGTACGTCCGCGCGGCCATGAACCTACGGGTTAGATAGTGCCAGTGAGATAGTTAGTTAGTTAGAAGAAGGAGTCCTTCGGTATGGTGTACCTGGCGTAAGAGGAAACTATACATCTAATCCCTAAGATTGACGAACGGCCGGATGGTGATCATTAGCCCAGAAAGACAACCCATCTAGGAGAGGCAACTCCGAAATAAAACAGGGCAGGTTGAGCTCTGGAGCTGGGTGGAGGAAATCGGCCTAGGGAAGAAACCCCGAATAATAAAACAGCCATGAAACCGGGCTGGCAACCCACTTCAAGGTGTATCTTACAAACAATGCTTAGAGCAATTTGTTACGACCACCAAATTAAAAACATAGATGTTAAATTTTGGGCAGACGAGGTTAGGAGAGAAACTCCAAAAGATTGGGATGGGCTGGATATGGGAAAAAGGGACTGAAAACTCGCTAGAACGTGTGGAGAAAAATAAGGAGGAGGTACTTAGATATAAACCAACAAGATACTTTCGCCGAATGTACAGGAAAACGCTCACTGTGTTTAAAAAGAGACCTAAAACACGTCTGGGGAAAAGAATCGTATATACTCAACCTAGGATTTAAGGAGAGATCAGGGCTTGCCTGGTTTTGGCTAGGGGCATGGAAATTTCTAAAAATTAGCGACGATCACTATATGCGAATATGTCCAATGTGCGGGAAATTTGAAGATGAGATACATATATTAGGAAAATGTAATGATTTAGAATATTGGAGACGTCAGTTATTACCGGAAAGATTTTTAATTCAAATCGGGAAAGATTGGCATGCTACGAGTTATTGGTAAATCCAGAAAATTGGATAAACCTCGGTAAATTTCTGGACAAAACGCGGAAAATAAGGACAACACTCATTCATGAATATGTTATCAAAATGCAATACCATTAATTCTTAACAATTATATATAAATTAATTAGTATATAATGCTATTGTGTTATTATTTAATTGTAATATTATTGTGTTTTCTTTATGTAATTGTAATGTTATTGATTTTTTTGTTGTTTATTTTTCTTTACACTAGTACCAATTATTACTTTATTGTAACGGACTGTCAACAGCACGTACGGCTTACTGCCCGTGCGACCCATATTTGTAAATAATATTGTAAATATCTTACTTTTTTCTAATAAAGTCCTACTACTACTACTACTACTACTACTACTACTACTACTACTACTACTACTACTACATTGCTCGCAGTCCCAAGGATCGAGCTTCTGATCAAATAATGTGTGTTATTCATAAGCATTTAATCAATAAGCGAATTATTCTTCGGAAAACGGTAACTGGCGTTATTTGACTACAGTAACCTAAATGAATCCAGAATGCAGGTTTTAACAATATTCTTTCTTTATGGTTCTTTATTTTTTATCCGTTATCATTTTTTTATTATTCCGGAGAATGTTTACAAAAAGTGTAACATTATTATATACCCACATATTCGTAAAAAATATGAATGCATAAGAGTAATATTAAGATTTGCTCAAGCGATGTAAACTCATTAAATTACTCTTTCACGGGTTTATATCCTTCTCATTCACTTGAAGTTATTGGGTGAATTATTACTTCCAATCACAAGAGGCAATTCTTCACCATCTGTTAAATCATTTAAAGGAAAATGCACTTAACACAAATTTTGACAATTTACTTTTTGTTTGGTTTTGCTTTAATGACCTAAATATTTTTGAGGCTGAAGTTATATCTTGGGCTGTAGATTCACATACATCAGTGGATTTACATTACATTGGCGCTTTTCTTCAATCGTTAAAATAAGAGAACAAAGTTCAAATTATCTTAAAATGTTTTACTTCAAATAGCATGTCAGATTGTTTGTACTGAAATGTGTATAACATATCCATCCATAGGAATTCTGCCCGGGGGCATGTCTATCATTGCAATCATAGCATTTTCATGCATGATTTGCAGTTCTCTAGGGAATTATAGGCGTGGTGGTAGCTTCCCGTTGCTTTCCACACCGGTGAAGGATGATTAAAATGATAAGGATGATACGACGATGGACGGATGATTTTCGGAGACCGTTGGGCCTTAAGCTTTCTGACATTTGTCAGTAGGTGAAACATACCACGAAAAAACCTCACCCCGGAGTCTGTCCCGACCTGGAATCGAACCCGGACCTTTTTCCTGAGAAGGCAGCACGCTACCTCGAGACCACAGCGGTATGTATAATTACTTACTCACTCACTGGCACTATCGAACCCCTAGGTTCATGGCCGCGCGGACATAAGCTCTCCATACATCCCTATCCTGAGCTAATACTTTCCAATCATTCCCTGTATAATCTTCTTCCCTCAAATCATACTTAATATTATTTTCCCACCTTATTCTTGGTCTACCAATTGGGCGTTTTCCCTCAGGCTTTCCTAAAAGAAGCTTCCATGTATGTCTTTCATCCCCATACGCGCAACATGTCCTGCCCATCGGAGTTTACGAGACTTAACTGTTCTTATAACATCTGGCTTCTTATAGAGACCATGTATTCATTGATATGTAGTGTTCTCCTTTTAGCTGTCTGTTCATCTCTCTTTGGTCCAAAATTTTTCCTAAGTACTTTATTCTCAAATACTCGTAATCTCCTTTCCTCTCTTAAAGTAAGAGTCCATGTTTCGCACCCATATAATATAACTGGTAGAATAATGGTTTTATATGTTTTCAGTTTAACGTTTTTTGAAAGGAGTTGGGACAACAGAAGTCTCTGCAATGCATAATAGCACGCATTTCCAGAATTGAGCCTAGATTTAATTTCTTTGTGCATTTCATTCCTGTTTGTGATTATTGTTCCTAGGTATTTGAATTCATCCACTTCTTCAAGATATCTTTCTTTTTTCATTAGCTGTCCATTTCCATTATATAATATATTTCTACCTCTGACCATATATTAAGTTTTATTGATGTTTAGTTCCAGTCCTAATTTCTTAGTGTTACTCAATAGTGTGTGCGAGTTGTCCTTTAGTATCTCCTCGCTATCGTCCAATAGTACTATATCATCAGCATAAACTATTAGCTTATTAATACCATTCAGTTGTAAGCTTTCCTCATTCTCTAGTACAAAATTATATAGTAGAGGAGATAGTGCATCTCCTTGCTTCAACCCATTCTGGATTTTAAAGGTGTCCGAAAACTGTTTGCCTACACGCACCCTACTCTTTGTGCCATTTAGACACATTCGTATAAGTCTAACTAACTTTTTAGGAATTCCGAACTCCAGCAGGATTCTATATAAATTCTCCGTCTTAATTCAATAGTATGCTTTTTTGAAGTCCACGTATAGTTGATGTATAGTGCCATTATATTCCCATTTATTTTCTAAAATCTGTTTTATACTAAAAATCTGATCTGTTGTAGACACGTTTCTCCTAAATCCACATTGATGATCTCCTAGAATATCATCAATATAGGGAGTAAGGCTACTTACTATTATATTTGTTAAAATTTTGTACGAAGTTGAAAGTAATGAGATGCATCTGTAGTTGTTGCAATCAGTTTTATCCCCTTTTTTATAAATTGGTACGATCATAGATCCTTTCCATTCATCGAGAAGTGCTTCTTTTCCCAAATCATAATAAGCAACTGGCGTAAATTTTCCATCAATTTTTCTCCCCCTGATTTTATCAGTTCTCCTGAGATCTCATCTGAACCTGATGCTTTATACATCTTCAATTATTCTATTGCCATTCCAACCTCTAATGCACTTGGTTCTGCGAATAGCATTTGTGCTCTCTGTAAATTATCCTCCACAATATCCTGTTCTGTATGTACATTTAATAGCTGATTAGAGTAACTTTTCCAATCTATTTAATATACTCCTGGAATCTGCAATCATATCCCCATTTTCATTCCGAATTATATTTGTTCTGGTTTGAAACCCTTTCTTCTCTATCCTAATAACCTGATGTAATTCTCTAATGTTCCTATTTTTGTATTCATTTCAGGATCATTAATCTTCTCTCTCAAATATTCTGTCTTGCTACTCTTTAGTAACCTCGTGGTTTCCCGTCTAATACTACCCAATTACTCTAAGTTTAACCTCATTTGACATGTTTGCTAGCTTTCTTTTCTTTACCATGTCGACACATCCCTCATCAAACCATTTCTTATTTGCCTCTTTTTTAAATAACCAATGCTTTCTGATGCTGACAATTTAATAGCATCTCTCATAGCCTCCCATTCTTTATTTATATTAGTTTGCCACATTGTCATCAGACGATTCCAGTACTTCAATCTATTAGCAATTTTAATTTGTATTCTTTACTTACTTACTTACTTACTTACTTACTTACTTACTCACTGGCACTATCGAACCCGTAGGTTCATGGGCCGCGCGGACATAAGCTCTCCATACATCCCTATCCTGAGCTAATGCTTTCCAATCATTCCCTGTATAATATACTTCTCTCAAATCATAGTTAATGTTGTTCTCCCACCTCATTCTTGCCTACCAATTGGGCGTTTTCCCTCTGGCTTTCCTACAAGAAGCTTCCATGCAAGTCTTTCATTCCCCATACGTGCAACATGTCCTGCCCATCGCAGTCTACGAGACTTGACTGTTCTTATTATATCTGGCTTCTTATAAAGACAATGTAGTTCATTGTTATGTAGTCTTCTCCATTCACCTGTCTGTTCATCTCTCTTTGGTCCAAAAATCTTCCTAAGAACTTTATTCTCAAATACTCGTAATCTCCTTTCCTTCCTTAAAGTAAGAGTCCATGTTTCGCACCCATATAATATAACTGATAGAATAATAGTTTTATATATTTTCAGCTTAACGTTTCTTGAAAGAAGTTGGGAACATCAAAAGTCTCTGCAATGCATAATAGCATGCATTTTCCATAATTGAGCCTATGTTTAATTTCTTTGTGCATCTCATTCCTATTTGTGATTATTGTTCCTAGGTATTTGAATTCAGGCCATTTCCCTCATTTGTCATTAGCTGTCCATTTCCATTATATACTGAATTTCTAATTCTTGCCGCATTTAATAATTTTTCAAGTTTTTAGCTCAATTTTTTCAGAATCATCTTTAGCGTTTGTTCCTCTCATAAGCGATAGCCGTTTTCTGATTTTCACCCTGACCAGATGATGATCCGAATTGCAGTCTGTCCCTCTAACTGATCTAACATCTGATGATGCTACTGTGCCAGCGTTTGTCCACTAATACATGATCTATTTGATTCCGAGTTTCGCCATCTGTAGACGTCCAGGTGCATTTATGAATATCTTTAGGCTGAAATGTTGTGCTGTTAACAATGAGATTCTTTGATGTGGCAAAAGTGACTAATCTATCCCCATTGTCAGTACTATCTTCATGAAGACTGAATATGCGTATTGTTGGTTTGAATATATCTTCCCAGCGGTATATATATATATCGGCCTAGAGGTTATGCTCCTTGCTTATGGTCCCGAGGATCGCGGATTCAAACCCGGCCACAGTCGATAGATTATTTACGATGGTAGTATCTAAGAAACAAATCCTCCGGGACGGAATTTCAGCATACGTTTCCGATCTGATAATGTTCAGGCTCATAAAAAATCTTAGAGATGAATAAAATGTCCTCTAAGGAAAAATTTATCGATCTCAACATCCTAGTAGTATCTTAATTGTCTGCTAATGTTTTATTGGGTCGGTATGTTGACTGCATAACATTCATGACATCTGTGGACAAATAAGGTAACTAAATTACTTGGTCTAGTAACTCCTAATAAAGGAGAGGCTATGGCTCAATATTGGACTACGCCAATATAGATAGATAATATATTACGAATATATACAAAATGCTATTGGCTAGTGTAATTTTATGATAATTAATTTTGATAATATTTACAGATTATTCTATAGATATTTGCGTACTCAAGTTTCTCAACATAACTAGGAACTTTAGTGGAGGGTTGGTGAAATTCATTTACGGGTTTACACCTATGTATAACTGAGTATATGAGCAATACTTTGAAATTATCTTAATGTTTTGTTTGCAAATCCTCTCCTCCGAGAGTATTTGTCATGACAACCGACTAGGTTTTGTTACTAGAGACACAAAATTCTATTTCCCAGAATCAAATGTTTATCTTAATTATCTAGAAATCTTAATTGGGAGTTCGTTATCACAGGTTATAATCGCCTTACGTTTCTCCTCTCTGTAAAGAAATAAGCCATATGAGGATTAAACTAAAAAATTTACAGTACACAAAACCAAATGAAAGCACGAGAATGAAAATATAGGATAATGAAATTTATCTCGAGCATTCTGTGTATTTCCATTAGTAAATTGACCGAAATGGAAATAGCCTCTGTAGTAGGCTTGGGAAAAATTTGAAAACACATAAATTAAAACGATCTCAAATGAAATTTCATTACAATTGTTAAAATACAACATATTCATTATTAATATTAAGAGTTCTGTAATTACAATGAGTAATACTAGTACATGGGGCACGCCGTAGCGTAGTGGTTAAGGCACTGAGCTACAAGCCGGAGGGTCGAGGGTTCAAGTCCCGTTGGGGTCAGGATTTTTAAACTGGCCCAAACCCTCTGGCGGCACTATGGCCCTGGGGTCGACTCAGCCTCTAACGGAAATGAGTACCAGACGCTTGTTTTGGGGTAAAGACGGACGTCACGCAGGGCTGACAACCCGGCTGACATAAAGTGCCGATTGTCTAGAAAAAGTGGGAGCCTTAAACTCCTACTACCCCATGGGCCTCCGGGTCTGTTGTGGGATCAAAAAACAAAAAAAAAATACTAGTACATCATGGACACTGCTTAAAACAATTACAGGAACACTTGTAATAAATTGAATAAGTAATTGTTTTTTAAAGCTGTGATGCTGAAAGTTGGACAATATGTAAATTGAATTATTAATTGTATCATAGGATACAAATTTTAAAGATCCATGGCCTAAATACAGAGAAATTACCTCAAATAACAAATATAGATTATTTTTTAATTTTGGAAGGCACTGGCCACTTCTAATTGGTAAGCATCCTGATGTTGCTATAGTGACGAATGTTGATTATTGCCTTGTTTATTGAAGTCTCTGACAAAATGAGGCATTTAAATGAGTTTGAAGTGTATCATGCTCTACATCCTTTACAACAAGTTCAATATTTGCGAAATGTGGCTAGAGAGCTTGGGGTTTCTCCTTCCGTGGTGCCCAGGTTACGCAAGAGGCACAGAGAGACAGGTCAGTATTGTAGAAGACGAGGCCAGGGCCGTAAATTTAAAACAAGCCCCCAGGATGACATACGTTGTTCTTTCTGCTCTTCGACAGCGTACAAAAACTGCAAAAGACCTGCAGAATGACCTTCATATGGCTTCCGGAATCCGGGTTTCAGACCAAACCATATGGAATAGATTAAGGAAAGAGAATATTCGTCCAAAAAGGCCCGTTAAAAAACCACGCTTAACAAATGGGCATAAGGCAGCAAGACATACGTATGCTGAAAACCATGGCGATTGGAACCTGAACCAATGGGAGTCTGTGTTCTTCTCGGATGAATCCAAGTATCGTCTTACACGTTGTGATGGTCGATTGAGGGTGTTGGGACGGCCAGGGAGAAATATTTTCTGCAGAGGCTGTACTGGAAATTGATAGATTCGGAGGAGGTTCCATAATGGTGTGGGCCGGAGTTATGTACAACAATCGTACGGACCTTGTACTTGTTCCCCAGCGACTGAATGTTGTCCGGTATATCGATCACGTTCTGGAAGAGCATGTAGTACCTGCTGCCATTGTAGTAGGCCCTGGATTTCTGTTTATGCAGGATAATGCCAGGGCACATTCTGCGGCTGTCACCAGGGATTTCCTGAAGAGAAATGAAATTGAGGTAATGGAGTAGCCAGCGGTCAGCCCAGACCTCAACCCTATTGAACACTTGTGGTATATTCTAGACAGGAAGGTCAGGAACCGATATGAAGCTACACAAACTGCGCAGCAACTTGGAGATGCTCTGAAGGAGGAATGGGAGAATATCCCGCAAGAGGAATCCAGAATCTTATTGGGAGCATGCCACGAAGGTGCCAAAATGTCATCGAATGTCGTGAAGCCATACACAATACTAACTCTTTATAACGAGTGTTTAACTTTTGAAAAATAAGCACAAGATTCAATGGCTTAGATAGCGGAATTATTTGAAAGTTAATTGTCAGCGTTATTCATTTGTTTTTACTGACATGAACAATAAATAAATAAATAACCACAAATAATGTACTTTATTAATATCATGTTTCTACCTTTATCCAATGAAAAAATATTTGCATATTGCATAGTGTTCCTCTAATTGTTTTTTGAGCAGTGTATAATTAAATTAGATACTTTTCAAAAATATATACCTTATTATCTCGACAGATAATAATTGTAAGTTTAATATATGTGCTACCTATTGTCTTCTTCTTCGTTACGGTTTACGCTTATTTACTAGCTTCTTCCGGCTCCAAATTGCTGCTGTTTCCATCTTTTCTTTGGTCTTCCCAAACTACATTTCCTCGTGGTGAATAGTTGTATGCTGCTTTTGGTAGGCCTCTTCTATTCTCAGTCATCTTTGCTAGGTGTTGTTTCCAGTTTGTAATTGCACAGGTTTAAAAATCCTACACAGAAAGGTTTCTATTCTGTTTCTTAAACATTCAGCATTTAAGGTAAGCTCTCTATTATGGCGCATCCTAATAACGACGTTAAATTTCACGGGTATCGGCGAGAATAGTGGTCTCGCATTGGTAGGAATAGATTTGCGAATTGCGGACTCGTGACTCGAAATACCCGCACAAACTACCGAAATGTCTGGACTCTCATTCCTGTGATCTTTATACGCACTCCTGTTTCCAAATTCGGGAAATATCGATAGCTAGAAACTTCCATGTTTGGAAGTGTCCTGACCTTAAAATAGAAAGTTCCTTCCCGCCAATATATTTGTGGCGAAGGCAGGAAGCGAGTCAGTTGTTTTGACTACGATAAGGAAGCCGACAAAGAGAGAACAAATTGTAGTGAGTGTACTCATCAGAGACTGTAATATAATTGTATAGGTGATAAATTTTAATCTCGCTATGATGGTTGTCCAGCGGCTGGCTTTTTTTTACCCCGCAGCTGTTATAAATAATTATATACAAAGATGCCGACTACCGCCATTATAAAAATAATGCATATTAATAATTGTCAAGCATTGTCGCGGAACCCCGCTTTTATATAAACGGACAACCATCATAATGAGGCGATAATAGAACCAAATGAGTTCAGTGTGAAATATTACTCGACATCTATTTGTGTGATTATTTACGCCAAAACTATGGGAAGACGAACTCCCGGCCATCATCTGACAGTACCTTAATGAGTAAAGTGTTTTACTTCAATTGTACAACGATTAGCAAATATTATAAATTACATTCAATAAGAGGTATTTAATGGATTGCGGGAGAAGTGTCAGGTTTTCAAAATAGAGAAAGAGAAGAATTTATCAAATTGTAATATTTGAAATACTAGGTATAGTTGTTCTGGGATCCCAAGTTCGAATTCTGGCAGTTCCAGAAATGTATTGGTGATGGGAATAACGGGATTTTCGGGCTTATCTCGAAGTTCCGCCGTTTCCCGAATTTCATCCCACCAAACTCTCCATTCTCCCTTCCCTCCTCCTCATGGCACATCATTTCTCATTCATTCATTCATTCATTAATTTAATATCACTCTTTACCACAGTACGTGTCATGAAGAATAATTAGGGTTTATCAATCCACAGGGGGACACGCCGTAGCGTAATGGTTAAGGCACTACGGTACAAGACGGAAGGTCGAGGGTTCGAGTCCCGGTGGGGTCAGGATTTTTAAAATGACCCAAACCCTCTGGCGGCACTATGGACTTGGGGTCGACTCAGCCTCTAACGGAAATGAGTACTAGACTCTTGTTCTAGGGGTAAAGCGGCCGTCACCTTAACCTTCTACTACCACAAGGGCCTCCTGTGGCTTGTAGTGTGATCACTTTACTTTACAATCCACATTTGTTAAAATACATAATTACGGGATCATTTGCGGGGCTGTCTCATGAAAGGAAAAAGAAGGTATCTTCAAATGGGAATTAGGAGAAAAGACACACAGGTAGACAAATTACCTGTTTCCCTGGACACACTCAATATCACTTCACAGGTATAACTACTACTCCAAAGGATAAAGAACAAACAATAAATGAATTATCACTGACAAATCAACCCGACAGAGAACATTTCCACTTCTCATATGTTACATATTACGACGTAAAGAAAGCCATAATGCGAATAAAAACCAAAGCAGAAGGAACTGACCGTATAAATATTACTTTACTGAATAAAATAATCGAAGCTATACTACCTACTATAACTCATATTTTTAACTCCTCACTACAAACTTCTACATATCCCTCATTGTGGAAACAAGTCCTCGTACGCCCACTGCCTAAAGTTAAAACACCCTCAACCCCGAACGACTTTCGACCCATTAGCATTTTACCTACCCTTTCAAAAGCTCTGGAACGATTAATCCATAAACAACTGACTGACTACCTAAATGAACACAGCCTTCTAGATCAATTTCAGTCAGGCTTCAGGACAGGACACAATACAAATACTGCTCTACTAAATATTTGCGAAGACATACGCGAAGCTGCTGATAATCGAAAACTTACCATTCTTACATTACTGGACTTTAGTAAAGCATTCGACACGGTAGAGTTGGACTTATTGTTGCATAAACTTAAAAACGTCTTACTCTCTGATAGTGCCACGAAATGGTTCAATTCCTACCTTCATGAGCGCCAGCAATCTGTTGTAGGAAATCATACATTATGTTCTTCTTGGTCCTTCCGTAAAGCTGGAGTTCCACAGGGTTCGGTACTTGGACCTTTGCTTTTTTCAATCTACATAAATGACATATCTAACTCCCTAAAGCATTGCAAACATAATTTATTTGCAGACGACATGTAAATCTACATCCACACAGACAAATATTCACTAAATGACGCTGTTGCCAAAATTAACGAGGATCTTGACTCACTAATGACGTGGACAGTTAAATATGGACTGCAATTAAATCCTAGAAAGTCACAATCAATCATTATGGGTCACCAGAGACTATTATCTACAATTAACCTAAACACAGTTTCGCACGTGTCACTAAATGGAGTTCAAATCCCTTATAGTGAGACAGTAAAAATTCTAGGAGTATTTATTGACAAAAACTTAAATTGGAATACACAAATAAACCATACATGCAAAACAGTCTTCTCAATAATACATTCATTAAATCGTGTACGAAATTGTTTGACATTCGCCCTTAGGAAAATGTTAGTAGAAAACACTTGCAATGCCCCATTTTGATTATTGTGGCACTTTTTTACATACTTAAATATTATTTCCACTCAAAGACTTCAACGTGTTCATAATTCTTGCGCACGTTTTATTTGTGGTATTCGCAAATTTGACCATGTTACAACAGTCCCTGGAAACATTATCGTGGCTTCGTCTAAGAGATCGTAGAACTGTCCATTCCCTATCCCTTCTCTATAAAATACTTCACACATCATCGCCTAATTATTTATCACGCCGCTTCATCAGACTATCCGACACACATAATCTTGACACTCGATCCCGTCAGCACATTGTCCTTTATATCCCGCCTCATCACACTGTATATTATTCATTATCTTTTACGGTGTCACTTACCAAAACATGGAATTCCCTTCCGCCCTGTGTCAGAGACTGTCAAACTATAACATCCTTCAAAAATAAACTAAAGAATTATTTAATAACAAACTAACTTATACACCTCACTGATAGTATTCTTTTAGCAATATTAATATATTTAATTATTTATGAAAATAATATTAAGAATAACAAATATTTTTATTTGTTTTGTTTTAAATATTGTATAATCGTAAAATTAGTTTTCTATATCTCATAATTTTCCTATTTTTTATATACACTAGACAGGGACAATTTAATATGCCTTGCTTGTATACATTTTATTATTAGTTTTAGTCTTAATTTTAACTAATATTAACTGGTTGTATTATAGATCGTAATACGTATATTATATATTATCTTTTTATCAAATTTTTACTTAGTGTTTAATATTAGAGTTAATTAAGAGTGTTATATTCTGATGTAAATATATGTTTGTCCTGGTGAGTGGAAGAGAAGGCCACATGGCCTTAACTCCACCAGGCTAAATAAATCTAATCTAATCTAATCTATATTTCATAAATAAGTTGGGCTGCTTCATGTGTATAACGTGTTAATAAGAATTTGGTGTAAAATAAATTTTCTCCAAGCCTGAGCAATAAAAAAAGGACAGTAGGGATATACAGGAGGGTTGTGATACCCCTTCGCGACCAAGAGTACCAACTAAAAACGGCGGTATATTTCATTGAAGTAGAACGTGATAGGTCGGACCTGGTATACGATATACTTCTTACATAACACTTTAGAGTAGATTTTCTTTCCATTCTTCTCTATAATAATGGGATAGTGCAATAGATCATTCAGGTCATGGCGATCACGGCTGCATTCTCTCCCAATCTGAATAAAGATATAAAGAACTATTATAGTTGTTTAATAAATATTCAAACAAGTTTAATGCATATAGATCTAACGTTATGTATTGGATATATACTGTTGCGTTACCTGCAATGTTTATGCTACTAAGTTTACACATAGGCCTAATAGCGAACGAAACATAATTCAGTAGATTAAAAAAAATCTATTACCTATACTATTCCAAAATTGTAAGAAGAGGAATTTTAACATAAATAGTTGTGTATTATTCACAAATTTATTTGTCAAAAAATAATGCAAGAGAAGACGATTAAGAGCATGTGACATCGAATCCCAATTACGATTTCCATATAATTAAGATAAGATGATTTATGGAATAGGACGAATGCGCATGTGCGAAGAGCACAGAATAATAGCTTTATGTAAATATTTATATTTTATCCACGTTTAATAATATTCTTCTGCTTAACTGCAAAGTAAAGTTTTCTATACTCATAATAAGATATATTCCTTATGAAATCATTTAAAAATCCAAACACTTAAAGAAAATCTTTTATACAGGATCTAATTTTTCGATAATTGCTTTTTATTAGGTCATAATTAATTACTGTAACTTACTTACTGACATTATCGAACAGGGGGCTCATGGCCGCCTGGACATATTGTAAGAAATGTACGCATGTATATGTTAAAATTGCTCGTGAGCCAAATATTTCCACTCATTCACAGTGTAACTCATGTCCCTAATATCATAATTGTAATTTTTCCTTCTCATGTTCCGTCTACCTACTGGGCTCTTTCATTTTTGGCTCTATTTTTGCCAATCGTGTCATATGTCTTGCATATCGCTCTCTGCAAAACTTAATTACACTTATTTAATCTAGTTTCCCAAGAAAGATCTGGAAACTTAATGTTACGTCGTTTTCTCCATTCACCAATTTGTTCGTCTCTCTTTGGTCCAAAAAATTACCCAAGAACTTTAGTCCCAATATTCGTAATGTTTTCTCCTCTCTTCAAATAAGAGAGACTTTTTGCATCCATATAACTGCAAGAATAACTATTTGAGGAGTATCCCTGTAATTCATCATAACGTGCGTTTTCAGAGTTAAGCCTATGTTTTTTATAATGTTACATGTCGCAGAGAGACGTTTGAATTACGCGGGCGAGTCGCCCATGGCGAGGTAGAGGACCCGCACAGGTGACGAATTATCTGTAGCGTGTTGCCAGATGGTTCTATCGGTGCCTCCTTCCTCCTTTGATAAAGGCTTCGAAGTATCTCGAAGCTATTACCAGAGATTTCCTCGCGCCTTATAAAAGGGCGAAGGCAGGAGACCGCAGTCAGTCTCAGATAGTCAGTCGTATGGTGAACAGTGTGACGATAAGTTGTACCAAATTTATTTAACAGCGAGTGGATAACTGTTTTAACACATTGGTGACGGAGATTTCCGTTTTTTACGTTTTGTATTGTTTCCCTGCCTCTTCGCTTTTGATGCAGGCATGTAATTTTGTTTTTTCTCATTGTGAAATGAATTGTAGTTATTTTTGTACCCCTGTCTTCTCTTTTATGAAACTTCCATATTTACAGAGAGAGTTGTTTACAGTTTTAAGACAGACGGCTGGTAAAATATGGAATTTTACTGCCGGGTGTTAGGCGATTAGGGGATACGTATGTAACCTGTAAATATATGTTGCATTGGGGAAAAATTATAAAAAACACTATTTTTCTTTCTGGAAGCCGAATTTATATCTGTGGCATTATGTCTACCAGGATAATTATTATAATAGTGTGGCTACAACTGAATGTTTGCTCGAAAGAAAGACGAAAGTTTGTGGAACAATAATGATTAACAGGGGGCTTGAAAAACAATTTGTGGAAATAAACTCAAACCAAGAGAAAGTAAGGGAGGAGTTTTGCTTCAAACATGGAAAGATAAGAGAAACGTAAGAATTGTTAGCACATTGCATCAGGCAACAAGATAGTGGGAGGGGTATAAACTTGTTAAACTGCCCTATTGAATACTCCAATATAACAAGTATGTAAAGGGCGTAGACAGGGCTGACCAGTACCTAACATATTACTCTATCCTTAGAAAAACAGTGAAATGGAGCAAAAAAGTTGTATTGTGACCTTTGAATTGTGCACTCTTTAATGCTTTCAGGGTCTATACATTTCAAAACACTAACAGCAAAATGTCAAACAGAAGTTTTTTGCTTGAAACAGCCTCTTGTTTGGCAGTCGTGAAATTAGGAACAGATGACAGAGAGAAGAGAGAAAAGGAAACCACTTCTAAGACACCAGATCAACACCCACCAGATAGGTTGTCAGGAGACATAAAGAAACATAAATTAACACCATTTGTGACTGGAAAGAAAAAATAACCCTCCAAAACTTGCCGTTTTTGCAGTGAACACAAGAAAAGAAACTCGCTACATGTGATCCTTTTGCATTATGCCTTTACATAAAGGAGAGTGTTTCCAACCTCAATTTCTACTAGAAGGTCTGGTGAGAACACTAATAAAGAATTACTTATGTATTATTGTAATTGACTGTAAATTATGATTGATGTAAAAACCATATTGTGCTAGCGCCGTTTAAAATTTAAAAGTCCAACCTACTGACAGAAATGTCCGGTCTAGCAGCGGTGGGTGGAACGCACAACTGTCGGTTACCAATGTGTTAACTGAGATAACAATTAAAATAAGATTATTAATGATTTGTATCTGTGAACAGTAGTTCGTTGAAAATTGAAGAATTGAATAAAGTATTTGGTAAAATTTTAATAACTTCATTGTGCTCATTGATGCCTAAATAATCTACAAGGAAAATCGAGGCAATCACGGCACAATATTTTTGCATCTCATTCCTGTTTGTAATTGTAATTCTTGGTATTTCAATTCTGCCACATTTTCAAAATTCCTCTCATTCAATGTTCAATGAACATTTACATTAAAAATATACTTGTATATGTGACTGTATATTCAGTTTTATTGATATTTATTTTTCAACTACTTTTGTGTGTAGACTTTTAGTGTAATTTGCTACCGCCTAATAATGATACATGTTCTGCACATACCAATAGATAACGCAATGCCACAGTGAAAAAACTTTATTCGAAAACATAGGCGTTCTTTATGTATTTCAAACCCTGAATTCGAAAATATTATATTTAAACATCGTATCGCCCACATAGGTTTGCACAAATCGCATATTTTGTAATAATTATGATATAAACAAAAATGCTATATGAAGCTCAGAAGCATATCAAATGGTGCGGCCTGTCTGTCGCTGTATAATGTTTGTGAAAGGAAGTATGTGTTAGTGTGAGTCTACAATGTCTGCCCGAGGCTGCGTAAAATATCATAACTGATTTTGTTATATCTGTGATGTATTTGTGGTGAAAATAGACTGAAGGAACATTTCTGCCTTCATGAAAAGGTCTACCATGCCTTTTTCGGAGTGAAAATAGGCGACATCAATAAATCATGGGCTCCACAAATAGTGTGTGTTGTGTGCGTAGAAGTTTACAACGGTGGGCAGCAGGAAAGAAGAAGCCATTGCGATTTGGCATCCCTATGGTCTGGCGGGAACAACAGACTACCTCTGCTCTTGTACGGTTAAAGGTTTCAACAAGAAGAGTATTGATTATCGGAACAACACTCGCTCAGTAATTCTTCCTGTTCCACATGGCTCGGATATATCGTGCAGGAGACGGATGATACAGATTTTGAAGTTGGCACAGATGAGGGTCTCTCCTGTTCAATCAAGCAGATCTGAATTATTTAGTTCATGATCTGAGACTAACAAAGGATAAAACAGAACTTCTAGGGTCAAGACAGCATGGAAACACATGTTTATAGTTGGTAAGTTCCGTAACATTTTACGGAATCAGGTGGAAAGAGATAGAATATTTCCGCTCCCTCTGCACATCAAACTCGGCATGATGAAGCAGTTTGTCAGAGCATTACCTAAGTGTGGCAACTGTTTAAAATAGCTACGTAACAAGTTCCCCAATCTTTCAGATGCTAAGTTGAAAGCGGGCATGTTCACTGGACCCGATATTCGGAAACTAATGCCAGATGAAAATTTCCTTCATTCTATGAATGCCGTGGAGCTGGAAGCTTGGATTGCCTTTAAGCTTTGGTTCAAAACTTATTGGCAAAAGATCGTAGCCCAAAATATATCGACATAGTTGAGAACATGCTGATGACATTCAAAATGCTGGAATGCTCAATGAATTTAAAGCTATATTTTTTAAATTCACACCTTGTCTTTTTTCTTCCAAACCTGGTATTCTATGTGAGAAACAGATGAAGGTTTCCATCAGGATATCAATGACATGGTACGACGATACCAGGGCACTTAGGATGTTCAGATAATGAGCAACAACTGCTGAATTCTTCACCAAGTGCATATGGGTATTTCTCATTAGAGGAAAAACATGAGCCATACCATCACATCCAAGAAAACACGGAATTGATTATTTTAGTGCTTATTTTGTACCACATTCTCTGTCTATATATCTACCACTGTAAAGTCCTACTACCACTGTGTATATATGTTCACTGTGTGTATATTTCAATATGTTGCTGTATTAAAGTTGTATTATACTTCTGAATGATTTATGTGCCATATATATGTACTACTTCTATATGTGCTAACATTGATGGAAAATATGCAATTTGTGCAAACACTATGGGTGATACGATGCTTTGAGTATCATTTTCGGATTCAGGAGGTCGAAATACGTAAAGAATGCCTATATTTTCGAAACACATTTTTGTGACCTTGCAATTTGTTGCACTGTGAATTAATACCATAAAGGTGTGTGCCTTCATTATCTTCTTAATATTAGATGACATACTACAGTATAAAATTATATAGCAGAGACGATAGTGCATCTCTTTGTTTGAACTCCTGTATTTTTCCAAGGTATGAGACAAATTTTCATTTACCCGGTCCCTAATGTTTCAGAGATTTATACGCATTCGAAAAAGTAAAACGTATGTTTTTAAGAATATTCTGTATTACAGCAGAATAATGTAAAACTTGTCCCCCTTAATTGAATCGTATGTGTTTTTAAAATTTACATAATAGTTGATATGTAGTGTCCCATATTACAATTTCTTCTTCATCTGTATTGTACAAAATATCTAATCTATTTTATACATCATCATCATCATCACCCGTGCAAATTTAGACCGTGTGGCCTGTTACGGTCTCAGAGAGGAAGTTTCCATCCAGCGCTCTTTTGACGTATCTATTATTTATCAATTATCTTATAAACATTACATGTTTACTTAATTTTATATTATTTTACAACAATATTATTATGTTGTTTCCAGCAGGCAGAAAAATAAGCAACTCATCTGCACATTAGTTTTCCTGTTCCTTTCAGTTGAGTGATTCTAATAATTTCTGAGTAAGTAGATTCTAGAAACAAATCATTTACTCGGAAATGGGAAACTGTACAAATATCGATAAACAGTGAGCTTTGACGGAGCTGGTAAGAGGCTATAAGAGCAAATACACAAACACAGGAGCTATTCCCTTCGGAAAAACAAAAAACTGCTGCGACTTGGAAGTCGCTCAGTAGTTTGCAAACTTACAGAAATTGTCCATGTAAAACAATCTCTTATACTCGTGGGTTCATATATCATATAGAATTATTCTATAGGGAATTATATTCAAATTATCCCCCGATAAGTTGAAAATAAGTGGATTGTTAGTAAATATCAACAAAAAAATGCGATGGCGGTGACGGCGGTTGTGGTGGTGGTTGATGGTTGTGGTGGTGCTGGTTGTTGTTGTAGTAGTAGTAGCAGCAGCAGCAGCAGTGTAGGAAAGGAGAAAGTAAGTGGATTCTTTACAATATGTGACGCAAAACTTTATAAGTTCCAAACATACACCATGCGCATGCGCCAACAAACGCGAAGCGGTTTACACTAAGGAATCAAGGATGCAGCCAACATATACACTATTTAACGAACCAGAAAGCTAACCTAACGCAATTTCAGTGTTCTAACCCGTGAAGACCAACATAAAAGCTAACCTAACGCAATTTATGCACTCGAACTTGTGAAAGAATGCAATCCACAAAATAAATAGTAAGATCTGAACTTCTGAAGTATATGTGTACAATTAATTAGTACATACTGCACTAGAACACGACTTTGTTTTTTCTTAGAATATTCTCGTTAATATCAATATGACTGAAACGTCTTTATGCAACATATGTAGTTAAATATCATAGAAAATATACTGAAATAATTATCAGAAAAAATGTAAAAATCATTGTAAAAGTTGGGAAATAATTTGAAAAATGAAACACGAAAAAAATAATTTGACAGGAGTTTATATGAAGGAATAAAAAAGCCGCGTCACATGTGGCAATGAAAATCCGAAAATACAGAATGTATTGACGACAGAGATGGACTTTTGGAGCAGGGCTTCTGAAATTCAAGAAGAGTGGAAATTATAAATACTAAAATTAGAAAAAAACAATGGATGTTCAAATGATGTTCTACAAGTTATTAAAAACGAAGTCTGAAATGTTTTTTTCCACATAAAAAGGACGTCAGATGACAGGATACCTTAGACAATATTAAAATTTAAAACGGAGGGCAACAGAAGAAAGGGGAGACCATAAGAAAAGTGGGTTCGAGTAGTGCATAGGAATATGGTGTCGAGAGTGTGATGCAGATGATTTATAGAGGAGTAAAATTTGGAAAACTACTGTAATGTAGTGAAATTTCAGATAAATGAAAAATAAAAGATACTTGTCATTATTATTTATTTATATATAGATTCTCAATGTCTACACATTTTTCTGTGTATAAAGTTTTATTTTCCTTCTCCGCTCGTCCCACTCCAACCAATTCTTGCATTCCAGTCATCTTGTTCTCATTCCAGTTCTTATTTCTTGCACCCATTAGTTTCTAGGTCTACATTTCTTTCTTCCTCCAAGTAGACACCATTTCAATATTTTTCTGCGTAACCTTTCTTCTTGCATTCATATTACATTCCCGTACCAATTTAATTGATTACAACTATTGTTATTATTATTATTATTATTATTATTATTATTATTGTTAATAAGGATTTTCTCGACATTACAGTAATTATCCTTCAGCCCAAATATATTTTACTCCGCCACAGATTTCTATCTTCACATCATCTTTAAGATCTCTGCTAATCATGTTTCTTCTCGCTTCATCCATCCACTCTTCCCTGGGTTTTCCCTTCGTCCTCCTGCCTTCAGCATTTCATTCTTGGGATTTTATTATTCTTCATTCTCTTCAGATATTCATACCATATGTATTTTTTCTATTATTATTATTATTATTATTATTATTATTATTATTGTGATCATTATTAAAAACTAAAAATGTTGCTAAATATTTGAAATTCTACAGCTTAATATTGTTATTTATTAAATAATATGATAAAATCATATTCATTAAATATGTTAAATCTGTTTTGTTTAATTTGTTTTTTGGAGTTTGCTTTTGTTTGGAGATGGGATTGAAATTGGCAAGATGTGTCCAATGGAGCACGTCCTATGGCTCTATTACTGTCATGTACTTGAAAAGATAACCGGATTCTCAGGGAAGTTGGCTTTTACCAGTCGTCTACGCTGCACAATGGCTGCACTGGACCATGAAATAACATTCTGCACAAGTTCACAGAGGCGGGGGCACCAGATGGAAATTGGAGTGACCCCAACACCTTACTAACTTCATGACGTTTCTAGACTTGAATCTCTTGGCTTTGTTCTCCTTCAACTACCATCATACAAGTTACCCTAGTCTCTGTCTGATGTAATCTTGGATCTCCTTTACACTTTCCGTAAGACTATTCATGTATTTTTTCTACGAGTTTTTGAAACTTCGCGCGTGTGTTTAATACACTATTATAAAGAACAGCCCTGAATCGTGCTGCCATGACCCTATGACCCAACTTCCTATCTGTTTTTGCGCGATAGTGTGTTTTGGCGACCATGATTATATGTTAAACTTCCTACATTTCGGGGTTACCAATCTAAATAACTGTACTGTAATAAAATAACTATACTGTAATATTACATACTACTAACCGCGTGTGGAAAGTAAAACCACTGCCCTCTATATATACTACATACAATGTATATACAAAAACATCCAAAAGGTAGAGTTAATATACATTGTACGAAACAAATCACTGCATTTTAAATGAACTGAACTTTATTTGAAACAATATAAAACAATAAATACGTACTTGCCGTCATTTTATCCCTAAGTGGTTCCCACGGCCTCCTGTAATTTCAACTAATAAACATTGCCCACACTGTTAACGTTAGTCAGTTGTTTATAATGAACGCAAATATCTCCAACAAAGATGCTATTATTTTACTATTATTTATTATTTTGAAAACACCATCGCACAAAAAAATAATGTACAATGCACATTTGTGAAGTGTTTCACAGAATCTCGGAGATTAATAACCGAGCAATAGAGAGGTTTTTAAAAATTGTCCTTGTTCCTGTAAAAAACACTTTACAACTTCGCATCGTAATTTACTATTGCGCGAGACAGCTCATTTATTTTTCACTATTACAAAACAATTAAGTAGTTACATCTGCTGAGGTCAGCGACATGGAACTTGATGTAAACACCAATCATTCACTTAAGTAGTAAGTCTCGTATATTTCAGTTGTTCTGAATCTCACAAAATCGACTTCAAATGTTGTTGTAAAGTGGACACGTGATGATACCACTACAAAGAACCATCTGGTACTCTACCGCGTTAACTTATTTTAGCTGGTGAGGGGAAGCAATGGCGCTATGGTGAAGATGGGGAAAGTGTCTCCTTCTCCTATTGGCAGAAGCGAATGATTGGTCAAGTGGTATCATCAGTGGCAAAATATAGTGATAGGCCTACTTGAAATAGGGGATGAAGTTAATGAAAGATCTTCGGAGTGTACATGGCTACTGGTTTCTGGATAATATGACGTACAGAGAAATTAAAACAGCACTGATTTCCAGTTACTCTTTGGCATACTTAAATGTGTATTTACTGTGAACATATGGTTTAACTTTCGCACTTGACATTATCACTAACAACTGACTATACACTACTGACGGATAATAAACACTGTCACTGCAACCTGAGACAAGGATCTACTACCTCCAACCCTTACTCACCCTTACCACAATCTTTTAGTCCCCAGTTTTTCCGCATTGAAAGTTAACGTTGTGAGTAATAGTTCGAATATTAGCCTATATCCGAAAGGGACCATAATTTATTGAATAGGGTGATGTCTGATACTCCTCGGAGATTGGCTTCTTCAATGGCCAAGTTTTCAATTGCGCTATATGCGAAGTCATCACGAATACTTTTCGTACGGAGTTAAGGAAATTGGGCCACCATGCTGGGGCAGCAGCACAGAAGCCAAATATGTTTCTTGTGTTTCTGGAATAGCGGCAAGAACACCGACATAAGTCAGAGGATCATGGGAAGTATGCAACTTTAACGACGTATCATGATTACGTTTAGGGAATCTGATGGAAGGGTTTTTTGTTCAAGTGTCTGGGTAAATATGTCCACTAGCCTCTATTAGGCAAAAAGTGACATTTAGAGTAACGACACTACATTGTAGAGTTGTTTTTCAAGGCATGTGATTGTTCCCCAGTATAACAATGACAATCTAGACATTATATTTGTGAATGAATTTTACTGCTTACCATAAAGGACAAGTTTGTTTGTAGAAACATGATAACATAAGGTCTTTAAGGACCTGGTTTGGAGAAAATTAGACTCGGGAAACTGATTGACCGATTCAGATTCCCCATTCTTTTGATTTCAACATATGTGGGATTAACAAAAATTATGCTTCGCTCCAGACACAAACGATCTACGACACTGGTGTCTCTATTTACATTTGTACAAGAAGAATGGGGCCTCATCCCTACACAAAAAAGCAGACACCTATATTCTGTTAAAAATGTGACAATTGCCATACAAAACAAAACAATGTAGAAAATTATATTGTATCTTAGTGTTAAGACTATATTACACATTTTATATGTATAATAAAAGAAAGCAAAGGAAGTTAAAATAAAGGAAAATAGATTAATTCTTACGTGGAGATGAGGTGCAGCTGTACCATCCCAAGATTGAACTTTCATCTTTCTTTGAAAGAAAAGTATATAATTTTCTGTTTTGTATTTTCGAGTACCTTATCATTAATGCCTGTAATGTAAGATTTTTTAGTTACCCTCGACACATATACTTTTCGCTTCTAAGGAAAATTAAATGTTTAATGTAGAAGGTAGTGGTGTCATCCCACCTCCCTGCTTACGTTTCAGAGAACAATATTTCTATCAAACCAGTTTCCACAGGTCTTTCAGTATATATTTTTTGATGTACCAGTTCCGAATTATTTGAATTAATTTACCGTGCAGTTAATGGTAAATAATGTAAGTTATTAAAGGCCTGTTCTACTATTTTTTAAGAATCATTTATAATGTGTCTATTGAGGAAATTAATAACACGAAAAGACATTCTTCTGCATAGAATTTCAAGACACCGTTATTATACCTGCGAGTTGAACTAAGTAAGTAGGCCTAGAGGAAAGTGTTGGTACATTTTCAGAATAATGTCTTATACGCCTAATATGATTACTTTCTCTTCAAGACTTACAAAGCTTATGGTACATGTGAGAAATTCTACAGTCCATGTCAATCCATGATTTTTGTGTCATACTAACTTAATTTATAATATAATTATTATAGTAAAAATCCGTGCTGGATTCCTAATAAATTTGATAACATAATACACATGCCATATACATATGATGATAAAATATTTGTCATTGAAAGTTAGAAAAAACTGTTTGAAATTTCCCTACTGCATATATTAATATATTTCCTTTATTAAAATATGTTTGTAGCTTAATGTATCTTCCACTGTTGGTGTTTCGTATTTAATCATCAAACGGTACATTGAATGAATCTTCATTGCAAATTTATAAAATAATGCGAATTTTAAAGTTAGGCACTATTTGACGGGAAACCACCAGGTTATTAAAGAGTAAAAAAAAGAGGGAATACTTAATATAGAAGATTAATGATCTTGAAATGAATAAAATATAGGAACATCAGATAATTATATCAGGGAATTAGGATACAGACGAAAGACCTTCAGGCTAAAACAAACATATTAGGACTGAAAATGGATATTTGATTGCAGATTCCAGGAGTATATTAGAGAGATGCAAACGTAACTTTAATTACCTGTTAAATGTACATACAGAACCGAATATTGAAGAGAATAATTTACAGCCTGCAGAAATGCTAGTCACAGAAATGGCGATAAAAAATTGAAGATGTATAAAGTATCAGATTCAGATGGGTTCCCAGCACAACTTATAAAATCAAGGAGATAAAAATTGATGGACAATATACCTCGTTTACTTTGTATTGTTTGACAAAAAGGAGCTCTTCCCAATTAATGGAAGTAATCGATTATCGTACCAATCTATAAGATAGGAGATAAAACTAATTGAAACAACTACATGGGCATCTCAATACTCTCAACGTCGTACAAAATCCTAACAAATATATTAGTAAGCAGACTTACTCCCTATATTGATGACATTCTAGGAGGTAATCAATGTGGATTTAGAATCAACAGATCTACAACAGATCAGATGTTTAGTATAAGAGGAGATTTATAAATGAAATGGGAATATAATGGCACTGTACATCAACTATACGTAGACTTAAGAAAGGCATACGATTCAATTAAGAGATAGAAGTCATATAGTATCCTGCTGGAGTTCGGAATTCCTGAAAACGTTAGTTAGACTTATACGAATGTGTCTCAATGGCACAATGAGTAGGGTGCGTGTAGGTAAAGAATTTTCGGATACTTTTGAAATTCACAATGAGATGCACTGGCTCCCCTAGTATCCACTTTTTTATTAGTGCATGCCATGATATATGTGGAGAATGAAGAAGACCTACAATTCAATGGTATTAATAAGATGTTAGTTTATGCTGATGACGACTACTAGGTGATATCAAGGAGATACTGAAGGCCAATACCCACACACTATTGAGTAACGCTAAGAAACTGGGACTGGGAGTAAATATCAATAAAACTAAATATATGATTACATATAGAAATACATTATATATTGCAACTGCCCAGAAAAATCACTGCAAACATACATTTTTTTTTCTTATACATGTAGTATTCTCAATTCACACAAGAGGTAGCGGAAATTTCTTCCAACTGCCATCTAGCGGCTAACATAACAGTTAAACAAATTTTTAAAGAGAATATTTACTTTATAGCAGTAACCCTTGTATATATAGATATTATAAATATATATATATATATATATATATATATATAAGAAGTAAAGTGGTCCCAGTATAGGCCTCAGAAAGGGAGACAAGAGAAAGTGTGAAAATTATAGAGGCATATCAGTAACGAATACATTAAGTAGAACATATGGACGTATACTAAGTAAAATGGTTGATATAGAATACCAGGATAAAGAAATGGAAGAACAATCTGGTTTTAGAAGTGGTTGGTCATGCACAGATAATATATTTTGCATAACACAAATGATAGAAAAAAGGGAGCTAGTAACAGATATTTACATTTGCTTTTTGTCGATTTAACCAAGGCATATGATAGTATTTCACAGTGGAAATTAAAAATAGAATCGCACAAACAAAACAAGCAATAAATGCTTTATACTCTGTTTGGTGGAGCAAAAATATTACAAAAAATAGAAAATTACAAATATATCAAACCATAATTCAGCCATTTTAACATATGGTGCTGAAGTCTGGCAAATTCCTACCAGGGAAATGAAAATAATTTTAAGTACAGAAATGGATGTTTTAAGAAGATCAGCTGCAAAATCTAGAATGGATAGAATACGAAATAAAGAATTAAGGGAAATTATCGGTGTACAAGAGGAGCCGGACATCATAGACATTATAGAAAAGAAAATATTATAGTGGTATGGCCATGTCAAAAGAATGCCAGAACAAACATTGCCTAAAATTGTTATGGAATGGATCCCAATGGAAAGGAGGAAGAGAGGAAGACCGAAGAAAACTTGGATGGAAGGGGTACAAGCAGCTATAAATATCAGAGGAATAGAGGAAGATCAATGGACGGACAGAGAGGAATGGCGTCTTGACTTCCGGAAGACGGCAGCAGCTGCCATGATACCGGATGATGATGCTGATGATATATAAGAAAATTACAGATCGAATGAAAGTCCAAGTCTACATCCAATTACAACCTGTAACGATATACGTTAAAAAACTAAACCCACATATCTTTAGTCAGCGTTTTATATCAAAAAATAATATACTGTAAACAGTAATGTAATAAAATGAACGTGAAATAAAATATGTTTAAATTTTACAATTTGTTGATATGAATTACATGTATAATGGGTTTGGCCTAATTATATACTACTCGTATTAGAGAATAGTGGAGAAAATAATTTCAAACTGTTTAAATCAGTACAATATAAATACTTACAAAATTAATTTTGAACCATCATTAAGGTCAAATTTCTGGTGAAAATTAAAAAAACAAGTACTTGTAGTCACAGTTGTCCTTAACGATCAGATACATTTAAAATTGCGAAGCTGAATGTTTCGGGATGTCCTTTTGGAAGTTGTTCCATTCTCGACAACTAGAGAGGTACTTACATTACGAATGTATGCGTTTTTTTTTTTTTTAGTTTTCAGGTCGTTTTAAGGCGTTTCTCCCATGGTTTCATAGCACAATTTTGAAGATTTACGGGTCATCAAATATGGATTCTCTTTATTATTATTATTATTATTATTATTATTATTATTATTATTATTCAAATACCTAGGAACAATAATCACAAATAGGAATGAGATGCACAAATAAATTAAACATATGCTCAATTCTGGAAATGCATGCTATTATGCATTGCAGAGACTTTTGATGTCCAACTCCTTTCAAAAAACCTTAAACTGAAAATATATAAAACTATTATTCTACCAGTTATATTATATGGGTGCGAAACATGGACTCTTACTTTAAGAGAGGAAAGGAGATTAAAAGTATTTGAGAATAAAGTACTTAGGAAATTTTTTGGACCAAAGATAGACGAACAGACAGGTGAATGGAGAAGACTACATAACAATGAACTACATGGTCTTTATAGGAAGCCGGATACAATAAGAACAGTTAAGTCTCGTAGACTGCGATGGACAGGACATGTTGCGCGTATGGGGAATGAAAGACATGCATGGAAACTTCTTGTAGGAAAGCCAGAAGGAAAACGCCCAATTGGTAGACAAGAATGAGGTGGGAGAACAACATTAATTATGATATGAGGGAAGTAGATTATACAGGGAATGATTGGAAAGCATTAGCTCAGGATAGGGATGTATGGAGAGCTTATGTCCGCGCGGCCATGAACCTACGGGATTGATAGTGCCAGTGAGTAAATGTGTGAGTAAGTATTATTATTACTATTATTATTATTATTATTATTATTATTATTATTATTTTAAACATTACTATTTGAGAAAATAATTTTATTTATTCTACATTCCATGTAACGTAATGCTATGTTTTCCTTTACAGCCCTTACAAAAACATTTTATCTTAAATTATGATAATATGCCGAAGTCGTGCATAAGTAAAAGGAACATTAACGCTGTGTTTTCGTTGTGTGCGGAAACCGGAACACGAATAGAAATTAAATAGTTTAATATTAGACAAATGAAAGACGCCCATTTGTATGAATAATATTTACTCATATAACGGACATACTGTATAGAAATGTCAGCCTTCCTCTTCTTCGTGAAACGCGTCCATTTCAGGGTTCAGTTGAATGTTTTTTTATTGATGAAAATAGAAGGAAAGATAAGTATCTGGTTCATTTCAGAGAAGTATGTTACTTTTATAGAATATGAAATCGAACGGATTGGGCATTATGTAAAAACAATGGAAGAAAAAATAACAAAAAAATATATAAGGAAAAATATCTATCTATCTATCTTCGGGTTTTTACAGCTGCTGCCGTCTTCCCGTGCCAAACCTCCAAAGCCTAAGGTCTTGGGCATCTTCGATGCTTAGCCCTCTAGCTTGCATTACTGTCTTCATGTTTTCCTTCCATGTTAACCTTGGTCTTCCTCTTTTCTTCTTTCTTTTCGGATGCCATTCATATAGTTGCTTCGGCCATCGCTCATCTCCCATTCTTAAAACATGTCCTAACCACTTTAATTCCTTCTCCTCAATTCTTTCAATTATGCTTTCTTCTGCTTCCATTATGTTTCTAATTTCCTTATTTGTGACAGGTTCTAATTTAGACTTTCTGGCACTTCGTAAATAATCCATTTCTAGAGCTATTAGTCTATTCTTGTAGTACTTATTGATTGTCCATACCTCACTTCCGTACATTGCAACAGATTCCACCAATGTTTTACCAATATATTTTTTGTGTCTTTCCAAATATGCTTATCCCACCATATGGAATTTAATGATGATATTATTTTGCTACTCAATTCAATTCTATGTTTTATGTTCTCTTTGCCTATCCCTTCGATGTTATCCATAATCATTCCGAAAAAATATAATTAGTTATATTTTGGCTAAGAAATTTTAATTGTTTAATGTTTATTGTAAGATGTTGAATCTATTATTGAAATTAATTAATTCAGGATTACTGTTCACATGCCATAGATGATACAACTGAAGAGAAAATTTCTACCTAAACCGGGATTTGAATCTAAGATCTCCAGCAGACGCACTAAATATTGTGCTACTTATGCAATCCATTACATGAGACAAATCTTTCTATAATTGAAATTCTCCTGTGCCCCTATTAGTGAACTTCTATTCATATTATAACTGCATCTCTTCTATTAAGAAATTAAAAGGGGAGATCTTGGGTTCAATCCCAGTTTAATCAGATACCTACCTCGTTAGTTGTAATTAACTACATAATGCGAAATGTAAGCCTGAATATATTAATTTCATATTAAGTTTGTAAGTAGCTTATATGACACTAAATAAATCCCATTATAATGTTTCTCAGTAGAAGCGACCCTGTTGTAATGTGAATAGAGATTTCCTAATAGAGGTACACGGGAATTTGAAACAGAGAAAAATATGTCTCTTCCTGGAATGCATAGTAACACAATGGTTTTGTGCCCCAGCGCATAGCGCTGGAGACCTTGGGTTCAAATCCCGGTTTTGGGAAATGTTTTTGTCTTTATTTGCATTAATTTGTTGAATATTATTAACAATTGAGAATTCTTTACACAATAGAGTAGTTTCGATAGTGTCAATTCGGTTCCTTTCTAAGTTATAACATGTTTATAAGGTTTTATAATAATAAGGGAACGCTAATCGATCTCAGCACATTAGTAACAAGACATGTTAAATTCTTAGATACAATAAAATAACTCTTTTAAATGACCGATTGAGTTAGCGTTCGAAGCTCCTACTTTGGAGGTCCAGATGCCAAATATCGGAGTCAACCAACCTGACTGATTTTCGTCAATCTTCAGTTCAGAAGCTGGGTTGGATATATATACATCAGCTTACATTATTAATAAGTTTTAATACTATTTTCATTAAAAAAACTCCATTATTAATTTCACGGTGTTATGCACCAACCTGCTAAACGCTATTATTTTTAAATTAATAGTTTGACTGTTGCACTGGCTATTGAAATAAATATACGCACACTTTTTGCTCCAAATATTTAAATATAGCTTTATTATTAAAGAAAAATGTTAACGCCGTCTGTCCTATCAGAGATTCTATGTTTGCAACAAATGGCTATGAAACCAGATCATTATAAATGTTAAAATAAATTTTGCATCGTGCACCTAAGCGCCAAATATTCCCACTATTAGATAGTATAAGCATAATTGTCAAACAGGGAAAACAACTTGTAATGTCCAGTGTTGTAAGTTTGGTGCTATAATAAATAGTGAAGATTGATTTAAACTTTAAACGTATTTTTCTTCTAAATTAGATAATGACGCATAGCCGGTTGGTGCATAACGCCACATAATTGTTAAAGGAATTCTGTTAGTGAGGTGTTTCTGTTAGTCAATAGAACATTCTTCAGTTTATATATAATTGTAGGCTTTCACGGCCGGCGTCTTGATCCATATTTGGTTCGTCTTCCGGGCTTATAGGCCGTGGTCTGGTTGTCTTCTTACTCGCGTTTCGTCTACTGCTGCGATAGACCTCATCAGGAGATACTGCGTGCTCTCTGTGAACTCCTCAACAGTCGGCTGCAGACTGGCTGGTGGTTGGAAACTGTCTCTCTTTTTATAGCTAAACCCCGGGTGGTGGTGGGGGGGTTTCTGCGTGGACCGAGTTTTTTGCTGTTGTGCCGATTGCAGAAGTCATAGGCTTCGTTGTCGTGTTATGCAGTGCTGGGATCCAAATTTTGTTTATCTTCATGGTCTCTTCTTTTTTGTTGAAGGAATTTTTTATGTTTATATATTTCAATGGCTTCTCTGTATAGTCTGGTGTAGTAATGTGATGTTTGTGATAATACCTGAGTATCTTCGAATCTTATAATATGTTGTTGGTTATTCATCAAGTGTTCCGCTACGGCCGATTTTTCATTTTGTTTTAGTCTGCAGTGTCTCATGTGTTCTTGTAATCTTATGTTGATCATTCTTTTTGTTGTACCGATGTACACCTCTCCACAACCTGCACGGGATACGATATATACCGGCATGACTTAAAGGATCTCTAGTGTCTTTGGCTGGGCGAAGTATGTTGCTGATTTTTTGTGTTGGTTTGTAGGTTGTTGATATGTTGTATTTATTTAATAGTCGTCCAATTTTCTCTGTTGTTGTTTTGATATAAGGTAGGTAGACCTTACCATTTGTCTCTTCCTTGTTTTCGTTTTCGGACCTATATTTCTTGGGATTTATGGCTCGACGAAAATCTGTTTTGCTGTATCCATTGGTTAGAAAAGCTGCATGGAGATGATTGATTTCCTCTTGCAGATACTGTGGTTCCGAAATCCTTTTGGCTCGTTCAACCAGGGTTTTTATTATCCCACGTTTTTGTCTCGGATGGTGGTTAGACTGTTTATGTAGGTATCTGTCTGTGTGTGTATTTTTCCTGTAAACCTTGTGTCCAAGTGTCATGTCTTGGTTTCGGATTACCAAAACATCCAAAAACGGTAGACTGTTGTTTTGTTCTATTTCCAGGGTGAATTGGATGCTGGGACAAATCCCATTTATGTGTTTCTTGAAGTTATCTAGTTCCTCCTCGCCGTGCTCCCAAATGACGAAGGTGTCATCCACATATCTCAGCCAAACTGTGGGTCTTAAGGTAGCATTCTCCAAAGCCTGTTTTTCAAATTTTTCCATGTAGAAATTTTCTATTATGGGACTTAATGGACTTCCCATGGCCACGCCATCTATTTGTTCGTAGAATACACCTCTCCATTGAAAATAATATTCTGTGAGACATATGTTGTAGAGCGCTGCTATATCTGGAGGAAAGAGTTCTTGTAAGTATGTCATTGTATCTCCGATAGGTACCTTAGTGAATAATGCAACCACATCGAAGCTTAGTATTATGTCATTCGGCTTGAGTTTCAGAGTGTCTATCTTTTCTATGAAGTGCGTGGAGTCTCTTACAAAAGTGTCGGTTTTACCAATATATGGTTTCAGCAGTGAGGCGAGTTCATATGTAGGTGAACCAATGGCTGAAACAATAGGTCTGAGTGGTGTTCCTTCCTTGTGTATCTTAGGTAACCCATACAATCTAGGTGGCAATGCTTCTGATTTGCACAATCTTTTGTTTAATGTCTTCATCCATGATCCCACAGCAAGAGTTCTACGTAAATCTAATAAACTTATCAAGAGTTCCTCACTGGATGAAGACATTGAACAAAGATTGTGCAAATCAGAAGCATTGCCACCTAGATTGTATGGGTTACCTAAGATACACAAGGAAGGAACACCACTCAGACCTATTGTTTCAGCCATTGGTTCACCTACATATGAACTCGCCTCACTGCTGAAACCATATATTGGTAAAACCGACACTTTTGTAAGAGACTCCACGCACTTCATAGAAAAGATAGACACTCTGAAACTCAAGCCGAATGACATAATACTAAGCTTCGATGTGGTTGCATTATTCACTAAGGTACCTATCGGAGATACAATGACATACTTACAAGAACTCTTTCCTCCAGATATAGCAGCGCTCTACAACATATGTCTCACAGAATATTATTTTCAATGGAGAGGTGTATTCTACGAACAAATAGATGGCGTGGCCATGGGAAGTCCATTAAGTCCCACAACAGCAAATTTCTACATGGAAACATTTGAAAAACAGGCTTTGGAGAATGCTACCTTAAGACCCACAGTTTGGCTGAGATATGTGGATGACACCTTCGTCATTTGGGAGCATGGCGAGGAGGAACTAGATAACTTCAAGAAACACATAAATGGGATTTGTCCCAGCATCCAATTCACCCTGGAAATAGAACAAAACAATAGTCTACCGTTTTTGGATGTTTTGGTAATCCGAAACCAAGACATGACACTTGGACACAAGGTTTACAGGAAAAATACACACACAGACAGATACCTACATAAACAGTCTAACCACCATCCGAGACAAAAACGTGGGATAATAAAAACCCTGGTTGAACGAGCCAAAAGGATTTCGGAACCACAGTATCTGCAAGAGGAAATCAATCATCTCCATGCAGCTTTTCTAACCAATGGATACAGCAAAACAGATTTTCGTCGAGCCATAAATCCCAAGAAATATAGGTCCGAAAACGAAAACAAGGAAGAGACAAATGGTAAGGTCTACCTACCTTATATCAAAACAACAACAGAGAAAATTGGACGACTATTAAATAAATACAACATATCAACAACCTACAAACCAACACAAAAAATCAGCAACATACTTCGCCCAGCCAAAGACACTAGAGATCCTTTAAGTCATGCCGGTATATATCGTATCCCGTGCAGTTGTGGAGAGGTGTACATCGGTACAACAAAAAGAATGATCAACACAAGATTACAATAACACATGAGACACTGCAAACTAAAACAAAATGAAAAATCGGCCGTAGCGGAACACTTGATGAATAACCAACAACATATTATAAGATTCGAAGATACTCAGGTATTATCACAAACATCACATTACTACACCAGACTATACAGAGAAGCCATTGAAATATATATAAACATAAAAATTCCTTCAACAAAAAAGAAGAGACCATGAAGATAAACAAAATTTGGATCCCAGCACTGCATAACACGGCAACGAAGCCTATGACTTCTGCAATCGGCACAACAGCAAAAAACTCGGTCCACGCAGAAACCCCCCCCCCACCACCCGGGGTTTAGCTATAAAAAGAGAGACAGTTTCCAACCACCAGCCAGTCTGCAGCCGACTGTTGAGGAGTTCACAGAGTGCACGCAGTATCTCCTGATGAGGTCTACCGTAGCAGTAGACGAAACGTCGAGTAAGAAGACAACCAGACCACGGCCTATAAGCCCGGAAGACGAACCAAATATGGATTCTTCAGTTTGTTTCTATTGCAGTTAGTATGTGAGATAAGGTGGAAAATAATTCTTGTTCTAGCAAGTACTTTTCTTGAAACTTAGGTAATGGCACATGGCCGCTTGATGCATAACGACGTCTAATTGTTAAAATAATGATGTTACTGAGATGTTTCTGTTAGTCGATAGAAACTTCTTCAGTTTGTTTCTGTTACGATTAGTATCTGAAATAAGTTGGAATAATTATTGTTCTAGCAAGTATTTTTCTTGAAACTTAGATAATGGCGCATAGCCTGTTGATGCATTGTGACGTCTAATTGTTGTTATAATAATAATGATGTTAGTGAGATATTTCTGTTAGTCAATAGAAAATCCCTTCAATTTGTTTCTGTTACGAGTAGTATCTGAAATAAAATGGAAAATAATTATTGTTCTAGCCAGTACTTTTCTTGAAATTTAGATAATGGCACATAGCCGGTTGATTCATAACGCCGCCTAATTGTTAAAAGAATGCTGTTAGTGAGATGTTTGTGTTAGTGAATAAAAAAAAATTAGTTTGTTTCTGTTACGAGTAGTATCTGAGATAAGATGGAAAATAATTCTTGTTCTAGAGAAGTATTTTTCTTGAAACTTGGATAATGTCACATGGCTGTTTGATGCATAACGCCGCCTAATTGTTAAAAGAATGCAGTTAGTGAGATGTTTCTGTTAGTTAACGAAAATTCTTAACTTTGTTTCTGTTACGAGTAGTATCTGAGATATGATGGAAAATAATTCTTGTTCTAGCAAGAGGAATGCAACACTATAAATAATACTGACGTAAAAATGTGTTATAATTATTTTTTGTTACACGAATTTTGAATAACACATGTTCACGGAACAGGAGCTTGTAAACGTGATGGTAGCAGCTATGAACATACTAAACATCATATAATTTGTAATGGAGTAACGTTTGTATGGATAGTACACACACGTATGAATCCCTGCACGCATCACCACTCCATATGTACTTCATAATGCCCCAGTGGTTCACGTATACAATTACAATGATAAGCTCTTAGTTCTCGGCACACAAATCTAATTTATTTTGGTGCAAACTCCATACTGAATAAAACACACTTGAGCGTTCGTTCCATGAAATCTAATTTAAGTATTTGTCACACAAAACCACGACTTGGATTTCATCAAATCGTCCACTTTTCAATATTACTATAAATGTTTTAATAACAAGGATACACAACTCTAGGTAGGAAAGCATTCCTTTTTTTATTAGTAGAATGAATCATCGGTTTTGTAAATAATGAATCACTGGTTACAAAATCAAAGAACGCATGCTCTTATTCATAGACCAACAATAAATCCATGATACCGGATACCAAAAAAAAAAAAAAACTGTTAGTCTGCATGTTATATGGATGCGAAATATTGACTCTAACATTGAGAGAGGAGGAAATATTACGAGCATTTGAGAATAAAGTTCTTATGGTTTTTTTGGACCAAGATGAGCAGACAGGCGAATGGAGAAGACTTCTTAACAGTAAAATACATGGACTTCATAGGAAACCATATATAATAAGAAGAGTGCTGTGAGCAGGACATGCGGCACGAATGGGGAATGAAAGAGGGCATGGAAGCTTCTTCTGAAAACAGAGAGGGAAATCTTCCCGTTGGTAGACCAAGAATCAGGTGGGAGAATAAAATGTATCAAAATGAAAGTGAAATAGTAGTAGTAGTAGTAGGACTTTATTAGACAAAAAGTAAGATATTTACAATATTATTTACAAATATGGGTCGCACGGGCAGTAAGCCGTACGTGCTGTTGACAGTCCGTTACAATAAAGTAATAATTGGTACTAGTGTAAATAAAAATAAACAAAAACAGCAATAACATTACAATTACATAAAGAAAACACAATAATATTACAATTAAGTAATAACACAATAGCAATAACATTACAATTACATAAAGAAAACACAATAATAATATTACAATTAAATAATAACACAATAGCATTATACACTAAAAACATTAACCTTACAATTACATAAAGAAAACACAATAATATTACAATTAGATAATAACACAATAGCATTATACACTAAAAAACATTAACATTACAATTACATAAAGAAAACACATTAATATTACAATTAAATAATAACACAACAGCATTATACACTAATTAATTTATATATAATTGTTAATAATTAATGGTATTGCATTTTGATAACATATATTTATTCATGAATGAGTGTTGTCCTTATTTTCGCGTTTTGTCCAGAAATTTACCGAGGTTTATCCAATTTTCTGGATTTACCAATAACTCGTAGCATGCCAATCTTTCCCGATTTGAATTTAGAAATCTTTCTGGTAATAACTGATGTCTCCAATATTCTAAATCATTACATTTTCCTAATATATATATCTCATCTTCAAATTTCCCGCACATTGGACATATTCGCATATCGTGATCGTCGCTAATTTTTAGAAATTTCCATGCCCCTAGCCTAAACCAAGCAAGCCCTGATCTCTCCTTAAATCCTAGGTTGAGTATATACGATTTCTTTCCCCAGACGTGTTTTAGGTCTCTTTGTAAACACAGTGAGCGTTTTCCTGTACATTCGGCGAAGGTATCTTGTTGATTTACATCTAAGTACCTCCTCCTTATTTTTCTCCACACGTTCTTGCGATTTTCAGTCCCTTTTTCCCATATCCAGCCCATCCCAATCTTTTGGAGTTCTCTCCTAACCTCGTCTGCCCAAAATTTAACATCTATGTTTTTAATTTGGTGGTCGTAGCAAATTGCTCTAAGCATTGTTTGTTCACCTTGGATTACTCGCAACCAGTATTTGAGTACACGAATTTTACAGTTAATGTCGTCCTGGAATGACCCGAATTCATATAAAATTCCACAGTTAGAAACGGCCTTACTAAGTCCTGTAATATACTTTAGAAAATGCGTATATACCTTATTTAGTATTTCCGTTCTTTGGAAACCCAAAATCTCACTACTATAGTGCATGACTGGCCTGACCATAGCTCCATACATTTTTTCTAATGTGCTGACTGGAATATCAGGCACTCGACCCAGAATACCGAGTACACTGTTAAGTTGTCCCCTCCCTTTAAATAATGCTATATCAATGTGTTTTTTCCACTTTCCATTCATTTTCAACGTCGTACCAAGATATTCGAAATGTTTCACGTTTTGAAGAACTTGATCTCTGTATTTCCATTCCTCTGTTCTACCATAAACCGTCCCATTTTTAAATGTCATTGTTTTTGTCTTACTAGCATTTACAGTCAATCCCCAATTCCTACAGTATATTTCCAGTAGGTCAAGACCTCTTGCAATCCCTTGATTGTCTTGGAACAGATAATTAAATCATCTGCATACAACAGGACTGGGATTCTAACATTTCCTATCTCCGGAGCCTCAATTTCTCCTTCTAGCATTACGTCTACAATATCATCAACGAATAGATTAAATAGCATTGGTGATAAAATGCAACCTTGTCTCACTCCCCGATTGGCTTCACTGTTCTCTGTAATGTGCCCTTGGTCTACTTTTATACAAAATTTAACATATTTATAAATTGACATTAAAGCATGTATCATTTTACGAGACAATCCTTTCCGATTTAATTTTCCCAAAGTGCGCTTCGGTCCACAGTATCAAATGCCATCTTAAAATCAATGAATGACAAAATAATTTGCCCCCCTTCATTTTCAGATTGTCATCAACTAATGTTCTCAGAACAAATAGGTTGTCCACCGTGGAGTACCCTTCTCTAAAACCTGCCTGATATTTTGAGAGCCTATTGTTCTCTTTAGCCCATTGTCTGATTCGTTCGTAAAGTACTTTACAATATATTTTTCCGAACACTGACAAGAGACAAATTCCCCTATAACTTTCTGGTATCTGTGCCCCACCTTTCCCTTTGTATAGCGGTTGGATGACACCTGTCGCCCAGGCTTCCGGATAATCTCCTCCATTAAAAAGTTTGTTGAACGCAGTTTTCAAAACGTCTAATAATTTATTGGATGATATCATATTTTTCAAGAATTCCCCTGGTATTCCATCAATTCCAGGTGCTTTACCATTCTTTAAACATTTAATGGAAGAAACCACTTCATTTTTCGAAATATCCTGATCCAGTAATTGAATATGAATTGGGTCAGGGATCTCAACTATATTTCCTTGATTATATATTAACCTCTCATTTCCCAGCACCCTATCAAAGTAACTTCTCCATTCCCCGGGCGTTATTCTTGTCCGATTTATGGACTTTACTTTGAGTTCCCTTATCGCTTTCCATATGTCCGCAATGTTCCCACTTTCAGTCGCGACTCTCATTTAAGTGAAATAGATTATACAGGGAATGATTGGAAAACATTAGCTCTGGTTAGGGATGTGTGGAGAGCTTATTTCCGTAGCAGTTCGATAGTGCCGATGAGTGATTTGGTTAGTGACTTGGTTAGTTAGTATAGTAACTGAGTAAAACGTGGACTTTTAAGTGGCTAATTTCAAGTGTATATACCATACTAGTAAAAAAAAGATATAACCAGGAGACATATTCATTACTATTGATAATCTTAAGAGAGCCGGACTGATTACTTGTTGACGACGAAAGCAAGACAAAGGGATAAACGATTTGGTATAGTAGATAAAATCAATATGGCAACCTGGAACATAAGAGGACTAGCACACAAGAAAGGACAATTAATACATGAATTGAAGAAACAGAAAACAAATATATGTATCATTACAGAAACAAAGAAAAAACTCAAAGGCAATTCAGAGCTGGGAGAATATATCTTATTTTATAGTGGAGTACCGCAAAATAAAAGAGCAGCAGCTGGTGTTGGAATACTTTTAAGTGATAAATGGAGAAAAAGAGTCCATAGTTACAAGTTTGTGTTTGAAAAGATAATTAATCTCAGAATAAAATGTAAAAGAGGATATTTGACAACTGTTGGTGTATGTGCCCTGGAAGAAGGGAAGAAAGAAGATAGCATAGAATTTTATGAGCAATTGAAATCGCACTTACAGACTATCAACAAATCAGACTACATTGCCATATGCGGAGACTTTAATGCACGTATTGGAAAGCATCCATTTGAAAAAATTATAGGTACTAATGGTGAGAATATACTGAATGAAAATGGAAAGGCTTTAAGAAATTTTGCAATTCTCAATGAATTAAAAATTACAAATACATTCTTCTAACACAAGGATATCCACAAATATATATGGGCTGCAAGAGGAACAAAATCCATAATAGATTACGTCCTCGTAAATGCAAAACTAGCTCCCCAAGTTATAGACACATGTTTTTAGGTGGTATGATACCCTGAACAGATCATTATTTAGCTGTGACGAACATAATTGTCCCAGCAAAATGGATACATAAGAAAAAGAAAATAAAAAAACAATGTAGAAAATAAATACTATTTCAAAGCCCATTTACTCCAAGAAGACAGTATAAGGAGATTACACTATGCTAGACTGTTTGGCTTACAAGGACCAAAGACCTATTAGCAAAAATGTGGAGCAAGAATGGGAAGACCTAAAAGAATTAATATTAAAGGTACAAAATGAAGTATTGGGTAAAAGATATCCTAGAAGGAATAAAAAAGGTCTGCCAGTCTGGAATGAAGAAATTCAAAATATCATAAATGCTAAGAAAAAAGCATATCTGAAATTTTTGCAGACCAGGTCAAATAATGACAGAATAGAATACAAACACAAATGTGTTATAGTGAAAAAGAGAAGTAAGAAGAATTAATCATGATAGATGAATCATGATATGTAAGGGACAGATATATACGATGTCACGGCACACAAATTAAAGCACGCTAAATATTAAAACATCTAAATAAATCCGAAAAATATAGAGTACAACTTAATAATATAACAGAAAAAGAATGGCTTAGATACAATAAAGATTTGTGGACAAGCTCAGATAAAACAATTGCGGAGGATCAAGAATGTGAAGAATATGCAAACAGGGACCCAATAGAATTTAATGAATTCGAAGAAGCGCTTCACTCTTTTAAAAAATAGAAAAACTCCAAGAAGTGATAGAATAAACGTTGAGATGGTCAATACGCCCCCTGGAAATAAAATTAAGATTTTTAGAAAACTAAATATATGCTGGATTACATGTAAAGTACCGACGGAATGGAGAAGAGGAATATAGTGTACATAGTTTTTAAATAAATAATAGTTTTAAAAAACTAAAGGAACACGCTTTATTAGAAAAATAAAAAATGAAAAATAATTTTAATTTCCAATACGCTTGGGATAAAATTAAAGTGGTCAACAAAAAAATCATCTCCAACACATATAGAATAAAACTAGAGTTATCAACAAAAAGAAAATAATTTTACCATCAAAAGCGTGGGGTGCTCTATATCAATTAATATATTTGATAATAAACAGATATTGGTAAAAGTAAGCTCTCTAAGAAGAAAATGTAAAAATCATAAAAAGCACCCCACGCTTTTGATGGTAAAATTATTTTCTTTTTGTTGATAACTCTAGTTTTATTCTATATGTGTTGGAGATGATTTTTTTGTTGACCACTTTAATTTATCCCAAGCGTATTGGAAATTAAAATTATTTTTCATTTTTTAGTTTTCTAATAAAGCGTGTTCATTTAGTTTTTTAAAACTATTATTTATTTTTTATTTTTTAGTTTTAATATTTTACAGAATAAGATAAAAATGTAAATATCTTTAAATTCGATACTATTGTAGTATGAGCTAAAAGTAATACTCTTCTATAACCCCCCCCCAGCCGGATTTGAACCAGCGACGTATGGATTACTGAAATTATATACCACTAAGAGTTCACTGCTCTACCAACTGAGCTCTTACAACGATTGACTAAAAAGTCGACAAGTCCGCAACCTATTATACCAGTTTTATTTTTTTTTATTTTCGGATGATTCTGGCCAGGATTTTAGAAACAAAATATGAAATTATTGTATTGTCACGGGTCCTCTACACGTATACAAAGTTTCAAGTCGATCCAATGTTTCTAAGTGGGTGAAAATCGCGTTGAAAGATTCCGTTACATTGATACAAAAACACTTTTTTTTGATTTTCTGATGATTATGGCCAGGATTTTAGAAAATAAATATGAAATTATTGTATTGTCACGGGTCCTCTACAAGTATACAAAGTTTCAAGTCGATCCAATGATTTTAAGTGGATGAAAATCGCGTTGAAAGATTCCGTTACATAGATAGATAGATAGATAGATACAGGTCAAGCTAATATAAAGCTTGTAAAATGGAAATAGACAACATTGTAATAGTTATAGGGGTATCGGCCTTCGGAACGTGGCGTATAAAACATGCGCAAACATTTTCACTCGTAGAATAAATCCAATTAATGAACACTTTATACGCAATGAACAATGAGCTTTCAGGAAAGGGCGTTCCTGCACCGATGGCATATTTATAATGTAGCAACGTGTCGAAAAAAAGGAGGGAACACAACTTACCTACTTTTATATTTGTTGATTGTGATAAAGCTTTCGATAGGGTAAGCCCAAAGAAATTATGGATCATTATGGAAACGAGTGGATATCCAAATCACATTATAAAAGTAATTAGAAGTGTGTACTCCAAAATAACCATCAACATTGACAAAGGAATAGTGATGAATAATATTTCTGAAGAAATTAACCAATGTGTAAGACAGGGATACCCATTATCTTTGGCTTTGCTTAGTATGTATGTTGGCCACGCTATTAAAATGCGGCAAAATTACTTAATTGAAAATTTTAAAATAAATGACAAAGTTTTAAACACGATTTTATTCACAGATGACCAGGCTATTTTAGTTCATCAGAAGATAATCTCCAGAAAGCTGCAAACCAATTAGAAAAAGTAGGCAAAGAACAGAATTTAAACATTTCATGTACAAAAACAAAATCAATGGCTTTTCGAGGAAAAATCATCTGAGATGCAAAATTGTGATAAATAATAATATCATTGAACAAGTGAAATCCTACAGCGATTTGGGTTTTAATGTATCATACTGCCAGAAGGAAGATATAAATACAAAAGTACAGAAATTTCTAAGAATGTGTGGAACAATAAGAAGAACTCTAAAGAATAAAACAACTCAGGATACTCAACTGAAATTTTATAAAGTCATGACCGTTCCTACTATTATCTATGACACTGAAAATTGGATCTTGACTCATTCAGATAGGGAAAAAATAGAGACAGCGGAGATTAAATGTTTAAGGCCAACGGCAGGCTGCGCTCTTATGGACCAGAAAAGAAGCTCTTAGATAAGAGATCAATTAAGTATTTTTAAATTGACGGATAAAATTGACAAACAAAGACAAAATTTGTACGAATATGTACTAGGAATACCTTGTAAAATGATTTTAAACTACAGACCCACAGGATCTAGATGTCAAGGAAGACCATTTGCTAGATGGAAAGACCAAATCTCTTGAAGTCGGAACGGGCCAGAGGGCCTAAGCCTTGATGTTGATGATATGTTTTTTACTTAAGTTTCGGTTCAGACGGTTTACCTATATTTCTTGTATGCTGCTTATTTAAATAAATGTACCTTATAAGCCATTCTTTTTTCAATGAAATCACTATTTGCCTCATTTTCATTCACGGAGGATTTAAAATAATTGTTGTATTTACCATATAATGGTCTGAATTAATCCTCATCTCTGTATACATGCACATGTGTAAGTGATCGTGTGCCTCTACCAGGCCATATGTATATATTGGTATCTTTTTTTTTTACGAAAGAAAGTATTCATGATTTTTGTTACCATTCTGATTAAGCGATTCGTCTCCATATTTTCCAACACCCCATACGAACATTACTATCCCCTGTAACTATTATACAGTCATTTTTGTTAACATAATTTTATGAAGTTTGTACAGCATAATAATAATAATAATAATAATAATAATATAATAATAATAATAATAATAATAATAATAATAAAATTGGTATGAAAATCTTTGCCTTTTTCTGGATCATATGTTCCTATAATAATCATGTTCCCTTGAAGGGCTTTCAATATTACAATTAATATTTTATCATTTACGAACGTGTAATACTGTATTCGATTTTCAATTCTTTATTTATAACAATTGGTCTTCGGCTATTTGCTATTTTGTTCTACTCTGCTCCATAACATGATCATATCATCAATGTCTGTAGGCCCCCTAGGCTTATTTTTTCTATCAGAAAGTAATTAAATGTCTATATTGTTTTCCATTATTTCTATTATATCATGCATCTTTGTATATAATCCTCTTACATTCCATGTCTTAACATTCATGCTCTCTGTTATATCCTTTCGTTTGTCTTTATTCCTTTAAATATTTCCTTAAAATTGTCCATTTGTCGGTTTCGTTTTGAATTTTGGTGTAATAGAGTAGTCCTCCTAAGACGCCACCAACGCACAGTGGTCCAGAAACCGATTCGATGAGGTCAAAATTAATTACTAGCCACGTAATCAATGTACATCGCTGAAAATATGCTCAGATTTTCATGATATTAAATTTACTCTACCCAAATTATATAAAGTATGTAAATAATTAATGGTTTTCACATGACACACTCACATGACACTAATGTTATACGACTAAATCTACAACTAACATTTACATATAAAATTACCATTTTACTCTTTTGTTGCCAAAAATGTTAATAAAATAACAAAACCTGCAAGTACCCTCAATCGCTTTTTCTATATGTGACACTGCTTCCTATCTTCTTCTGATACAAATGCAGGACTTTTTAAGTGACAACCTTCTTCTACTGTTGATTACGGGATATAAAGTGTTGAGTAGCATATAGGACAGATCTTACATTGTTTGCTGTCTGGTACGTTTTTGCTTGTAGGTACTATGTCTGAAAAACCATCACGTCCCCATCTAAACGTTCCTAATAGGTGAGACGAAGTGTCTGATCCAACATAAATTTGCTTTAATCTGTTACGTTGAATGCTTAAAATACGTTTAAGGATGTAATCAGGATAGCTTGCAAATTCATTTGTGCGGAATTTTCAGAAATTTCATACATTTAGGCTAGACCCTTAACACTTTTTTATTATTTTATTTTGTATTTAAGAAATAGGATCATTTTGGTGATAAAATCTCAAATTGAGATGATATTTCAAAAAGACAAGTCATTAAAGGTTTGCGAAGAAAGGATTGCTTCTACATGAAAGCCCCTGGCTAATCTGTTCATGAGCGGATTTGAGACACACCTAGAAAAATAATTACAATACTTCCCTAAGTTGTGGCTCAGATATTTTGATGCATTTTTGCTATTTTTAACATAAAATTGTAATGTTAAGAAATTCCTTGATTTGATAAATTACCCATTTCCCAATATGAGTTTCACATATGAAGAAGATATTGAATGGAAGGTTGTTTCTATTTGGACATTTTAATAAATTAGGAAAGATTATAGATTGGAATTTCGTTATCACTGCTGATTCTCATCATTGTACACAATATAAAATGAGCAGTTTCAATTTTTTAGTTCACCAACATACTACCTTTCCCTTAAGTAACATTAGATATTGTAAAAATCATTAAAGATATATATATATATATATATATATATGTGTGTGTGTGTGTGTGTAATGGTTTTAATGAAAATGTTATTGATAATTTAATTCGGAAGTTGAGTTTAATGATTCCCGACCTTCCATTATGATATATAATAAAGGTTAATTTTACCGGATGCTATACCGAATGGTTTGAGCAAGATTTTTATAGGATTAGGTACTTAATTAGTTCACACATGCGGTCCATCGTTAAAGAGTATTCTCGGAAATCTTAAGGATAAAGTTGATTTTTTAAAAACAAAAATCCGGTATTTATGAGATCTGGTCTAAAAACTGTGAAAACAAGTATGTTGGACAAACAAGAAGATATATTTTAACCAGATTTTATGAACATATTGCACATTTTGGATTGAATAGAATTGATAAATCTGAAGTTGCTCAACATATTTCCAGTCACGGTCACATTATTGATAAACGTAATCTCAGGCTGGTTAGACCGGTCATTAACTTTAAATTCCTTTACGTCCTTGAAAGTTTAGAAATGTATAAAAACAAAGATAAAATTATGAATAACGACAGGGGCCCTATTCCAGTCAGCGCCCTCTTTTCGTTAATTAAAAGCGAGAAGGATTAGTTCTAAAATGTCAATGTTAGTTCAAATCAATTATGTTATGTGATGTAATATTTAATTTTAGGAAGTACTATTTTGAAGTTATTTTAATTAAATTATTTTCAGTTTAATCATCATACCTCAATATTAATGTTGATTTGTTCTTGGACATGTTTCAAAACAAATCTGTTTTGTCGTCAGGTTGTCCAGATTGGTTAGATTTATGTTGCACAACCTGGATGTCGATGTGGTTGTGACGTAGTTTGTTTTTATCTGATATTTAGTTTACACGTTTCAGTTTGTTTACCTTCAGTCAATATTAAGTCTTGACAATGGTAGTGTCGCTACTGAAACGAGTTATCTGTTTTAACCTTTTAAAATAGTGATTTTGGTTTTTATTGACTTTGTATAATATTTATGTTTTGTATCAATAAGGTTGCTGTGAGAGTGGTTAATATTAGAATTTTGATAGTGTAAGTAGAAATAATTTATGGAATATACTAGAAATGAAAGGAATTCCTCAACACCTTATTAGAGCAATTCAGAGTGTATATATAGAAACACAGTTTCTTAAAGTTTAAACTAAGACTGCAGGATAAAATTAGTAAACAAAACATAGAAATAACCCAGGGAAGTAAGACAAAGGGTGTCCATTGTCACCAGTAATTATTTAATTTCTACTTGGACCATGTCATAAATGAATGGCAACAAGAACAACTAATATAAAAATACTGTCTTGACAAACTGTTTTTTGCGCAGACGACTCACGTAATAATGAAAGCATCAGAAAATACTTTACAGCCAATTATTCCTTTATACATTAAATAATATATCTCTAACATACAATTTTAAGAATATCCTGATCTAAAATATTAGCTCTGAAAGGGGACAATGTGCAATTAAGAACAAGAATAACGTTTAAAAATGTCATATATGACCAAGTTAAGACTTTTAATTATTTGCGGCTGTCATTTAGGCACTGACAGCAATTTAGATACACCACACCTAAAAATACAACGATTCAATTATCTATGTGGCACAATTAAACGCACTTTATTGAATAAGGCTAGAAAATAAACTATTTTGAAGTTTACAAAGTATTGGCAGTTCTATCTCTCATCTATGGATGTGAAACCTGGTCATTAACAAAGGTAGATAGTAACCAAATAGAGGCTGCTGAAATGAAGATGTTGAGAGCAATAGCAGGATTCCAAAGGACCGATAAAATGAAAAATGACGGTATAAGAACAGAACTTAATGTATTAATATCTGTGAAGGAATAAAATATTATTAAAATGCTTATCTTCAGCACGTATTACGAATGAATGAACAGCGCATACCAAGAAGAATGTATAATTATAAACCAAAAGGAAGAAGAATGTTGGGAAGACCATTGAAGAGATGGAAGGACCATTTCGACCTATAATGAGATCGGAATAGGCCATTTTGCTTAATACTTGTTGTTAATGATGATTTCTTGCAACTCTGCTTAACATATATATATATATATATATATATATATATAATTTGCTTACTTGATATAGTCAGCTACTAGATGGCAGTGAAGACAGTGTTCTCGCGACATCTAGTAATAATGGAGAGTATAATACATATATAAGAAAAATAAGTGTTTGAATTGGATTCGCCTGGTAGTGTAATGGATATCACGCTGAGGTACAGACTCAGAGATCCGGGTTTGAATCCCGTCCAGGCATTTATTTTTCTTATCATATCATATATATATAATGTCTCTTTGTAAATTTATTGTCGACATAAAGCTCCAAAACTAGTTCCGAAGGAAGCATAATTAGCAGCTTATTTTTAAATTGATACTTTCATAATTCTTGTGGCCCTTTCAGTTGAGAATTTCTGTAACTGTTTTACTATGTTTGGAGCAAATCTCTTCTTTTCGTGATATACCTCACTTGCTTAGCGACTGGCAATTCTTTCAATAACATCAACCATGATTCGAGGGATGTAGATTATACAGGGGATGATTAGAAAACATTAGCTCAGGACACGGATGTATGGAGACATTATGTCCGCGCGGCCATGAACTTGCGGTTTGATAGTACCAGTGAGTTGGTTAAAGAGTATACAATTTCAGTTAAAGTCATTATACATTGGTTTAACTTTGTTGTTTTATTATTTGTTTTATCTTCATTTAAATAAATTTCTTCGTTTCATTCATTTTTTAATTTCGTTTTGTTCGCAAACAGCATAAATGGATGGTATATTTCATCACAATTTCGTGGTTGTTCTAACAAGAGGACTTTCAACCTTTATTGCCGAAACCTACCTTGAAACTTCTTGCAGATAAGTGTTGTGATGTACAAAGTTCGTTTTTAACTGCAAGGCAGTACTCTCCAACGCCAAATCTCTCGTCTAAACTATATGGAAGTAACTAATTAACTAACTGACTCACTCACTGGCACTATCGAACCCGTAGGTCCATGGCTTCGGACATAAGCTCTCCATACGTACCTATCATGAGATCTTTTTCAATAATTTCCTGTATAATCTAGTTCCCTCAAATCATAGTTAATGATATTTCCCACCTCATTCTTGGTCTACCAACTGAGCGTTTTCTCTCTTGTTTTCCTACAAGAAGCTTCCATGCACGTCTATCATTCCCTATTCGTGCCACAAGTCTTGTCCATTGCAGTCAACTAATAGGAAAGTAACACAACACCTAAATTGGTAGATTGGACAACCCTCAGGACCTGCCGTCAGCGCTGCGTCCAAACTCACTTTACTCCGCTCTTACTGATGCAGGGAGTCCATCTGCTCCGTACAATGGGTTGACATTGCCAAATTCTGGTTTCGCGATTTTGGTGCCTTCTGGTTAAACGTGACATTCTTTCTTTATTTTTTTTTGACAGGGTCTTGCTCATCAGAACGCTTATCTGGGAGACACTTCATGATAGGTTTTGGCATGCAATGTTTGAGAGTTCGATTGTGGGATATCATCAAAGTGTGTTTTGTATTGCAGGTGGGCTGGATGAAGGCCGAAGATCAAACTATTCTGGCTCTTCACAACAAAGTTGTCACTCACAATGCACGCATTAGCGTTACGCACGACAATCACAGGACGTGGCAACTGCATATACGACAGGTTAAGGAGTCAGATCGCGGCTGTTACATGTGCCAGATCAACACCAGCATCATGAAGAAACAAGTGGGCTGTGTAGACGTGCACGGTGAGTTTTTGAATGCAAGTTGTACTATGTTTATTAGTAGACCTCGGATTTCAGGCAAAAACCTATTAAGTTGTATTTACGTACTTCATGTATTTACATGATAAAAAATGGTGGTCCTATAGTGCCAAAAATGCTTAAATTAACATTAGAACCTATTTTTCCTATATTCCTGAAATTATTATATTTTATTAATGAATCGAATAAAAAGTCTTTATTACATTCTGTCAAACTAAAATATTTCCATATTCGTTTTCATTATCTTCAACAGTAAGTTCTTGAAATACTTAAAAAAATACTTTAAAATTAGAAGATTTAAATCAATTAACTGATTATACATACAATTTGCATCTTCTCCGTCCTGGGTTTGGAAGACAACAAAAACATAGAGTATTTAACAAATGACCCACATGAATTATATATTGATGGGGTAAAGATAAAGAAGAGCGATGGTTACTGTTATTTGGGATCAATTATAGAGGAAGATGGAACATCAAATAAAGAAAGAGGAAAAAGGATTAGTAATGGAAGAAAACCCATAGTAATGTTAAACTCTATACTATAGAGTAAAATCATCATTAACAGAACAAAACAACTATTTTTTAAGTCCATAGTAGAAAGTATGTTATATAGATCGCACGTTTAGACCATGGCCAAACAACATAACAGAATAACTGCAGTTGAAATGGATTTTTAGAGAAGAGCTGCGAGAAAATCTCGACTGGAAAGAATTAGAAGTACAGATATTAGAAAATGGATGAATGCAGAAAGAAGTATAATGGATGAGATTGAATACGGAAGGCAAAATGGTATGGATACGTAAGAAGAATGCAGGATCAAAGGCTGCCTATACTTGGAAAATTGAAAGGAGAAGCAGAAAAGGAAGACCAAGAATAACCTGCAAGAATAACATTCAAAATTCAATGAGGAAATTTGGTGTAACGAATGAAGACACAGAGGAGAGAGAACGATGGAGAAATTTGATTAAGTGACATTCATGAATGTTTGTTGCAAATCGATAGTCTATATGTCCGTAGTCATATATATATTTTTTTTTCTAAAAAAACTCATGATAATTACTAAGATAGGTTGGAGAATACCCTCAATTATCAGGAAAATTCTATAAATTAATGAATGAGAAAACAATTAAAAGGGCCCGGAAGAACTTTCTTAAAACCAGTTACACGGGACGCTATGTTAAACTTCCGGAGTCTCTGAAAACAGCCCCGTACTGTGTCTCTGTGTGTGTGTGTGTGTGTGGGTGTGTGTGTCTGTGTGTCACTAGCGGGGTGCTGTCCATTGAACGGCTGGGACAAAACTCATTTCATTATGTAAGAACATTGCATCATGCCGAAAATTCCAGCTTCCAAATCATGTTTAATTAAACAGTGGATAAATGAGTTTTCCCATTTCACATTGGATGGAAAAAATATATTCTGTGACGTTTGCAACAAACACGTGAGTTAATTTTGTTTCACAATTCCCTCTAAAGTATGTACTTAACTCTGCGGATATAATGTGTTTAATGGGCAAATCTACAATTTTTTGTATGTTTATAATTTTAAAAACACTAAACCAAGAATACTTGTCAATGATTAAATTTTATTTTATAATATAGGCTACTATGTTTAATAAATATAATTTCATAAAGTTAAAACTTTATTACTTGATGAAAACATTAATTAATAATACCTATTAAATTGATAAATTGCGTAATAAAATTAGTAAACATGATGCTGGCTAATAGTATATTATGATGGGAGGAAAATTTTTAAAAACCGAGCGATAGTGAGGCTTTTAATTTAAGAGATTCTTAAAACACTTCACAAACGTGTGTTGTACAATATTTTTTGCACGATGGTGTTTTAAAAATAATATATAAAATAAAATAAAAACATCTTTGTGGGAGATATTTCCGTTCAATATAAACAATTGACAAACTTTAACAGTGTGGGCAATGTTTATTAGTTGAAACTACAGAAGGCCATGAGACCAATTAGTGATAAAATGGCGCCAAGAATGTATTTATTGTTTTATATTGTTTCAAATGAAGTTAATTCAAAATGCTGTGATTATTTCTTATAATGTATATTAAGAGGACATTTTGATATTTTTATATACATTGTATGTAATATATATTAAGGGTAGTGGTTATACTTCCCGCACGCGGTTAGTAATATGTAATATTACAGTGTAGTTATTTAGATTGGCAACCCCGAAATGCAGGAAGTTGAACTTTAAATCATCGGTCGCCATTATTCTAAGTACGACAAAACGCACTATCGCGCAAAAACTATATTTTTAAAACCTACTTTCCAAGTGATCAGAACTTATTGTAGACACCTGAAATAATATTTTTAGAACCTAAAAATATGTGTTTACTTATTAGTAATACATATCAATTGCCTATATTTGACACAGTACTAAATGAACATGTTCACTTCAATTTTATGATATACATTTTCTAAAGGTGATGACTGTTTTTAGTAATACTTACTTACTCACTGGCACTATCAAACCCGTAGGTTCATGGCCGCGCGGACATAAGCACTCCATACATCACTATCCTGAGCTAATGCTTTCCAATCATTCCGTGTATAATCTACTTCCCTAAAATCATAGTTAATGTTATTCTCCCACCTCATTCTTGGTCTACCAACTAGGCGCCTTTCCTCTGGTTTTCCTACAAGAAGCTTCCATGCAAGTCTTTCATTCCCCATACGTGCAACATGTCTGTTTTTAGTAATTGGTTAATTAATTCAAATTTAATTAATTGATATGAGTGAGCTTCGCACAATGTGCATTTAAAGAGCATCTGGTAAATAATATGTGTTTTACGAACACACTGATGGGGCATTTTCTCGCTCGGCATTTTGTGTCACTCGGTTAAGCACAGTCATTGTATAAACATGTAGGAACTTCGGGTATTGTGGAATAAATAAGGAAGTTGAATTATATTTAATTACAGTAATTATCAATAGTGTTATAACTGTGAAATAGCATTGTTATATTAATAACATATGTAAACGTCTTCATAATTTAATTTTTTTTTACATTACAAGAAAGGTTCACTTTAACCTCCACATTCGGGTAAAGTGGACCCCAGAGTCGACGTTAACTCTTAGTCAATTTTAAGTTTATTTACTCCATTAATGTATACCGACAGGCACAGATTAATCTGAAAATATTTATGGCTGATCGTAATTAAACAGCGTTGATTTTTATTTAATGTTTTGAAATGATGAGTGTACAAGAGGAGCCGGACATCGTAGACATTGTAGAAAATAAAAGATTACAGTGGTATCGCCATGCAAAAAAATGCCAGAGCAAAAACTTGCCTAAAATTGTTATGGATTGGATCCCAATGGAAAGTAGGAAGAGACGAAGACCTAAGAAAGCTTGGATAGAAGGGGTACAAGCGGCTATAAATATCAGAGGATTCGAGGAAGATCAATGGATGGACAGAGAGGAATGGCGTTTGGTTTCCGGAAGACGGTGGCAGCTGCAATGATACCGGATGATGAAGAAAAATTATTGTTCACTCGTCATTCAACTGCAGAAAGCAACGGTCTTTGCGTTTAGGATATTAAAAGAAATAATTAAGTGTATGGTTTTACATATAATATCCTCATTGATAAAATATACTTATTCGTGTAAAGTGGACCCATGTCCACTTTTACCGCCTCTTGAAGGGTCCACATTAACGGAATTCCTTTGTTATGTTTAATTGTTTTTACAGCCGCCGCACAGAGGAGTAAATACGTTAAAAAACTGGTAAAAAGTCTAAAACATGAAGTTAATTATCAACCGCAAGTGATCCTGAATTTTCAACCTTAATAATCGATATATCTATCTGTTAAACACCAAGGTCACCCACGTGCATGCTTCACCCCCCAGTGTTTAGTCGAAACTCATTGTCGAAACCTCACGTCTGAATTCAGCGCTTGTATTAGTTTACTGGATTACAATTGAAATTGTGCTTTCGGGCGTTGGTGTGTAGAGAAAAAGCATTATGAATCTGGGAGTAGAAAGTAGGAAGATCATTTTAATCTAGTAGGTTATTAATTTGCAGTTTAAGTAATGTATACATATGAAATGAATATATATGAACTGTAAATTGGCATTTGTTTTTATGAAATGCTTAAACAATCGTGTTTTTGTTTACTTGTCGAAGGTTATCAAGCCTTTCTTTTTTTTGACAAGCTTGTACTCAAGTATAACGTTTACCATATAAAAGAAAAACAAATGCGTTTTCGTGTGCCATTCGTATTTGCGATGCATTGAAACCTATAGGCTTTTATACATTTTTAGATAGTGCAGAACCAGCTATTACTTTCACGAGGAATGTTTTGTACGATATTATGAGAAAACGCAATGGAAAGAAAATTAAAGAAAAATGTGACATTTTAGTAAAAAAACCTGCTGAATTTATTCATTGCCCCAAAGACAAATATGGTATTTTAAATCCTGCAGGATTCGGGAACACCAATGATGGTAACACATCACGAAAATTGTTTGCAGATCCGGATACATCTTACCGAATTTTTGGCGTTAATGTCAATCTAATCAAACGATTTTGGGCAATTCTCAATGTTATTTCTAGTGGACACAACATAGATGCTGATAAAATTGCTACATATGCACACGATACGGCAAAATGATATGTTGAATTGTACAGTTGGCATTCTATGTCACCTACAGTTCACAAGGTTTGATGCATGGGGCCAAAATAATAAGCCAAGCAATTTAGCCTTTTGGCCAGTTACCTGAGAAAGCCGCTGAGGCTCGGAATAAACGTTTTCGAGAATATAGGCAGTATTACTCCAGAATATTTTCACGACAGGATTGTAAGAAGGACATCACGAACATAATATTGTTGAGTTATGATCCTTATTTAAGTTCCATTAGACCTAGGCCGAAGTTGAAGAAAAAGGCGTTTTCCAAAGATGCAATGAGTCTATTGATTGCAATCATACCGCGTCAATTATCTTCGTCACCTTACGATGAAAATGAAGATGACGATGAAGAAGATGAGTAACTTTCCTTCAATAATTTTCTCCAAACGGTTTTTGGAGCTGTTATTGCACTTTTCTATTACTAAACTTACTTACTCTTACTCACTGGAACTATCGAACACGTAGGTTCATGGCCGTGCGGACATAAGCTCTCCATACATCCCTATCCTGAGCTAATGCTTTCCAATCATTCCCTGTATAATCTACTTCCCTCAAATTATAGTTAATGTTATTCTCCCACCCATTCTTGGTCTACCAACTGGGCGTTTTCCCTCTGGCTTTCCTACAAGAAGCTTCCATGCAAGTCTTTCATTCCCCACACGTGCACCATGTCCTACCCATCGCAGTCTACGAGACTTAACTGTTCTTATTATATCTGGCTTCCTATAAAGACCATGTAGTTCATTGTTATGTAGTCTTCTCCATTAACCTGTCTGTTCGTCTCTCTTTAGTCCAAAAATATTCCTAAGTACTTTATTCTCAAATACTTGTAATCTCCTTTCCTCCCTTAAAGTAAGAGTCCATGTTTCGCATCCATATAATATAACTGGTATAATAATAGTTTTATATATTTTCAGTTTAACATTTTCTGAAAGGAGTTAGGACATTACAATATTTTTAAAAATTGTTGTTTTTATTTCAAAAGACCCTTTAAATAATTGTGACGGGATATTTTATGCCAATAAGCCAATGTGCGCGATGTCATATAATACCAAACCAAACCCGTCAGTATATTAAAACAGTACCTATATAATATATTTAGGATTTTTTAAACATTTGTAATATTCAATAGCAGATATTAAGAATTAATGCTTAGCTTGAAAAAACTTTAGAACTGGTAAGTTTCATATCACAAATAAATCCTTCTTCGCACAAAGAATAAAAGGAACAAGCCTTGAATACGTCAAAGTTGATGAGGGGAAGAAATTAAAATATTTTTGTACGAGGGCAGCACAAATTAAAGATGATATTAACAGGGTCCACTCAATGCGAAGGGTCCACATTAGCCGAACTTCCTCTATCGTGTCATGAAAACTTATCACATATGTTTTGAAATTGCTGCCATGTACAGCTGCTCACATTACTGAATGGAAGTTATTCTGATTCCACTCACGGCAGATCATTCACTTCTCCTCCTTTTCTTTCTTTTCACCATTGTTGTCTCGAGGTAGTGGCCTCGGTTCGAACCCCGGTCGCAACAAGTTTCCTGGGTGAGGATTTTTCGGAGATTTTCCTTACCTGTAACACAAGTACCAGACAACTTTTAGGGCCCAAACGTTCCCCGAAAATCACCGGATTACAATTATCATTATCGTATTCACCTCATTAGATTAAAGACTCATTTGGTTCATAATTACCGTTATCAATACACATTACATAATTGGGGTTGCACCTCACCTTCCAGGCGCCCCAACCTCAGAAGTGGATTATAATACGCCAATGCCAGCAAACATTACCAGGAATGTTGAAATGACAAACTGGAGGCATTAAATAAAAAAATCATATTTTTTTAAAACTCTTTCAGCAACTTCTTGTAGCAATATATAGATGACAGATGTATGTTTATTTTTATTTTATTTACATATTTATTTATTTATTTACCTGATGGAGATAAGACCGCAAGGTCTTCTCTTCCACTTCACCAGGGTTAAATTATACGTATAATCACAATTATGATTGATATATAATAGATAGAGATTACACAATATAAATTTTAATAATAATAGTAATAATACTTTATTTATTCTGGCAGAGTTAAGGCCATAAGGCCCTCTCTTCCACTTAACCAGCACAAATACAAATAAATATTTGACAAATATAGATATACACTACACTAATTATAAACAGTTAAAGATACAATAATGTAGCAATGTAAATGTCATGTACAAACAACATTTTATAGGGTACAAACAACATTTTATAGGTTAATAACAACAATGATACAATAATAATAATAATAATAATAATAATAATAATAATAATAATAATATGATACATTATACGATAAACACCAATTAATATATATACCTTACACTGGATAATAATGAAGTCGAGTTTAGAGCAAATATAAATATAGATTTCTTTTAAAAGATGCCAATGTCCGGCAGCCCCTTATTTCTTGTGGTAGGGAATTCCAGTTGCGAGAAGTGGTATATGACATGGAGTGATGTGATGTCCTATGTTGCGGTATATTAAGCAAGAGACTACAAAGGTAAGAAAGAAAAATAATAATAATGAAAATGATAATAATAATAATTACATAAATAATAGTAACATAAATCATAATAATATAACTAGTAATAACAATAACATAAATAATAACCTATAATTACATTAAGTAAATGGCTTGGTAATGAAAATTTACAATGTAAAGGAATAATAAAATATACATGGAACACGGCTATATATTATATTGTCTAAGGAAATATGAAGTGAGTTTCTTTTTAAACTGTTTTTGAGTCGAGCAGTCCTTGATATACGAGGGAAAGGAATTCCAGAGTCGTGTGGTCGAAACAAGAAAGGATGAGGAATAGTGAGTTTTCGATGTAGAAGAATAGCTAGAGTTAAATTTTCTCTTCATCGTGTGTTAAAGTTATGATGGGAGGATAGCGAGTGAAAGCGAGTAGAAATATAAAGGGGTGATGAGGTGGACAATGTCCTCCACTAAGTATGTTTCCCGTGCTAGTATGGAGGTTAATCTTGATGGTGCAAAATGAGATATTCTCATTATTCTCTTCAGAAACCTGGCCTTAACGCCCTCAATTATTTTCAGTTAACTTAATATAAAATGGTCCCATATAAGCTCTAGCCCATAGATTAAGAATATAGGATTCTTATTTCGAACAGCGTCATAGTTCCACCGGCGACAACCTAGTTCAGGATGATGTCATATATTGAACTTATTGCTAGTATTAATCAGTCCTTTAAATGTATTGAGAACAGCTACCTCTTCAACGGAATTTTCAGTCTTAGGTATTTGAAATGGCTGCTGATGTTAAACATTTTTCCATTGAACAACCCATTATACCTCTTGTGATAACACTATGTCTGTCTTCTACTCCTTAATTTTGACATATATTTCAATGACCACTATGATAAATGATTAATTGCTTTTAGTAGGTCAGCTATATATTATTTTTATACGAATTTATATACATGTTTTATTTATTTCAGAATTTTTTCTGTTATATACACTGGTATCCTGAACCAAAATATTTTGGTTTTTTAGTGTTAAGTTTTTTTTCTATAATGTATGAGCAGCTGGCCCATAGCATCAACGAACAACCTGGAGGACTAGAGAATTTTCTGGAGTCCTCCATAAATCAGTTGCTTTCACTGCATCTAAGAATCTGATCCACCCTTTATTGCCTCTTCCGCCGTCTGCCCATATTTATATACACTGTTTTAAACATATTGGCAGACTATTGGGAATGGTTTACCAAGTCAAAGTCCCACGCCGTAGCTGGTGGTTTAAGGCTCTATGCAGAATTACGGGAGTTCTGCTAGTTCGAATACCCGTATGGGAAGACATTTTCTCATGGAATAACGGCCAGTATGTGACCGGTGCCCACCCAACTTCATGAGGAATTGTAGTAGCTATAATAAAGAACTGCTCCAGGTTGAGAAAAAGAAGTCTAACAGCTTGGGGACCTCACATGTTAATCAGATGTCACCCCTGTACGAGTTATAATATGATCATCCACCTTTGTGATTAACTCATGTAGAAGAGAAATGCGTGCTATTATGCATTGCAGATGTGCCAACTCCTTTCAAAAAACGTTAAACTGAAAATATATAAAACTATTATTCTACCAGTTATATTATATGGATGCGAAACATGGACTCTTACTTTAAGGGAGGAAAGGAGATTACAAGTATTTGAGAATAAAGTACTTAGGAAAATTTTTGGACTAAAGAGAGATGAACAAACAGGTGAATGGAGAAGACTATTTAACAATGAACTACATGGTCTTTATAGGAAGCCAGATATAATAAGAACAGTTAAGTCTCGTAGACTGCGATGGGCAGGACATGTTGCACGTATGGGGAATGAAAGACTTGCATGGAAGCTTCTTGTAGGAAAGCCAGAGGGAAAACGCCCAGTTGGTAGACCAAGAATGAGGTGGGAGAATAGCATTAACTACGATTTGAGGGAAGTAGATTGTACAGGGAATGATTGGAAGGCATTAGCTCAGGATAGGGATGTATGGAGAGCTTATGTCCGGGCGGCCATGAACCTACGGGTTCGATAGTGCCAGTAAGTAAGTAAGAAGAGAAACCAACAGCCGGCTGGTAGGTCAGAGCTTTCCTGCCCTATCGCGCTATGAAGTTTTCCATCCAAGCAAGCTTTAAAATTTAAATTAGTGTAAACCATAGGTGCTCAAACTTATTTCGCCTGCTTTGAGAATGAAAATGTTTAACGCTCTCAAAAATTTTTAAACCTATCGTCAATTAAAAATAATAATTACAATTGTTGTTTCAAGATACACTCTTAAAACACGAATTACTGTTATTGTTTTTAAACGAACCATATTCTATTCAAACTAACATTTTAAATGAGAGCAAAGGAATCTCTATAATAGTGTACTTACCGAGTAGAATGTATTTAATTTTAATCTGAAATATCGAGTAAACATGATATTTCACTTTATATATATATATATATATATATATATATTTAATTTGCCATTGTCCTTTTCGATCCCCGCAAATTTCTGTGTCTTCTACATCGCTCCCCTGAATGCACTCCAAGCGCCCAAATGTGAGTGTTATCACCCACATTGAGGAAGGCAGCTGTAGACTTAACAAATCAAATAATACACTGTATCAATGATAGTTTTATTTTGGTTGATTGATTTTCTTTCATGACTTCTTCTTCTTTTTCAGTTTCCATGTATTTCTATCATTCCAATCCCCTTCTTCCAAATTCCTATCATCTATTATATTCTTGACATAAGTTTTCCATTTCCATCTTGGCACGTTTATGTCTTCCAGGGGGTGACCACTGGTATATATTTTTTGGCCAATTTTCATTTACCATGCTTTGTGCAAGGCCATACCATTTATTGGTTGATTTTCACAACACATGTGCTGACTGATATTCATTCCTCTCCTAAGGAATTCATTTACTTTATCCTGTCTTGTTTTTTGAAGCCTTATTCTAAGATAATCAAATTCAACTGTTCTAATTTTATTCTTTTGTAATTCCGTCAAAGACCAAGTTTCACTTCCATATCAGAAAATATTCTAGATTATGCTCTTATAAATTTTCATTTTAGATTCCTTTGTAATATTTTTGTTCCAAATTATTCCATGTATTGTCTTAGTTGCATTTTTTGTCATTGATATATTAGTTTGTACATCTCTTTCACATGTATCTAAACATGTAATTATTGACCCAAGATATTTAAATTTATTTTAATCTTCCCGGTTTCAGTATGAGGTCATCCACATCCTTTCTCAAACAAATATATTCTGTTTTCTGTAAATTTATATTCAGTCCCCATTTTGTATATTCTTCCATTAGTTTATTTATCATATATATCATATCAGTATTTAATCTCCCACTATACATACTATTTATAGATTACGAAAAGGCATATGATAATGTAAACCGAGATAAACTTTGGCAGATACTGCATGAAGAACATATACACTCACTTGTAATACGAGCCATACAAAGCTTATATCAAAATTCTAAAATCAAAATTAAATTACCAGATGGAGAAATAACAGAACACATAAACACAAGCAAAGGTGTTCGACAAGAATATGGACTATCTCCACTCTTATTTAATATATATATTAACAGAATAGTGCAAGAATGGAAACAAACAGTAAATAGTGGAATTTCAATAACTAGGAATAAAATAATTCAAACAATATTATATGCTGATGATCAAATAATATTATCAGATTCTGAAGATAGCTTACAAATAGCAGCGTATCAATTATTCAAAATTGCCAACAAATATAATATGAAAATTTCCACTTCAAAATTCAAAACAATGGCAATGTGTGGAAAAAAACATACAACGGGTGAAAATTGAGATTGATGGAAAAATTATAGAACAAGTATCAGATTTCTCTTACTTAGGATGTGTATTTGCAGAGTATAAGAGTGACATTGATTCAAAATTACAAAAATATAATAAAATGAATGGGGTAATACGAAGACATTTTGGTAAACAGATAAGGGCAGAGACAAAACTAAGATTACATAACAACATCACATCAAAAGCTGCTCTAAAATAAGAAAGTGAAATTTGGATTTTAAATAAAAGAAACTCTCATAAACTTAAAGTAAGCCAAATGCGCTTCTTACGATCATTGTTAGGAGTTAATAGACTGGATCACCAAAGGAACACTATTATCAGAGGAAAACTTGGAGTAACAAGTTTAAATGAAGATATACAAAGATACCAGCAAGAATGGAAAAATCATCTGAGGAGAATGGCAAGAAATAGACTTCCAAAATTGGCATTCCAATATACCCCAACTGGACATAAGGACCAAGGAAGACCAAAACATCGGTGGAAAGATCAAGACCATCTTCGCTAGGTTTACCGTACAGGCCACATGGCCTAAAACGAATTTGTCCATGATGATATATCATATCATCTTCATCCCCTGCAAACATTATTTGATCATCCGCAAACAACAATGAACACATTTTTTTTTCCTCCAATAGGAATACCCATTTTAGAGCACTTATTTTATGACTTAATGTTCTTAAATATGGTGCAATTATATCCATAAATATTATATTAGTATATATCAACATACTTATTTATCCTAGCATTATTCACGAAGTCACACTTTTATCACACAAACATTTCATGACCCAAAAATTCAATGGTCTTAATCTCAAAAGAGATAGTGGATCAACAGCTTAAGTATAAGATCATACTTTTGAGTAAACTGAAGTTGAAAATTGCAATATTACTTTTAGTGTGTTACTATGATTTTCCATCAAACATAGAAAAAATATATTTTCAATATAAAATTCCTTAATTAAAATATGTATATTCATAGCATCCTTTATTAGGAAGCCAGGTATAATACAAATAGTTAAATCTCGTAGACTGCGTCGGGCAGGACATGTGGAACGTATGGAGAATGAAAGAGGTACATGGAAGCTTCTTGTAGGAAAATTGGAGGGAAAACGCCTTGTCGGTAGACCTAGAATGAGGTGGGAGAATAACATTATCCATATTTAAGGGAGTAGATTATGCAGGGGTGATTACAATACATTACCTCAGGATAGGGGTGTATGGAGAGCTTATGTCCGCTCGGCCTTGAAACTACGTGCTCGATAGAGCCAGTGTGTTAGTTAGTTATACCGTAGCATTCCTTGAACAAAGCCAAGTCTATTTTCGGCAGTGATATCATCAGATACATTCAACACTGGAGAGGACTAAGGTCGTTGTATCTCAAAAGACCGATTGCAAAATGAAACGTTTTAGGAATTGAGAAATGTAAGATTCTGAAGTACACTCCAAGCTGTTTGAGTGTCTGAGTTATACACTGGTGTGTTTAAACCCTAAAAGATCTTCCAGAATTATGTTTACCTTTGTTCATGTATATTCATTTTATTAAATAAAACGTTCTGTCCTATTAAAACTGAAATTAATAAAAAACAAACATTTTTTCATGCATCTTCATCGCTAACTTCATTGCTCGTTTGAATCTGAGTAGGCCCATGTTTGTCCAGATTTATCTGTAGCCACATATAATTATCTTTTGTCGTGAATTTCAACTAGGACATAACATCTGCGTAGTGGTTAAGGCACTGCGCTACAAGCCGGAAGGTCGAGGGTTCGAGTCCCGGTGGGGTCAGGATTTTTAAACTGACCCAAACCTTCTGGCGGCACTATGGCCCTGGGGTCGACTCAGCCTCTAACTGAAATGAGTACCAGACGCTTGTTCTGGGGTAAAGGCGGCCGTCACGCAGGGCTGACAACCCGGCTGACATCAAGTGCCGATTGTCAAGAAAAAGTGGGAGCCTTAACCTCCTACTACTCCAAGGGCCTCCTGAGGCCTGTAGTGGGAACACTTTACCTTTTTTTTTACATAACATCTGCAATATTTTCTTTCTTTAGTCCCTATGCAGAGGCCTTCACAACATTTAAGTTACGTTTTTTTCTGAAATGAAATGTTTATTTTTTTGAAAGTTTTTTCATGGTTTAAACACACCAGTGTATAACTGAGAGACGCGAAACAGCTTGGAGTGTACTTCATAATCACACATTTCTGAATTTCAAATACCTTTTCTTTTGCAATAGGTATCTTGCGATACAACGATCTTAGTTCTGAGCAGTCGTAAATGATATCTGAGGACATCACTGCCGAAAATTGACTTGGCTTTTTGTGGTAATCAGATATGATATTTAGATACCGGCTAGGATGTTCTACAGTTTAAAACATTTTTAGTTCCTGTCCATAAATTCCGAAATTTCTGTCGTTTTGATACGAACGGGGAATATATGACTAATGATTAGGTTTAAAAACTTGGACAATCGAGCACAAAAGTTTACAACTGTAATGTTTTTGTTTTTGCCACCACACTAATCTGAACATAGTATAACACTTTTCACATTATGCTAAAAGATTCCGGGCTATGTGGGCGTGGTCTATAACTGGTGTTCCTTCCAGACGTTTCTCCCTCAACTGCAGAGAGCTTTTTCAGTGGCGAATGCTTTTAGGTGTGTGTTCCCTTGTCGTAGACCCATTATCATTCACAGTCGAGTCTATAACAAGGGAACACCGCCTATAAGCACTCGCCACTGAAGATGTCCTCCACAGATGAGGGAGAAACGTCTGGAAGAAACAGTTATAGACCACAGCCACATAGTCCGGAATCTTTTAACTGCATTCCACTTTTCACATTGTTAAACTCTTTTATTGTATGTGTAAGAAATTTATGTAGGAAAGAGCACATTGAATGTTGATTATTTTTTGCCTCGCACTCCGATTCCGATTGAGGGTCTTTCCACTTTTCAGCGGTTGCCCTTTAACCAGCCGGCTGCTGGCCCTTCACATCCACATGTGTCAATCACAGAGGTAGATGATCATCCAGCCAGTGTAGGGGTAACATGTGGTTAGCATGTCGAGTCCCCCAGCCGTTATAGCTGGTTCCTCAACCGGGAGCCGCTACTTATTGTAGCTACCCAATTGCCTCACGATGCTGGGTGGGCACCGGCCCCATACTGGCCGAAATACCATGAGAAAATTTCTTCCTCCATGGAGACTCGAACCAGCGCAAGTCCCGTAGCTCTGCGCCAAGGCTTCCTACCTTAACCGCTCGGCCGCGGCGCAGGACCCTCGCACTCCAAGAAAACATAAATTTACTAGAGGCATAATTATGGCAGTGGATGTTTAAAAAACATACTTCCATATGAGCTGCTTAAAGAACAGCGCTGTTACAGTAATCCTCGGATTAGCTATTTTTGACTGAAATCAAATTGTTGTAGAAGATTTACCAGTATCTTTATTCGCACAATTCTTCACTTTTTCGAGATATTCCAGTTTATGACTGTTGTACTTCTGAACATTTCTAAGATGAGATCCATAGTAGATTTTTCTTGGAACATTTGTATTTACTTTTAACATACGTTCACTTAGCCTACAGTAGCCACATATATCGGATCTTGGTTGTATGAAATTGGATTACGTATTTTCTCTGAAGATATTATAAGTCTGATACTTCATTGGAAAAAATCCGTTTTTTCAAAGTAACATTACCAAAATGACTTAAACAAAGTGACAATATTTAAATTGGGATCATTAAAGTAATGTCTAGCCGAACTACGTCTTACATAATGTGACATCTTAGAAGAGAATAAACTCCAGATTACATTTACCATATCCCATATTTCTTGATCATTCTTCCTTGGTCGATCAGTGTTTTTTCCACGATTTTCAGCTATAGCAACAACCCGAAATCTCAAAGCTTGCTGAGATGTTTTGATGCTTCTGTAACTTGCAACACTTTTAGTAAAACTTGTTTACATACAGTGCTATTAATGATTGTAACTTAACGCTGTATGCAAGTAAGTACTCATGATTTTTTTTCCAATTCTATGTTTCTTTGTGTTACCAAAAATTTTGTTCAATGTAACCTAATACAATGTTGGTCTTGCTGTTGTTTTTCTCAAATTTTCCAAAATCCACTGAGAAGTCTCTGCAGATCAAGATGACTAAATTACCTGCACAATTCATTATATAGCATGTTTTCATAAAAGCGAATAGTTTATAGGGTGTTTGTACCGCTCCTTGAAATGTAACTTTCCGATTTACGTTTTCCTTCAGCACTTTTTTTTTCCACGCGAAAAGACTGGACGTCGCAATAATACACCAATTTTATAAAACGTTTGACTTTGTGATTTTTTTATGGTCATAACAAGTACAGGTGTTACCGGAAACTGAGTTCTTTGAAATCGGAATGCAAATATTGTGCCAGAAAATGTTAAATTGTTAAATTAACTCTTGGAATCAAAATACTTTTGTTTATAGCAGTTCCCATTAATACTTCACAGTAAATCGTATTACGAAGCATGCATTTCATTCTCATTCGTGTTCCACTAACTAAAAAAAGTTTCCAAAAGTGTTTTATTCATAACACTAAAGCTCGTCAATAGCTACTAAAATAATCGGTTGACAAACAGAGGAAAGTACTGAACTATTTTATCTTTACCTATTTATATACAGACTTCCGTCAATACTTCACAGTCAATCGTATTGCGATACTAGTATTTCACTCTTGAATTAACTAAAGCAAAAAAAAAAACTGTTTCCAAAATGTTTATGTTGATAACACTACAAAATAAAAAAAATTGCCAAACAGAGGAGAAATAGGTATTGAACTGTGTTGTTTTTACCAATTTGTATATGGACGTGTGTGTGTGAATCTCTGTGTGTATTCTATGAGTGTTTGTACCTCTATCAGCATAAAAAGCTTTATGACGTAGTGTGTGTATTTCGAATACCTCTTGAATATTTCTGAACACATTGCATCATTTTAAAACTGAACTCGATCAAGTAATACAAACTAAACTACTTCCGCATATAGGAAACCTCAATTATTGATTTATGGAAACATACTGATATATAGAGCAATGATTTTAATGCAAAATAAAATAAAAGAAAATGCATTATACAAATTTAATAATGCACTAACAATTACAAAACAAATGCACTAAAATTTAAAATATGAAATATATTTATAAAATTCATATTTGTAGGTAAATACAAGGTGTTCACTTTTTAGTCCTGTATTGCAGTGCACAACAAATGAGAGCTGTAGACTGTCAAAACAAAAATATTGCCCATTGTCTCTTAAGAATGACGAATCTCATTTTTACTTCTACCGATTCTAAAGCTGAATATTTAAAATAAACTCTATCACTAGATTTTCATAGCTTTTTCCCCACATATGTTTTTTCTTACTGTAGAACATTTGGGTATAACGTTTGCAGTGTGTTTTTCTTGGGGCTCTGGGAACTTCCGATTATTCACTTTCTTCAGTGGAATATCAGCAGAAACCAAAGCTTCGAAGAGTTCCGGAAAAAAGGGAGAAACCTAAGGATATGGATGACCGAGTAGCATTTGTTGAATCATGTGTTTTTCGTTTTCAGTTCGTTATAGACATATTATGCTTCTCTCTAGTCACGTGTTGATCTACTTTTTTTTTCAGTTCCAACTCTCATATCACATATTTTGCAATGTAATATTTCACTATCCGTGCTGAACAGTTTTTCCCCATACTGTGAAACACAATGTTTCAATTTAAATGTCTTATTATTTTTTCTTTCCCCATTGCTTCATTATACTTCATCTGCTATACTAAAAAAATATGCAACTGAAATGAGCTGATGTTATAAGATCTGCCGTGATTGGTTATAATAACGAATGCTCTAGTTTACTAAAATAAACAGATCTCTGATTGATCAGAATAAATTGGCCACGATTGGGACATGACGTTCATGTCAATTTTTATAAAAAGTAAATTGTGTTTTTAAAAGTGTAAATTTCCTCGCAAAAAACGCATAAAAATACCAAATAATATATTTGAGTGGTTGAAATAAGCACTAATATGCTAAAAAATCCACGAATAATGCATAATCCCAAAAAATCGACAAGAAATGCAACAACTACAAAGTTGCCTATGTAAGATCCTTTTCTGCCAAAACGCATTTATAACTAACAGAGCATTCTATAGTCCTCATAGAAAAGAAATATGCAAATACATCAAAATCCTTGCCCTATTAATATAACATTTATCTCTAAATAAAGGTATTTATTCCAGAAATAGTGTATATTCTTCACAAATCATTTCATTATAATGGTGTGTGTCATTTTATTTAAAAATAAACGCAAACCTGTAGCATAGTCATATGACTAGTAGAAATTTGGGGTTGTTCAAGTACACATATGGAATTCTAAAATTTTTGTTAACTTATATACAGTGCAGAATAATCTATCTGAAAGAAAAACAATAATTTGATGCTTTAATGTGCTTGTGTGTAAATTATTAACAAATTGGTAATTGACAAACACCGATCATGCTACATGTCACAATCAATCATCAAATCAATGAGAATCAATATGTAGTGACATATTGTAATGCAATTAATAACTTGTTAAGGTACATACAGTTCATGAACCGGCTATACTCCACTTCTATATCTACAATGTTACTCAACATAACTGTGACCTTCAATGATTTAATGGGAAACCAGATATAATAAGAATCGTTAGGTCTCGCAAACTGCGATGAACAGGACATGTAGTACGAATGGGAAATGAAAGAGGGACATGGAAACCTGTAGTACGAAAACCAGAGGAAGAATGTCCATAGGTAGCAAGAATGAGGTGAGATAATATTTGTCATGATTTGAGGGAAGCTAATTATCTTCTTCTTATTCTTAATCACCTCACGGGCTAGATAAACCACCTGTTCCGCCTGACAGTTGTTCTGTCCATATTTTCACTAGCCTTCCTCCATTCCTTGATCCTCTTGCCTTGTAGTAAAATGCTGCTTTTTGTAAAATTGTTACATTCATTCTTTTTAAATGTCTAAACTGTATTGAGCGTTTTTTCATTCAGTGGATATAGGGATTTTCGGGTATCGTGGACCCTTCTGTTTGAGTGGACTCTGTTAATATATTTTTTAATTGGTGCTGCCCTCGAACAGAACATATTTTAACTTCTTCTTCTCATCAATTTTGACGGATTTAAGGCCAGTTTCTTTTATTCTTTGTGCGAAGAAGTGCTTATTTGCAATATTTATGAAAAAGACTACTTCAAAAGTTTTTCAAGCTAAGAATCAATTCTTAATTTCTGCTATTGAATATTACAAATATTGAAAAACGCTCCTAAATATATTATATTATGTAGATACTATTTTAATATACTAACGGGTTTAGTTTGATACTGTGAGACATGGTGGCTGTATAAAATAATTAAACATAACAAAGCAATTCGTGAATGTGGATCCTCCACGAGGACCTGGCTCCACTTTACATGAATACATATATTTTATCAATGAGGATGCTATCTGTAAAAACCATTCACTTAATTAATTTTATTTAATATCTTTGTGATTTTACTAAACCCAAAGACAGTCGGTTCCTGCAGTTGAATGGTGCGTGAATATTGTAATCAACAATAATTTTTCAAAATATTAAATACATAACAACGGTTTTTTTTATTATGACCAGGCATAAATATTTTCAGATTAATCTGTGCGTCTCTGCATACATTAACAGAGTAAATAAACTTAAAAATAACTAGAAGCTAAATTGGACTCTGGGATCACCTTTATCCGAATATGGAGTTTAAAGTGTACCTTTCCTGTAATGTAAAAAATGTTATAAATTATGAAGATGTTTCCATATTTGAATAATATAACAATGCTATTTCATAGTTATAACACTAATGATGATCACAGTAATTACTCAAAATTCAAATCCTTTAATTAAAATAAGAAAAACAACAAATTGAAAACATGCGTCCAAATTTCCCAAAGTTTTTCTATATATGGACGTTAATTATACAGGAAACATTTGGAAAATATTATATCTGCATATGGATATATGGTGAGCATATATATATATATATATATATATATATACACACATACCTCTGGGTTGGATAGTACCAACGTCTTGAAACAGAAGATATAATCGGTCTGTATTTTATGTAGTCTAAATATAACTATTTGAATCATTTAATACGCTGGATATTACTTATAAAACACTGAATTTTAAAAGAGGGGAAAGTTTTCAGTTTACTGCGAGGTTATAAGTGGAACATTACTCACATCGTATGCAAATTTGGACTAAAACATCCTGTGTAACGCTCTTATTGAATTCTGATATAAATGCTCTGCTGTGTGAAATGTACATATCTGTGTTGTATTTCATTGTAGAGTTGTAACAACAAAGATAAGCGACGTAACTTCATATTGTTCTTTATTCATAAATAGTTTGCAATTCAAATGATCCACGTGGCACAACAGAGGCCTTACAAAACATAAATAAATGAAAATCGCACTCATTTACATAGCTGGCAAGTTGTCATAATATTAAGTGAAGCAGCATTTCCTGCACCGCACATTACACACTCCCATGTGGGTGTAAATACAGGCAAGAAGAGGAATGTGAAAATTTGTCTTATATATTTAAAATTATTTCCACTGTTAGTGAGATGCATTTGATATTATGCTCAAATTATATAAGAATTCTATATACAGAGTGTACATGAATTGCACCAAAATCATTTCAGATATTATGGACAATTTTTAGACAAGCAATTTGATATAGAAGCCGGATGTTCGAATCTAGGTGGGGGTCAGGATTTTTAAACTGACTAAACGTCTGACGTCACAACAGAATAATGATTTAATTATTCTTAAAGACAAAAAAAAAACTCTAGTTAAACTGACTATGTATTTAATTAAAAAATATATAAATAACATACTACTTTCGGACGCAACTTTTTTCTTAGTCTATTCTATAGTAGGCCTAACTCTACCCGAAGGCAGGTATTTCACTGCAATCGTAGAATTTTCATGCTATGCTTTGCAGCTTTACTGAGGGATAATAGGTGTGGTAGCTTCCCATTTGCTTTCCACAGCGGTAAGGTATGATAAATGATAATGATAAGGATAATGCTGATGGCAAAATGATTTTCGCGGACCTTTGGGTCCTGAGCTACCTGACATTTGAGGAATAAACCCGAAGAAACCTCACCCAGGAGCCTGTCCCGACCGGGGATTGAACCCGGGCCCGCTGCATGACAAAGCAACACGCTACCTCGAGACCACAGCGGCAGACCCTTTTTTTCTAATAATAATGTTAATTTGTTTATATTTTCTTTAGTCTGGGGCCGACTCAGTCTCAATCAGAAATAAGTACCTGGCGTATGATTTGGAGGTAAGAGCGGCCATCACTGGGGTTGACAATCCGGCTGGCATCTATCGTCGATTGTCTATAAAGGTGGGGACCTTGAACTCCTGTTAGCCTAAGACCTCCCAACGCCTACATTTAGAGCATTTTACATTTAACGTGAGATAAAGTATATATGGTCTGCCGATTCAAATGCCAGAGACATCGTGTAAAGTTTCTAGTGGACCAGTCAGACTGACTAACGAAGATTATGTTGCTATATATGGAGACATTTTCAGATTGAGTCACTTGGATCAGTAGTAAAACATTCGCTGAGAATCACTCTGCGTGTTAGTTTCCAGTTGTGTTACCTACAGTGTTTAGCGAATTCCGAATTAATGAACCAATTTATGTTATTCTCATGAAACGATTGCCCCGCACCGTAGCCGTGTGGTTAAGGCAGAAATCCTTGGCGAAGAGCTACGGGGCTTGAGCTGGTTCGAGTCTCCATAGGGGAAGACATTTTCTCATGGTATTTCGGCCAGTATGGAACCGGTGCCCACCCTGCATCATGAGGCATTTGGGTAGCTAATATAAGTAGCGACTCCAGGTTGAGAAAACCAGTTATAACGGCTGGGGGACCCGACATGCTGACCACATGTCACCCCTATACTGGCTAGATGATAAAAACCTCACCCAGAAAAACTGTTCCGATCGGGGATCGAACCCGGGCCCGCTGCGTAACAAGGCAGCACGCTACCTCGAGACCATAGCGGTGGACCTTCTTATAATAATATATTTAAAATATTATTTGGAGGCCTTTCAGAAGTTAACTTCAATCATCACCAGAATGAGTATGCGCTACTAGTTGTTGTATTTAAGACAATGTTGTCATTGGTGGTCTTGATGCGTCGACAGTAGCAACTGACTGGTTTTTAACTATCTCGTATAATTGATTTACGTTTAGGGTGTGTTCTTATTTAGTAGCAAGGTAGATTTCTTTAATGATTTGAAGGTCTTCTAGTAGATTAATTTTAGCTGGAAGTCTTTCCCTGTGAACTATCGATAGTGTTTTCTATTGCGTCCATTCGATGACCAGCGTTAATTATGTGATTTGCATAGCTTGACTTTCCACCCGCGTTCATAAAATCTCTGAGGTGTTCCTTGTATCTTATGTTGAAGTTTCTATATGTCCTGCCTATATTGCAATAATAAATTATACTACCAATCACAAGAGGCAAGGAACATTTTTTATTTTTTTATTTTTTATGTTGTGACTATTCACCTCAACGGAATTTGATATTAATTGTATTAGTATTTACTTTACAGCCAGTCAGGCTAAAGCAAAGTTTAAATTTATAGCCAGTCAGGCTAAAGCAAAGTTTAAATTTATAGCCAGTCAGGCTAAAGCAAAGTTTAAATTTATAGCCAGACAGGCTAAAGCAAAGTTTAAATTTATAGCCAGTCAGGCTAAAGCAAAGTTTAAATTTATAGCCAGACAGGCTAAAGCAAAGTTTAAATTTATAGCCAGTCAGGCTAAAGCAAAGTTTAAATTTATAGCCAGTGAGGCTAAAGCAAAGTTTAAATGTATATCCAGTGAGGCTAAAGCAAAGTTTAAATGTATATCCAGTGAGGCTAAAGCAAAGTTTAAATGTATAGCCAGTGAGGATGAAGCAAAGTGTAAATGTATAGCCAGTCAGGCTAAAGCAAAGTTTAACTTTATCACTATGGTCCCGAGGTAGCGTGCTGCCTCGTCATGCATCGGGCCCGGGTTCGATTCCAGGTCGGAATAGCTCCTGGGTGAGGTCAGGAATATTAGGGTCCCGAAAATCATCAGGCCATCATCATCACCCTTATCATTATCATCATCAACCTTCAATGGTGCGGGAAGCTACCACAACTATAATCCCATGCAAAGCAAAGCATGAAAATGCTATGATTGCAGTGATAGACTTTGCCTCGGGCAGAATTACTATAAATAACACTAAATTGACGCTACATAAAATAATCATCATCATCATCCTGCCAGGTATTAGTCCTAGAAGAACTGTTACGGCCCGAGAAAGCGGTATTCGTGCCATCTTTTCATAGGTCGATCAAGTGACCGTTTCCCATTTGGATATTAGATCATTATTGCCTTGGGGATCCTGGATCTAGCCATTCTTGAGACATGTTCCTTCCAGTTTAGCTGATATCTGGATATGTAGTGTAGTATTGGTGACACTTTGTTCTTGAAGGATTTATACATTTTTCTTTCGAACCCATTTGGTGTAGCCACCTGTTCGGCGCATAAATTTCATCTCACACGCTGTTAGTCTGCTTTCATCTCTCGTCTTTATAGTCCACGCTTCACTCCCATAACATAGAACTGGTCGAGCCATTATTGGATAAAGACGAGTACGAGTTCATTTTTACACTAATGAAGGTTTTAAAACTCTATTAATGATTCCCGTTGATTTATTGAATTTCACAACTTAATCTGGTAAATCCAAGTTTCAACAAAAGAGAGTTTATATCCTAAATGGGTAAACTCTCTCTAAAATGTACATAAAAATAATAGCAAATATATATTTTAATAAACAATTGTAAAACACAATATCACTCCCAACTATTCCAAAATTAAAATAAACAATAGAAGTTACTCAGCCATAAAACAAAAAAAGAATGCCGAGATAAATTGGATTAAAAAATGAAATATATTTTTTATATAAATAAACTAAAATAGCAATAATAAATTATACTAGTAATCATAAAAGGCACGGTACATTTTAATTTTTATCTTATGACTATTAAGCTAGTAGTATATCCTATAATGTATATATTAGTTTAATTTATATAATATTGCAATAAACCAATGAAAAAATTAATTGGTAGATATTAACTTAATTATTATTAAACTATATAACAACATACTATGCGAAGATAATAACTTACGGTTATTGCTTTTCATTGCAGTCCGATATTTTGAAATAAGTTGACATCAGAAATAGAATTTCTTGAATTTAACAAAATAATTCTTTATTTCGAAAATCAGAAAAATGGGAAAATAAATTCGACGTGATAAGGAATTCGCTTAGTTTATGAAATTTCTGCGTGACGGACTATTTATATTATTTAAAATAGTGTAAAACAGTTATCTCTGTTATTTACGTTTGATAATTTAAATAATCCTGATAAATATAATCCTCAAACGTAAAAAATCTGAATTATTCATATTTACGGAATGCTTTACTACCTACAGAACATTGCCCTATATGGTATCTTTACCTTGTGGTGGAGTGAATTATGCCGATGGTAACATTTCTGCCGAAAGAGTTACCTATGTCGGACAGATCGAATGAGATAAGCCAGAAGAAGGAAATAAATTTATCAACAGTGACGATTTTTAATGGTACAAATACAACCGTAATGAAACGCAGACGTGGGTTACACGAAAAAAAACATGGAAGATAAATTAGTCTCCCATTAGGATCTCCGGGCGGGGATTACATCCGGGAGTCCATGGCGAAAGTTCAAATATAGTGGCATGTTCCTAGATACACGGAATGTTAGGTCATTGTACAGTATATCATACTTTAAAAATGCATGGCCAAACACTGTTGAGGTTACTGTGTAATATTTATAATATGAATATAGAATACCTGAGATCTCAGGCTTCCTCAACTTTGGATTTGAGGTGTGGAGTACTTTCGAAGCATATGCTTCATCTTCAGCTTGTAAATCGATACTGGCTGTTTGTGAGGTTTTTGTAGAGCGGGTTGACGTCACTGGGTGAGTTCGTATTCAGCAGATGAGTGTTTTTGGTTTCTCTTAGTATCTCGATTTATTCGAGAATGTTGATTTTGAGTTTGTTGTTAAGGACTTTACATTTATCTTCTTGTATCTTGTAAGCCCATGTTTCCCTTAACAGACATTTAGGCGCTCTCCACCTACAGGGAAGAATTTGAACCATACTAATTTTGTTACACTTGTTTTCGTATAGATGTCATTTAAGTGGTCCGTGGTCAGCGTTCCGCCTCATACTGACATATAGGAAACCTAGGTAGTACTAGGACGGGAACATACGGTACATTTTGCTTAGAGGAATTTCCATTCAGGCTTAAGGATCTTTTTCGAGCCTGAAAATCTTCAGACTCGGAACCCATGGCTTGAAGTCCCTTCCGGAGAACTTGCTCCTTGGATGTTTCCATCCTAAAAAATCCATCGACCCCGGCCGGGTTTGAACCCATGACCCTAGGGACCAGAGCAAGGAGCATAACCACTAGTCCACCGCGGCCGATTTTAATGAAAACAAATCTAGTTTTGCAAAACATGTCATAGAAACAGGTCACCAATTCAGTACCATCGATACCACTTTATCCATCATCCATAGAGAAAACAACAAACTCAAAATCAACATTCTCGAAGAAATCGAGATACTAAAAGAAACCAAAAACACTCACCTGCTGATTCAGAACTCGCCCAGTGACGTCAACCAGCTCTACAAAATTGCACAAACAACCAATACCGATTTACAAGCTGCATTGTGTTTGCAAGCTTTTCCGACATCCTACTTCTCAATTGTCGCGCCGAGATTTCCTCCCTCACACTGCTGTCTTCTGTCCTCTTCTCTGCAGGGTTGTCTGTTCTCTCGCATTCTTCTCGTTCCCGTGTTGGTTTCTTGGGACTCGAACTCTGCCTCTCCGATGTCGTTCCACGCGACTCACCTCGTTCCCTTGTTGTTTTATTGCGATTTGAACTCTGCCTTTCAGAGGTCGTCTCCCGTTGCGTTGTCCCTGCCGCTTCCTTCGTGGACACAGACATCTCCTCCAGTTCTCGACGAGTCCTCACCCGTCCATTTATTACCAGCCTGAGCTCCCTGCTTCCTTGCGTCCACTAAATGTCGTTTCAGGAATGCTCGCTCCTCTCTCTCTCTCCGGCTGTGGTCTTCACTCACTGCCACTCCAGTGCCACGTAGATATCTTGCCTCCCTTATGATTTTATTCTTTATCCCTATAGTGAGCTAACTTGCACACTATAGGCCTGGGGTACCGTCCACGACCCACTCTATGAGCGCGTTCGATGTCCCGTTCTAGCAGAACTATTCCAATTTGCCTTAGGACATGCCTTGTTATAACTGCCGTAAGGTCGGATAAGTTGAATAGTCTGATAGTGCATTTAATGTCTGCAGGGACGGGGGAGGGGGGTATGAGCGTGCGGTGTGTATATGTGTGGGGATGTGTGGGTGTATGTGTGTGTGTGTTTTTTTTTCTAATTTGTTTTCTAGCATTTTTTTTAATATTAATGTACGGAATGTGGATGAATGTAGATATGTATTATTGTGATTTAGTGTAGACATAGATTTTACTTATATGTAGCCTGTTATTGTTTTTTGATACAGGTGTATTTGTAGGTATTTGTTTATATTATTAGTTTTATTTTTTATTCATGGAAAAATAATGCACGTACGGCCAAGCAAGCCCGTGCGCAATGTAAATGCATATGTATTTTCTGTATTCTGAAAAAAAGGCAATAAATTCCATTATCTAGTTATCTAGTTACAAGCTGAAGATGAAGCATATGCTTCGAACGTACTGCGCACCCCACATCTAAAGTTGTGGAAGACTGAAATCTCTGGTATTGTATTTTTATATTATAAATATTACATTATAGTGTAATAATAAGGTACTAGAATTATTAACACGAGATTTAGATAAATCACCCTTCGTTATGGACGCTTTACAGGAAGTTAGATGCCTAGGAGGAAGTAGTCAGGAATCAGGAAGCTTTATGTTATATTATGGGGGTGCAGCGAGACTAGGTTTTCTGACGGCTTTTTAGGTTTTCTGACGGCTTTTTAGTCCTAAAGAGGATTCTCTCAGCTTTCGTCAAGTTGGTCAATGTTAGCAGCATCATACATAGTTATAAAGTGTAAACAACATGCTTTATGTAATCCTGAATGTACATTGTCCCGAAGAAGATAAGGATGACAAGATTAAGGATGAGTTCTATGAAGAATTAGAATGCGTATTTGAGAGTCTTTCGTTATATAATACAAAATTGCCTGAGGAGATTTGGATGCAAAACACTGACGTGAAGATATATTCAGGCCAATAATAGGCAAATTCATTCTTCATGAATATAGTATTAAGAGCACAACATTCCAGCATATGGATATAAATAAATACACGAAACCAGATGGAGTATGTATTAGTTCAAGAAAGATGGCTCAGTAACATTATCGATGTTATATCAGTTAGAAACTTCAATTCCAATAAAAAATCATCTTGTTAGGGTGAAAATCAGACATGTTTTATCGCTTATCAGAGGAAGAAACGCTAAAGACGATTCCTGAAAAAAAATTTAATTGAGAGAACTTTAGAAAGTATGAACAGCGGAAAGAATACCAGGTCAAAATGTTTAATATATTTGAGATAACGGAATGGGGATGAAAATTTGGCCATCTATGAAGAAACTGGCATAAGTAGTAGAAAATGGGAAACTAGAAGAAATACTATTGAATTGTTAGCACCAGAAAACGTAGATTATTTAATAAATAACTAAGTATCCTCAACTCGTGTCCAACTCAGGGTCGGATCGAGAGATGAGATGAGCCCTCTATATAAAGATCTGTGAATAACAAGGGTGCCGGCTGACCACACCTGATGCACCGTTACGGGGGCAGATGAACAAAATGAAATGGGTGGGATCAGTATGGAAAAATTGTGGAATGAAATTGTGGGTAGGGGGAAACGGGAGAAACCCCCAACAAAATACCTGCCCAAGCTCCGTTCCGTCCACACGAAATCACACGGAGTGATCTCCGGACCCCAGTGGTGAGAGGAGAGCGTTTAACCACTTGAGCCAAGAAGCCGCTAGGTCATTTAATAATAAGGCAAAATAAGAAATGGTTTAATAAGCAATCTGACGACAGTGAAAAGAAAATAAAGCTAGTAGAAATAAATTGGTTACACGAGCCAAACGAAGTAAATTATGAATAATTGGGTAATATCAGACGAGAAACCACTAGGATATTAAGAAGTAAAAATAGAGAACATTTTTTCCTTCCAGAGAGAATATTGATGTTCTCCAAATTAATAAAATAAAATAAGGAATTGGGGTAGAAACAGAAGAGTTTCAGGCTAGAACAAATGAAATTAGGAATGAAAATGGGGATATGAATACAAATTACCAGAGTATATTAAATAGATGAAAAATATCTTTAATCAGCTATTAAATGTATATGCATAACAGAATATTACAGATGCTTTACAGAAGTAGAAATAATAATGACATTGCCTAGCACATAGGAGGTAAAATGCGATAAAAATAAATATATATATAAAGCATCAGGATTAGACTGGATCTCAGCAGAACTAATAAAATCGGGTGGCGAAATATGTAAGGATAAGATAAAGTACATAGGTTGCTTAGAATAATTTGGGGAAAAGAGTCGCATCCAAATGAATGAAAAGAATCGATTATCATACCATTCTATAAGAAACGAGATAAAACTTATTGCTACAATTAGAGGGGCGTCTCTTTACTTTCATACAAATTCCTAACAAATATATTAGTCTTCTTCTTCTTCTTCACTTCCTGGTTTAGGCAAGAGTTGCCTGTTCCGTCTTCACTAATATATCTAAGACGCGCCCGAGTTTCCATTGTGAAGAATACGAGTAGTATGCTTTCCTCTGATCGCGGTACCAACGCTATGCAGAGTAGACCATTGGTGGGGCTGCCACCTCAAAGCTTTAGGTCCAGCTTCTGGATGTACTAACCCTATCTAGAGGGTTGCCACTTCCGCTAGATGCGCCGAATCTGCCGTTGAGGTCAAATATATTAGTGTTCAGATATATTCTCTACATTAACGACATGATATGTAATCAGTAATATGAATTTAGAAGAAATAGCTCTACTATAGATTTTTAGTGTAAGACAGATGAAAAAGAAGCAGAAATAATATAACGTTGTACATCAACTATAGTAGTGGCGCCCAAACTTATATCTATCGCAGGTCAAAAGGAAGAAACATCAAAGTGTCGCGGACCGTAGGCCGTATTATAGCTATTGTGGATGATGATATTATTATTATGATTATTATTATTATTATTATTATTATTAATCATCGTCATTATTATTTATTTATTTATTTAACAGGTTGCACGACATCTTCCTGCTCTCAGTTAATCTACTGTCATTTTCCTTCATATTCTTATCATTCCAAACTCCATCGTCCAATCCTTTTTTTTCTTGTTGCTCTAAATACCGCAATCCACGTTATTTTGGCAGCCCTCTTATTCTTCTTCTTCTTCTTCTTGGACCAAATGGCACCCATTCTTGTAATCTTCTTCGGAATCTGTCTGCTACACTTTTGACATGACCATACCATTTTATTATTATTATTATTATTATTATTACTATTATTATTAATATTATTATTATTATTGTTATTACTGTTATAATTGTGTGTTGGTAGCTACTTTTCTTGTTATGTCGTTATAACATATTTCACAAATTCTTGTTTCATTACTCGTAGACTAATATTATAGGCCTACCCTTAGTATATTTTAATTAATTAGAATGTTACAGGCCTACAGGGGCCGGATAGAAAGTGATCGAGGGTCGTATCTGGCCCGCGGGCAGTAGTTTGGACTTCCCTGAACTATAGGATCTTCATTTTAAGATGCAACCCTTGCGCCAAACAACCGCTCGTCGATCGGATCACATATGTCAATCTTACTAAATAAATCTAAGTAGCTGTGAAATTGATGAGAGATTGCAATGGAATTAAATCTATTTTTGTACTGTTTATTCCGTACCTTATTACAAAAGAGTTCCAAAATGATTTCCTTCAGCTTAAATATAACGTATAAACCGATGAAGAAGATTTTGAAACAGCTATCTAATTTCTGCCTTCAAATGTTGAAGTTGAAAGTTCGAATATTTTCTTTATGTTCTTCTAATATTAGAGCCTTTGAAATCGTGACTTTATTTGGGACAGTTGCGCTAGAGAATTGGCGACAGCTTTTGTAAGATTTCTTCATTGCATTTGTCAAAAGTAAAAATACTCTCTGTTCAATGTTAAACTGAAATCACCACAGTCACAACTTCACAACTGAACACAAATTCACAAGTTGGTTAAAAAACTTGGGAAAACACATCTGTACCTCACTGTTACACAAGTAACACTAAACAGGGGTAGAGAGAATGTGAATGGAACCTGCTTTGCACGCCCGCCAACCAGTTTACTGACCGGCAAACTGGGGTGCTTTGAACGTTTGGCCTGCTGGCTAGTTGCCAAGCGCTCAGGGTTGCGACTTATACTGAAGGCACTGTATATGTATACTTCAATAATTATTAAGATTCATTTAAATAGGAAAACTCATAAATTATCATGCTGAACATCGGAATTACTGGAAAGTCACTTATGATTGATTACTGGGAATGTATCTTAATGGAACGCGTAGGAAGCTGTTAGGCAAAATGTTTCAGATACTTTTGAAATTAAATGTGTTAAACAATTAGCAGTTATAGTAAGGACATACACTATTTCCCCTGCTAATGAATTTTTTCCTAGAACATTTTACCAAACATTTATAGGATAAACAAGGCATGCAATTAAATGGTATTAATACGCTGTTAGTACATATACGTATACTGATGATATTGCATTATAATACGATGGCGAGGAGATACTAAGGGTCAATACACACATACTACTGAGTAGCACAAGTTAATTGGGGCTGGTAGTAAACATCAATATACATAAATATTTGATCGCCCACAATTCATTAGATAATGGAAATTTAAATTTAATACAAATGAGAGAAAGTTTGAAGAAGTAACTGCATTCAAATGACAGGAACAGCAATAACAAACAACAATGAAGTATAGAATGAAATTAAACATATACCTATTTCTGTAAATGCAGGCTTTTATTTATTACAGATACTTTTTTCACCCCAGTTCCTAAAAAAAACTGAAAATATATAAACTGTTATTCCTTCAGTTATATCAAATGGGTGCGAAACATGAACCCTTAATTTAAAGGAAAATAAAATATTACGAGTATATGAGAATAAAGCTTTTAGGACAAATTTTGCCTACGAACAGAGAGGTGAATGGAGAAGGCTAGCCAACAATAAGCTATATGACCTTTCTGGGGAGAAAAATGTAATAAGGACAATAAGGTTTCATAGATTGCGATGGGCATGATATCTTGCACGAATGTGCAAGGAAGTATGGTATATGGAAACTGCTTGTAGTAAAATATGATCAGTTAAGTCTCCTAGACTGTGATGTGCAGGGTATTTTGCAAGAATGGGGAATGAAATAAGTACGATATATGGAAACTTCTTATAGTAAAACCAGAACGAAATATTCCAATCGGTATGTCGAGAATGAGGTAATGTCATATGAATTAAGAAGATTACATAACAGTAATCTACATGATCTTTCCGGAAATCCAGATATAATACGAAAAGTTAATCTCGTAGACTGCGATAGGCAGGACATATGACACGAAAGGAGAAAGAAAGAGAGATATGTAGGAAAACCAGAAGGAAAGCGCCCAAAAGGTAAGCTAAGAATGAGTTGGGAGAATAATATTAACTAGGATTTGAGGGAAGTATCATATACAGGGGATCAATGAAAACGATGACTCAGGATAGGGACGTATGCAGAGCTTATATCTGCGCGACCATAAACCAATGGTTTAGATTTTGCCAGTTACATTTTCTAAGTTTGCTAAAATTGCTACATGAGTTCCAGATTCATGCTGGCGTGCGCACGCACGCTTGCACGCACACACTCGTACATACACTCACATAAATGTATCTAGATGTATACATGGGGGAAAATTATTTTAAACCGACAAACTCGGGGAGATTGTAGGGGACACCAAAACAAATATTTTCCCTAATGTAATTTTTTCCTATGAGGATTATTTAAACCGGTAGAGGGCGTACTACGTAGCGCACCACAACGGCCGAGCTGCACAGCGGGTTTTTCAACAACAATATCCTAATCGCCGTATCCCGCATCATACGACGTTTACTGCTGTGTACCTACGTCTGCTTGAGACCGGGTCATTTAGCAGATTACCTGGACAGGGACGCCGTCGCACAGTAAGAATGCTGCGATTTGAGAAACCTGACCTGCAGCATGTGGAGCGAGATCCTTCAATCAGCAATCGTGCAACTGCGCATAACATGGGGACGAATCAGACGAATGTAAGAAACGTCCTTCATGAGCATTTCTTACATCCATTTCACTTACAGCGTGTTCACAACATGGAACCAGTTGATTTATGCACCCAGAGCACAATTTTCGCTGTGGTGCCTGGAACAGTGTCAAATGCATCCTACATTTCCAATCTCTGCGTTGTTTACAAATGAAGCAACGTTCGGGCGTGATGGAGTCTTCAACATGCACAATGCGCATGGTTTAGAGTGAGGATAACCCACATGCCACAGTTACTCACGCACATCAAGTGCGGTTCTTCGTTAATGTGTGGGCCGTTTTTGCTGGGGACTGTTTAATTGAGTCATTAAAAGGTAGGCACAATCACAATGTTCTCGCCAGAGCATTACCAGAATTGCTGGAAGACGTCCCGCTGCCTACAAGACAACGCATGTGGTTCCAAAATGACGGGGCGCCGGCACATTTCAATCGTCGTGTGCGTCGATTCTTGAACCAACGGTTTCCAGAAAAGCGGATTGGCAGAGGTGATCCTGTATCATGGCCTGCTTGTTCCCCTGATATGACACCTCTGGATTTTTGTGTGGGGTGAGATGCGTAACCTTGTTTACACAACTCCTGTTGCATCAGATGAGGATCTGGTTGCCCGGATATTAGTAGCAGCAGGAGCAATTAACGATACTCCTGGTTTTTTTGCCCGTGTTAGACAGCACATGATCCGCCGGTGTAACCTTTGTTTACATATCAATGGAGGCATTTTTGAACCTCTACTGTAGTTTAAGTAATTGCGTTGTGTTAATGTGTTATCTCTTGGTAATAAAAAATGCAAAAGTATTTGTTGGTTTAATTAATTTGCCGCCAGAGAAATCTTGCTCTACCGGTTTAAATAATCCTCATAAGTAAATGACATTAAGGAAAAATATTTGTTTTGGTGTCCCCTACAATCTCCCAGAGTTTGTCGGTTTAAATAAATTTCACCCTGTATATATCATCCGGTATCATGGCAGCTCCCGCCGTTCTTCCGGAAACCAAACACCATTCCCCTTTGTCCTTCCATTGATCTTCCTCAAATCCTCTGTTATTCATAGCTGTTTTCGTTGGTCTTCCCCTCTTCCTCCTTTCTATTGGGATACAGTCCATAACAATTATATATATATATATATATATATATATACACAGATACTAAAGGCCAACACGCACACACTATTGAGTAACACTAAGAAATTAGGACTGGAAGTAAATATCAGTAAAACTAAATATATGGTCACACGTAGAAATTCAGTATATAATGGAAATGGACAGCTAATGACAAATGAGGGAAATTTTGAGGAAGTGGCTGAATTCAAATACCTGGGAACAATAATCACAAATAGGAATGAGATGCACAAAGAAATGAAACATAGACTCAATTCTGGAAATGCATGCTATTATGCATTGCAGAGACTTTTGATGTCCCAACTCCTTTCAAAAAACGTTAAGCTGAAGATATATAAAACTATTATTCTACCAGTTATATTATATGGGTGCGAAACATGGACTCTTACTTTAAGGGAGGAAAGGAGATTACGAGTAATTTGAGAACTAAGTTCTTAGGAAAATTTTTGGACCAAAGAGAGATGAACAGACATGTGAATGGAGAAGACTACATAACAATGAACTACATGGTCTTTATAGGAAGCCAGATATAATAAAAACAGTTAAGTCTCTTAGACTGCGATGGGCAGGACATGTTGCGCGTATGGGGAATGAAAGACGTGCATGGAAGCTTCTTGTAGGAAAGCCAGAGGGAAAACGCCCAGTTGGTAGACCAAGAATGAGGTGGGAGAACAACATTAACTATGATTTAAGGGAAGTAGATTATACAGGGAATGATTGGAAAGCATTAGCTCAGGATAGGGATGTATGGAGAGCTTATGTCCGCGCGGCCATGAACCTTCGGGTTCGATAGTGCCAGTGAGTAAGTAAGTATATATATATATATATATATATATATACACACACAATGGGGCATGCCGTAGCGTAGTGGTTAAGGCACTGAGCTACAAGCCGGAGGGTCGAGGGTTCAAGTCCCGATGGGGTCAGGATTTTTAAACTGACCAAAACCTTCTGGCGGCACTATGGCCCTGGGGTTGACTCAGCCTCTAACGGAAATGAGTACCAGGCGCTTGTTCTGGGGTAAAGGCGGCCGTCACGCAGGACTCACAACCCGGCTGACATCAAGGGCCGATTGTCTAGAAAAAGTGGGAGCCTTATCCTCCTACTACCCCCAGGGCCTCCGGGTCTGTTGTGGGATCACTTTACTTTACTTTACTTTACTTTACTTTTATATATATATATATATATATATATATATATATATATATATATATATATATATATATACATGTTTGTACTAGATTTTCTTGGATAGCGTATTCGGTAGCACACTGAAGTATCAATTCACAGGTCTGGATTCAAATCCCCGTCCAATAATTTATTATTCTGTCATATATATATACATACATATATACATTTACTTATTTACTCATTTATTAGTACACACATGCAGTCAACTGGGGTACAGTAAACGAATGTTCTTATTTGTCACTGAAAGAACGAAAATGTATCCAATATATAAAAATGTTTGTTAGCTCGTATTTCATACACATCCATATCGTTCATTCGAGTGTGATAGGGCTATGAGCAAGGTGTTCAGTAGATTCCCGGGATGAACATAGACTACAAGAGAGTTGTAATACTCAACTCCTACACCGTTAAAAGTCACCGTTTGTAGTGAAAAGCGTAGGTTTTGGACGCTTAAAGGGTTTACGCTGCCTATACCGAAACAAATTTACAGAGTGATTCAGAAATATGGCTATACGTTTGATAGCATTTTGTGATGAAAATATTATTAATAAAGGAATTATGATACCATTGGAAGGGAATACTTGAAGTTACAACAATAGAACAAAACAAAACAAATCACTTACAACAACACTACGCAAGTCACTTTATTGCTTCAAACTGTTCGCCGTTTACATCCTAGCATAATTGGCAATGCTTTGGGAAATCATTCATTGCGTTATGATACATATTTATAGCAATAGCTCAAATTTGTTCCTCTACCACTAATTTCAGCATGTCGACGTCTTGACCTTTCCAGGCATAAACCTTCTCCTTCAAATAACTCCACAACCAATAGTCACATGCTGTGAGGTCAGGGGAACGGGCTGGCCATTCAATGGGGCCTCTTCGTCCCACCCAACTGTTTTGCAAATGATCATCCAAAATTTCACGCACTGCTATTGCATAGAGAGGAAGCGCCATCCTGCTGGAATAAATATTGTTCATGTTCAGCACTTGGAATTACCAGTAGAATAATTTGTCTAAGGATATCACTATACTGACCACCATTAACAGTCTCATACAAAATTCGCATTCCTAACACTCCTTCCCATCCGATCATAGCCCAAACAGTGACATTGCCGCATCTTAAACGTTTATATTCAATAACACTAGGATTCTCTTTACCATAATAGTGACAATTGTGTCGATTAACACGTCCGTTCACATGGAAAACAGCTTTATCAGGAAAGTGCAATTTTCTGTACCAATGTTCGTCGTTTGCTGATTCCCTTACAACAAATTCACAAAATTCCATCCGCCTGTCAGGGTCGTCTTCATTAAGTTCGTGGCCACGAATCGGTTTGAAGGGGTGGTACTTCCCACGCTTCAAAACAGGACACACACTCGATTGACTGATATGAAGCTCACATGCAGCTTGGCGGGTTGATATTTGTGTGCTAGCGTCGAACGCCTCCACAACTCTCTTCGTTGTTTCTGCATCCGTGCTAATGCGATGCCTTCCAGAAGGTGTGATTTTCTGCATCCTTCCCGTTTCCAGCAGTCGTTTTCCCCACTTTCCCACAGTCGACGGCTGCAATGCCACGCTTAACTCACGTCTTGCCCGTTTTGCGGCCTCACGATCATTAGAATACGTTATTGCCCATGCTTACTTACTTACTCACTGGCACTATCGAACCCGTAGGTTCATGGCCGCGCGGACATAAGCTCTCCATAAATCCCTATCCTGAGCTAATGCTTTCCAATCATTCCCTGTATAATCTACTTCCCTGAAATCATACTTACTGTTGTTCTCCCACCTCATTCTTGGTCTACCAACTGGGCGTTTTCCCTCTGGCTTTCCTACAAGAAGCTTCCATGCACATCTTTCATTCCCCAAACGCGCAACATGTCCTGCCCATCGCAGTCTACGAGACTTAACTGTTCTTATTATATCTGGCTTCCTATACATACCATGTAGTTCATTGTTATGTAGTCTTCTCCATTCACCTGTCTGTTCATCTCTCTTTGGTCCAAAAATGTTCCTAAGTACTTTATTCTCAAATACTCGTAATCTTCTTTCCTCCCTTAAAGTAAGAGTCCATGTTTCGCACCCATATAATATAACTGGTAGAATAATTGTTTTATATATTTTCAGCTTAACGTTTTTTGAAAGGAGTTGGGACATCAAAAGTCTCTGCAATGCATAATAGCATGCATTTCCAGAATTGAGCCTATGTTTAATTTCTTTGTGCGTCTCATTCCTATTTGTGATTATTGTTCCTAGGTATTTGAATTCAGCCACTTCCTCAAAATTTCCCTCATTTGTTATTAGCTGTCCATTTCCATTATATACTGAATTTCTACGTGTGACCATATATTTAGTTTTATTGATATTTACTTCCAGTTTTAATTTCTTAGTGTTACTCAATAGTGTGTGCGTGTTGGCCTTTAGTATCTCCTCACTATCGGCCAGCAATACTACATCATCAGCATAAACTAATAGCTTATTGATTTCCATTCAGTTGTAAGCCTTCCTCGTTCTCTAAAGATTTAATGGCATGTTCTAGTACAAAATTAAATAGTAGAGGAGATAGTGCATCTCCTTGCTTCAACCCATTCTGGATTACAAAAGTGTCTGAAAACTGTTTTCCTACACGCACCCTACTCTTTGAGCCATTTAGACACATTCGTATAAGTCTAACAAACGTTTTAGGAATTTCGAACTCCAGCAGGATACTATATAACTTCTCCCTCTTAATTGAATCATATGCTTTTTTGAAGTCTACATATAGTTTGTGTGCAATACCATTATATTCCCATTTATTTTCTAAAATCTGTCTTATACTAAAAATCTGATCTGTTGTAGACCTGTTTCTTCTAAATGCACATTGATGATCTCCTAGAATGTCATCAATATAGGGAGTAAGTCTGCTTACTAATATATTTGTTAGAATTTTGTACGAAGTTGAAAGTAATGAGATGCCCCTGTAGTTGTTGCAATCAGTTTTATCTCCTTTATTATAGATTGGTACGATAATTGATTCCTTCCATTCATCTGGAAGAGCTTCGTTTTTCGAAATCATACTAAGCAACCAGCGTATCTTGTCCATCAATTTTTCTCCCCCTGATTTTATGAGTTCTGCTGGGATATCATCTGAACCTGATGCTTTATACATCTTCAATATTTCAATCGCCATTTCAACTTATAATGCACTTGGCTCTGCGACTAGCATTTCTGCTGTCTGTAACTTATCCTCCTTAGGCAGCAGTTGTAATTTACTGTTGCATATTCAACGCCATTTTGACTAATGATGTAAGTTCTACACTGTTTTGTTTTTTTTTCTATTGTTGTAATTTGAATAATTGCCTTTCCAACGGTAATTCATGTTTCCTGTAATGGTAATATTTTCATCATACTACGCGATCAAACGTAAAGCCGTATTTAGATTCACCCCGTACAAAATTAATGTACACAGAATTTAACGTCCAAAAAAACTCCACCAGAAAAGTCCGCGTAGACATATGTTTATATTTTACGGAAAACTCACAATAACCATTTTTGTCTTTCATTGATGTCAAGAAGAGTGGGATAAATAGATCCCTGTGCAAGCGTAGCAGCGAACGGCGGATATTCTTTTACTGATAACTCACAATAACGATTTTTTTCTCAGTTCATTTACGCCAAGAAGATCGGGATAAGTAGATTTCCGGGCAACGTCGGATAATCAGGTGGGGACGTCTAAAAATAATTATTGTATACATTTTTCTCTTTTACTTAAACACAAAAACACATTCATTTTCGTCTTTTAGCTCATTTATGCCAAGATGATCGGGATAAGTAGATTCCAGGGCAACGCTTGGTAATCAGAACCGGGTATCTAGAAGTAATTAGGATATAAATGTTTCCTATAACTTATTCTACTGAACATAAGAACACATTCATTATCACCTTTCAGCTCATTTATGTCAAGAAGATCGGGAAAAGCAGGTATCATGGTAATGCCGGTTAATCAGTACGCGCTATATGATAATAATTACCATACACATTTTTCCTTTCAGTTATTCAACTAAACGTAAAAAAGCATTAATTTTCGTCTTCCAGCTCATTTATGCTAAGAAGAACGGGATAAATAGATTCCCGGTCAGCGATGAGTAATCAACACGGGGTATCTAAATCGAATTACGATATAAATTTATAATTATTTTTCCATCTACGTATTCAACTAAACATAAAAATACTTTAATTTTCGTCTTTTCAGCTCATTAATGCCGAGAAGATTGGAATAAGTAGATTTCCGGGCAACGCCCTGTAATCAGTACGAGGTATCTTAAAATAAAAACGAAATAAATTGTAACTCGTACTTATTGAACTAAGCATAAAAACACATTAATTTTTCGTCTTTCGCCTCATTTATGGCAAAAAGATAGGGATAAGTAGATTCCGGGGCATCGCCTGTTAATCAGCACGGGGTATCTAAAACTAATTACGATATACATTTATAATTATCTTTTCCTTTCACTCTTTCAATTAATTAATTTTCATATTTTTCGGCGCAGCAGCGCACATCGGGTGTTACCTCGGGTTTTATACAATCAGGTTTTTGTTTCGAGTGTCGGATATTTTGATTTTAAATACTTTATTTACTGAGAAATAACATTTTGTAGTACTTTGTAGTGTTTAATTTAGCCTATTTATTCCTGGATATTATTGTGTTCATATAGTCCATTTAAACAGGAGTTCTTAATTTTGTTCAGTTATTGAGGTAATTTCAGTTTTACTGTTTGGGATTTGCTAATAGTTAGTGTCAATTCTAACAAAACCTTCAGAGTCTTATTCAATTAAGGGTATCCCACAAGTAACAAAATAAAATATCCTAACCTTAAATTGACGGAACAATATTCATCCTGCCAGTCATTTATATATTCCGGACCGCAAAGAAAACAAAATCATATAAAACTCTAAGTATTATTGTACATTACTATGTAATTAGATGCAAATATAAGTAATTTCTACTCATTTGTTTTTCTATTGTTTTACCAAATATAATATAATAATGAATGTTTGTTTGTTTGTTTGTTTGTTTCTTCGTATTTTATGCGCTGTCATGCCGTTGATCCGATTATGATTTTTTTTTTGCAAATGTTCAACAAGAGATCCCCGGGATGAAATGTGATATTCAACTCCTACGCCTTTAAAAAGACACAATATATCTAATAATAAGAGTTATGGTTGATTTCGTTCTTACTGCGGTCCGCCACATTTAAATAACTGACAAAAGATATTCGTGCTTTGCCAATTTAAATGTTGAATGACTTGACCTGACCTATACCGACCAACCTGACCGAACATGACTTGTATTGACCGAACCTAACGTAACTTAACCTAACCTAACATAACCTGAATGTAACCTAAACCTAACATAACCTGAACGTAACCTAAACCTAACATGAACCTAACCTTAATCTAACCTCAATCTATATTAATCTTAACAGAATCTAAACCGAACCTAAACAGAACCTAAAAGAATCCTAAATTGAAACTGTACCGAACCTGCACTGTCCCTAAACTGAACCTAACACAAATTTAACCCGAACTTAAACCTAACCTAGCACACATTTAACCAGAACCTAAACCTAACCTAACCGAGCTTAACCTAACGTAAACTGAACCTAACTTTAACCTAACCTCAACCAAAATTTTTCTAACCGAACCTAAACTGAACTACACTGACCCACTAAACCAAAAACGAACCTACACTGAACCTAAACCAACCGTGCCTAAGCAGAACCTAACCGTATTGCAAACTCGAACCCAAACCCGAAATCAAAATTTGAACCAAAACCCGTATCCAAAAAAAGCAAATACCCGAAACCAATACAAAATAAAAACTGAAACCCAAACTCGAACCGAAACGGAACTCGAACTAAAACTGAACCAACTGAACCCGAACCCAAACTGAACCCGAATCCGAACTAGAACCGAAAACCCGGACCTAAACCTGAACAAAGCCGTACATAACACTATCCTAACCCGTACCAAAACCTGACCTAACCGAACCAAACCATACTGATCCGAACATAAATAAACCTAACCTCATATATCCAAACCTGGCCTATCCTATCCTGACCTAACCGAACCTGACCTGACCTGACCTGACCTGACCTGACCGATACCAGGTCGATACCTTACCTAACCGATAACTAACCTAACCCAGAAACGTAATCTAAAAATATGAACCGATCCGCCCAAACTACCGCTAAATCGATGTAATTGCCTCTATAACGACCAAATTACCAGTAGCTAGTCAAACTATCTCTATAAAGACCAAAACTATCAGTAAACCGATTAAACTACACCTAAAATGAGAAACTACCCGTAAATCGATCAAGATACTTCTAAAACGATAAAATGACCCTTAAATTGATGAATCTACCTCTGAAACTATCGAATTACACGTAAACATGCCAATTTACCTCTAACCCGACCACAAAAGATACAAAAGGACCAGGTATTAAAAATAATTTTTAACTATTGTATATTATTAACTATTTTGGTTAAACTGATAATTACGATATAAATTTATAATTATTACTCTTTTTACTTATTTAACTAAACATAAACACATGTTTAATTCGTTTAAGTGTAGCACGGCACATCGGGTATCGACTAGTATATTATAAATTAGATAATGTTCATAAACGTAAGATGAAATTTGTAAATATATCTTAAGACTGATCCATCCATAGTAATTCTGCCCGAAGGCAGGTCCTTCACCTCAATCATAGCATTTTATGCTATGTTTGCAGCTTTACTAGGGAATTGTGTAGGTGTGGTAGCTTCCCGTTGCTTTCCACACCGGTGAAGGATGATGATGATGATGATGATAATGATGATCATGATGATGATGGCCATATGATTTACAGGTGAGGAAAAACCTCGATAAAAACCTCACCCAGAAAAACTGCCCCGACCGGGGATCGAACCCGGGCCCGCTGCGTGACAAGGCAGCACGCTACCTCGAGACCTCAGCGTTGGACTTAATACTGATGATGTATTTTAATGATTTATGTGTTCTGTCAAGACGATTTCAAAAGCTATTGAACAAACGCTTCATGACGCTATGAAATATATATTTAGCGTGCTACAATATAATTTTAGAAGACTTACAGTCCGTAATCTGCAGGGTTGTACTTCCGTCACGCAAACTAACAAAACGTTTTCAAATACGATTTCCTTGTATACACTGTTTGACAATGTTATCTACTCTCTGTGGAGACAAAACACAATACACCATCGCTGCTCTATCTACTATCTGAATATATATATATATATATATATATATATATTCCCATGATATCAACTCAAAAGAGAGAAAACATAAAAGACGCAAATAATATTCGACTTTATCTGTATATTTTTTCTTGAACTATTGTTTGTCCACCATTGTAGTTTAGATCCCTAAACCTTCCCTGCCTCGTACATAAGCAGACCCGAGTTTGATCCCCGGTGCGGTCAAGTTTCCTGGGTGATGATTTTTGCAGGGATTTTCTCACCTGTAAGACAAATGTCAAGAAGTATTAAGACCCAAACGGTCCTCAAACATTATCTTACCATCGTAAGCATCAATATTATATTCTCCATATTTAGTATGTGCGTGTGTGTGTGTGTGCGAATGGTATTTCGTCCTATGTTGTGTTGCGTCGGAGGAGGCCCTAAATTTAAGCCGATAACTCATCAGGGAGGATTCCATGGCGTGTAGTCGAAATAGCATATTATGTGTGATCCGGAATATACATTTCCTCTCTCGAGAGGTCGTGTGATATATAAAAGTATTATCCCCTCACTATGATGATTGTCCGTTTATATAAAAGCGGGTACCTCGACAACGCTTCACAATGATTAACATGCGGAATTATTATAGTGGCGATTTTCGTCATCTTTGTATTTATTTATAACAGCTGCGGGGATACAAAGCGAGCCGCTGGACAACTATCATAGTGAGGCTACTATACCTATACTGCGACAAGTTAAACTAGGCGAAGAAGAAGAAACGTATATTTTTCTTTAAGAATTTCTTTCTAGTTAATGATAAATTACAGAGTTTAAAATATTTTATCATTGTTTTATTAATTAAGAACTCAATTTAACAAACATTCTTTGCATTAGCGCTGTCTAACCTCTCGCTTTATACGTATATTTACATGTCCCACTCCACTCGGGACTAACAGTGACACGACGTGCAGGCAGATGGATTTTAACTATGGATTAGATATATACTTTTTTCACCACACAGGACATTGAGGGCCTCCCCGAATGGAAGAACATAAAACACTATATTATAGTAAAGTCAGTGCATGTCTGTATTATATGAATTTATGTGCTGGTTATGAACTTATAATAATATCATATTTGGAAAGTTTTATGGAATTTAAAATTTGTATTTTGAAGGATGTTTAATTTTTATAGAAATAATATAGAAATTAATATAATGTTCGGGAGGATTTTAATCCCTCCTCGCTGGACGGGGCCACCCCAGAAATTGAGCTGAAGGTCATGAGTAGAGTCAGGATTTCAATGTAATAAGATATAAGATTGTAACATAGACAGTATACATTATTCAACTATTTCAAGATAAAAGACAGAAGTCTAACTTCTCATTATACTATTCAACAGTTTGTATATGAAACCAAAGCAAAACACAGTTATAAGTCTAACTTCTCATTATACTATGTAGCTATATTACCCTTTAGTACATAGTGTGATAGATCTTTCAGGTAGCGGTTTTCAGGACAGTCTACCCGCCCAGCCAGAATAATAAACAAATCAACCATTATAATCATCCAAATATCGGTGTTATGGTCCGTGAATAAAATGAGCTTTCCGGACTTCCATACCACCGATGAACAAAGTTCAATATGAAATAATTGACCATTTGTACAAATCAGAGAATCACCATATATGAATTCCAAACTACCATAGCACTATCTTAGTACAGTACTTTGAACATAGATGGGTAAATTTTTTAAAATATTAAATTAAGTACCTGATATATCAGTCGCCCTGAATTAGTTTGGGCTAGTTTTTAAAAAAGGAACTTTGTCAATTAGTTCAAAACATATTCTGAAAGGCGTACATTGCTTTAACTAATAGACGAAGTTTTAATTGAGGACGACTGATATATCATGCAGTTATTTCATTATTAAGAAAATAGTACATAACCTATATATTAGTAAGCAGACATACTCCCTACATTGATGATATTGTAGGAGATCACGAATGTGGATTTAGAAGAAACAGGTCTACAATAAATCAGATTTTTGAATAAGACAGATTTTAGAAAATAAATTGGGAAGATAATGGCACTGTACATCAACTATATGTAGACTTCAAAAAGGCATATGATTCAATTTAGAGGTAGAAGTTACATAGTATCCTTGTGGAGTTCGGAATTCCTAAAAAGTTAGTTAGACTTACACGAATGTGTCGAAATGGCAAAAAGAGCAGGGTGCGTGTAGGCAAACAGTTTTCGGTTATTTCTGAAATTCAAAATGAGTTAAAGCAAGGAGATGCATAATCTCCTCTACTATTCAATTTTGTACTAGAGCATGCCATCAAAACTTTGGAGAATGAAGAAGGCCTACAACTCAATGGTATTAATAAACTGTTAGTTTATGCTGATGATGTAGTACTATTGAGCGATAACGAGGTGATACTAAGAGACAACACGCACGCTTTCTTGAGACTGGAAATAAATATCAATAAAAATAAATATAAATAAATAATGAAACAAGATGTACACTTAAATAATATTCCACAAGAAAAATGGATAGAATACTATCAAGAATTGTAGACAGAAAAAAATCAAAAGAACATGAAGAAAAATTATAATACAAACAGATGGACACATACATTTAATAACCATAGAGGAATTAACAATTTATATATTAATACTTTCCATAACAAAAAGACACCGGGTACTGATAATATCAATATAGAATTAATTGAATATACATCATTACCTCTAAGGATTCGTCTACTAGATTTATAATTTTATGTTGGAAATATGGATATAAACTCGAAGAATGGAAAATCGCCAAAAATTATCCAATATACAAAGGGAACAGACAAGATTGTTCTAATTATAGAGGAATAAGTATATTGAATACGTGCTGTAGAATGTATGCCAATATTTAAAAAACAGATTGAACTCAATTATGGAAAATATTATATTGAATGTTCAAAATGGATTCAGGAAGGGAAGATCCTGTACCGACCGCATATTCACAATGCCTCAATTATTTGAAGAACATTGAATTTAACATCCCAACATATATATAGAATTTATAGACAATGAAAAACTTTCTTCTTCTTCTTCGTCACGGTTTAGGCTTATTTACCAGCCTGTTCCGGCTTCATATATCTGGTGTTTCCAGTTATCCGTTGAACAGTCCGGCTATCTCTTTGGATCTTGTAAGTATTTTTAAGTGTCCCCTAAGTACGCTACTAACGTTCTGCGGGGTTAGTCCTTTGTAGGGACTGCCTCCTTAAAGCCTTTGGACTTGCTTCCTTGGGTTTTATCCCTCTATCTCTTCAGAACACATTAATTTTCTTTTATTTAGGCGTAGCAGCGCAGCAGCGCACGCCGGGTATTAGCTAGTAGGCATATAACGGGCTTCCAATATAAACCCGGACCGGCCTCACGGGGTTTCACCCGTCAGGCAGCGCTCTCTCCTCGTCCGCATTTCACTCTGCCAGCCGCTCGTCCTTGAACTAGTCAGTTTACTATCGTTCGACAAGATGATACGTCAGCTGACATTAGAGCAGCGCATTTATGTGTGTAAATGTTATTATAAATACGAATCAGCTCGTCGCGTTCGCGAGGAATTTATTCGTAACTTCCCTGGACAATTACCTCCTTCCAGATCGACAATCCACGATATTGTGACTAAATTTGAGACCACTGGTTCGGTACAAAATGATAAATATTTTTATATGTGGTGTAGCCTGAAAGACAAAGTGTACAAAACAAATCCGCACACATTGGAAGAACTGAAGAACAACATTAGAAATGAAATCAGAAACTTGACAGTGCCCGAACTACAGCGTGTCAATCTAAATGTGTTTACTCGGTATAATGCCTGTTTAACTGGGGGGACAACATTTCCAGCATTTTCTATAAGGTAAGAAACAGTTCAAGGACGGGTGGCAGGCAGGGTGAATTGCGGGAGGAAGAGACAGCACTGCGTGCCGGGTGTAACTCCGTAAGGCCGGTCCGGTTTTATATTGGAATCCCTTTTACAATCTGAATATGTATTTAAAACTAATACACGACTATTGGTAGTTATGAAAGTACTGAATAAAGCATGTTGGATGAAATCCTTGTACCCTATGACCATCGTATAGTGGTTCTAGATAATTGCCATTACCGGATCTGCTTTGGTCAGGTGAAGGACATCTTATTGCCTTAGGGGTTTGTTTGACGAGATCAAATCCAAGACTCGACAAGAAAAAGAAAAAGTGCATATATGTTTTCAACATTGCGTAGAAATTCAAGTATCTAGCTTTTGAATACATATCTTGGTAAAATATATGACTAAAGTAATTTTCCAACTATAAAATATTGAATATATTTTAAATAAAACTTCAATTTATTTACATATACGTGATATTTTCTGAAATATTTTTAAAAAATATATGTGCTATCTCTAAAATATGGGCACATATGGAAAAAAAAAGTCTCGAAACACTCAAAATACTCTAATTCGTAAACGTATAACGATACATTAACTTTCACTAATGAAAAAGAAATATGTGTTATAGATACATCCTAGCCCTGCTTACGGTTGTGATTAAAAGTCAACATGATATGTCTATGAGACGTTATTTCTGTGAAAGAGGTATGGACGCTGTCTACGTAATGTGGGAGGGTGTAGATTAGTTTAAGAAAAATTAAAATAACTTGTTTGTCGTTGTACGTAATACAATTTTCACATATATTTAACTCTTATCACCATAATATCTCGTTCAGTCTGCGTCACACTGTCAAACTAAAACATCTTTCAGTGACAAATTAATAGAAACATGTAAGTAACGGTATTCCTATAATAATAAATAATTGATTTTTATTTGATAAAAGCAGTAATAAGATTATCAATATCAACGTAATTATTTATATATATATATATATATATATATAGCTTTGAGTGTGTTACATACATAAGAAAATGTGTGTTTGTGTTGGAATACTTGAGTAGCTATGAGTTTTATATTTGAATGTTACATATTTTTGACCTGGTGAGTGGAAGAGAAGGGCAAGTTGCCTTAAATCCACCAGGATAAATATATAAATAAATGAGATAAATTAATAAATGTATTTTTATTCTTAAAACAAACTACTTTGTTCTTTTTTTGAGGAAGGAATTTAGTTTATAAGGGTTTCGTGATTTTACATTCGTTGATATTGTCATATGTGGAGTGAGGTGTACTTTTTGAATACTTTTTATAAAAGCATTCTTCTCAGTTTCATTCTCTCTCCTTTTTCTTCTTCATTGTCTTTACTCTCCGTTTGTAAGCCTTTTATGTAAGACATGTCTCACAACACCCAAACTTAGCGTGAGTGGATTTATTTAACTCTACAACAAGCATGATATTATTTGGACTTAGGGTGATCAGATTTATGAGATGGATGTCGGGATCACATCCGAATCAACACAAATATTTAACATAGGTACACAATTTCATACAAATATGGCATGAGCGAGACCTTCCGGAAAATCTTATACATTTTTTATATTTATCATATTGATCTGGAAAACTCAGAAAATCTCTCATTCGAGAAATTTTATCAATCCAGGGTCGCTTTAGTCCGAAGCAATAAAATCAGTCCTACAACACAGCGGTGGTCATTTAATATTATTTAGATATCTACTTTAACTCTACATTGTTCTTATTTATAGTTCTAACGATATGGATTTCTCTTTTAGGATAATACTTATGACGTGATTGAAAAAGGGTCAAACGAAATGTGTTTTAATGAGTATTCATTTTGCTTTATGTTTTGTTTTACTCAACCAATATAAATATACAATTACATATTTACAATATAAATTCTGTACAATATACTGTATAATATATGGTCCACCGCTGTGGTATTCGAGGTAGCATGCTGCCTTATCACGCAACGAGCCCGGGTTCCGTCCCCGGTCGGGGCAGCTTTTCAGGGTGAGGTTTTCGGGGTTTTTCCTCACCTGTAAGAAAAATGTCCGGAAAACTTTAGGTCCAGACGGTCCCCGAACTGATATGGCCATCACTATCATCATCATCCTTATCATTATCATCATCATCGTCATCATCCTTCACCGATGTGGAAAGCAATGGGAAGCTACCACACCTACATTTCCCTAGTAAAGCTGCAAGCATAGCATGAACATTCTATGATTGCAGTGAAGGACCTACCTTCGGACAGAAATACTATGGATGGATATACTGTATACTAATATACAATATACTAATCATAATAAAACATTGATAATGCAATGTAAAATTATGTTATATGCAATATTTTGTACGCTAAATAATAATAATAATAATAATAATAATAATAATAATAAATAATAGCATATTAATTAAACGGGAAACACCAATTGATACGTGTACATTACACATGAATATAGTCATCAAACCAAACTAAGAGCAAGTATAAATTTATATTTATTTCAAGTTATTTTAACGTCCAACATCCGGCGCCTCTGGTTTCCTGTGGTTGGACATTCTAGTTGCGAGAAGTGGAGTGATGTGATTTCCTATGTTCCGGTATATTAAGCAAGAGGTTATGTGCAATAGTGTGTATAAACTATGGTTTGAGGATATATACTGTAAACGAGGCGCTAAATATTTTGGAGACAAAGTATATAGAAACTGAAATAAGAGACCTAAACAGTGTAATGTTCTCATTTCTTTAAGATGGAGCCATGGCAATTCGTGGAAAAAATGTGATCTTATTTCGGACATTAAATAGGCATCTAATACACATATTATGAACACGCTGTAGTTTGTCCGACAGTTCATCGTTAATGGCAGTTGTTAGAATGCCAACAATAGTTAAAATGCGGCAACACTAAGATTGTTTATTGAAAAGTATAACAATTTAGGCTCATAACAAATTAGGATCTTCTACTGACGAACGATAGGAATATAAACTAAATTATATTTTAGATTAATTGAATAGCGATTGTTCATAAAATTTGTAATATTTGAAGTCATTTTGGAAAAGTAAAAAGTATAGTAAAGTGATCCCACAACAGGCCCGAAGACCCTTGGGGTAGTAGGAGGTTAAGGCTCCCACTTTTTCTAGACAATCGGCACTTTACATCAGCCGGGTTGTCAGCCCTGCGTGACGGCCGCCTTTACCCCCAGGACAAGCGTCTAGTACTCATTTCCGTTAGAGGCTGAGTCCACCCAAGGCCCATAGTGCCGCCAGAGGGTTTGGGTCAGTTTAAAAATCCTGACCCCAACGGGACTTGAACCCTCGACCCTCCGGCTTGTAGCTCAGTGCCTTAACCGTCATTTTTTCATCAAGTTTCCCATTTAAAGTACGAAAATTATAAACTTCAATAAATGAACTTTATGAATAATTATTAATGTCCCGTTAGTTCCCTTTTCGTTATGATTAATTAAAGCTGATAATGCCAATTTCAAATTTTTAGACAGAAAACAAATGTTAACTTGCATTGGTAAAATTGAATCTCTACAACATGTTAGTTAGCTTTTCTTAAGAAGTTATATTTACTATAACAAATGGATGACAGTCCTAAAAGCAATATTCGTATTATTTTTTAGGTATGAGTTATCGTACAAAGAAACCTCAGAATGTTGGTTTCTCGCAGCCAGACATCCGCAGCAGCGCTGAAACAGGTGAATGCACGTGGGTGATTATTACAATTCCTATCAATTGCATATATTTATCTTAAGGTGAAGACTGTTAGAATTCGCAAATTCTAAAAAAAGGTAGTTACACTTATTGGAATGTGTCTAAATATCAGTGTATAGGCAAGTTTTCAGATTCTTTGGAAACAATTGACAACGGATTAAAGTAAGGAGATGCAATATATATTCTATTATTCAGTTTTGTACTAGAGCATGCAAAATCAAAGGGGGGTATTTTCAAGAAGTGGCAGAATTTAAATGAATAGGAACAACAATTACAGACAGGAATAAGGTGCAGAAATACATTAAATATTGGCTCAGTATGAAACCTCATGCTACATTGAAATACAGGGAGAGATGTCATCCCAATTTGTCTCTAAAAAAATAAAAATATCCTCAACGGTTATTCTTTCAACTATATTCTATGGAAGCAAAACATGGCCTCTCTTTAGTTAAAAAACCTTCATTCTCAAACACTCTAAATCTATTCTCCTCCCTTTTTGTTAGACTACATTTTTCACATTCTTGTAATGCTGGAGGGAAAATAACACTTTTATATACAGGGATATTCAGAAAGAATAGATTTCTAACATTTTAGTTCTTCCAAACAACTAAAAATAGAAATACAATTCCAATATTCCTGGAAAGAGAACATTTCAAACGTCACTATTTTATGCATTCAATATGAGCACCATATATTACACGACAAAATTAATATCAAAACGTCTAATATCTTGCCACATACGATTCAGCTGATTTCTGATTACCGAATTCACAGCTTCAACAATTCAATGTCTCAGATTTGCAAGAGTGTCAGCCATAAGGGAGATAAAAACACGGTCTCTTACGTAACCCCACAGTCAAAATTCACACGGGGTTAGGTCTGGTGATCTGGGAGGCCACCGGCGGTGAGATTAATCTTCTGCTCTTCCTTTTCCAATCCAATGTCCTGGAACGGTGTTATTCAGGTAACGTCGGACGTGGTTAGAAAAATGCGGCCGTGATCGGAGCCTTAAACGTTTCTCTTTCCAAGAAAGTTGGAATTGTTTCTATATGTTGTACTCGTAGTTTAGAAGAAATAAATGTTTGAAATCTTTTACTTCTTTCTGAATAGCCCTATATTTTATTTTTTAAAGAAATTGGGATGAAAAGTGCTCCAGTACTGAAATACAAGTTATATAAAATGTATTTTAAAGTTCAACATATGTGGTACTTTTTAAGTTGTTAAACTGAGAGAGATAATGACGATAAACTCAGATATAAGAGAAGCAAAAAGAGGAGCCTGTACTGCTGAACATATACAATAGTAATGCAGGTGCGATGGCCAGCAGAGCTGAAATACTGGCCATGCGTAACCAGAGTTTGAATTCAGATTAAACAAAATCCATGTTGAAGGTTTGTTTTAAATAGCGGCTAATGACGCTGCATTAATTTCAGTTTTAGGCAAACATGAAGTGACGTCATCAGTGTGGCAAGTGGGCTGTGAAATGAGATAATGCAGCTACACATTGCAATCCCTAGCATAGAGTCTCTGTAACGCAATCATAGTCCTCCTCTGATAACCCATACATCCACCATGTGGTTTAGCTATTACCGAGCTTAATAGTTGTCCAGCTTGGTTCCTGCTTAGCAAAAAAGTCAGTCTTTGAGTACAAAGTTTGAAGAGAGCCTCAAAAGACTCGTCAGTCAACTGTACAAATAACTAACTTACCTAGTGGTACTATAGAACGTTCATGATCGCGCGTACATAAGCTCCCCGTACATCCCTATCCCGAGCTAATGTTTTCCAGACATCCCTCGTAAAATCTACTTCTCTGGAATCATGGCTAATATTTTTCTCCCACCTCATTCTTGAACTACCTACTGTCAGACATTCCTATGGTTTTCCTACAAGGAGTTTCCATGCCCCGCTTTAATTTCCCATTCGTACCACATGTCCTGACCATATCATTCAACGAGACGTAACTCTTCTTATTATATTTTGTTTCCTATAAAAAAACATGTAGCCCATTGTTAATTAGTATTCTCCATTCGTATGTCTGTTCATCTCTCTTTGGTCCACAATTTTTCTCAAGAACATTATCAGATTATCGTAATCTTTATTCCCCCCTTAAAGTGAAAGTCCATATTTCGCATCCATATATTATAGCTGGCAGAATAGAATATCTATATATTTCCTGTTTTTCATATTTTTTTCAATTATTTTAATTTAGAAAATTTGGGCCGACACGAGTTCCTTTCATGCCTAATAGCATGCATTTCCAGAATAATAATTAAGCATATGTTTAATTTATTTTTGAAAAGTAATATTTGTTTATTATTATTATTATTGTTATTATTATTATTCCTAAATATTATTTTTAATTCAACCACTTCTTCAGAATTTTCCTCATTTGTTATTGACTGTCCATTTCCATTATATATTGCATTTCTATGTGACAATATATTTGGTTTTGTTGATGTTTAATTATAGTACAATTTCTTAGTGTTACTCAATAGAGTATACATGTTGGCCCTTTGTATCTTCTCCCTATCGCCTAATAATACATCACCTGCATAAACTAAAAACTTATTAACACCATGGAGTTATCTGAATACTATTTGCCAACACGCACCACATTCCTTGTGCATTTAGACACATTCGAATATGTCTGAGTAGCTTTTTAGGAATATCGAATTCCAGCAGTATACTGTATAATTTATCCCCCTTAATTGAGTCGTATGCCTTTTTAAGTCTCCATGTAGTTGATGCTCCATATAGTTGATGCTCAGAATATTGGAGGCGTCTGTTATTACCGGAATGATTGGCATTCTGTGAGTTAATGGTAATCCAGAAAATTGGATAAACGGGGGGAAATTTCTGGACAAAACGCGCAAAGTAAGAACACTCATTCGTGAAAAAATACATATGTAAGCAAAGTGTAATATCAATAATACTTAACTTTACGTAAGTTAATTGATGTAATATAATTGTATTGTTGTATTGTTTTGTTTCATATATTTTATCCCCCTATGTTTTATAGTGAATTATTGATTTATTCAGTCTATAATTTTATTACTATTTTTATACTTATATTTTTTTATCCTTATTATTATTGTTGAGGAGGTTTAGGTTATATTTTTGGCTATGACTACATATCTTTCGGTCTTATTATGTTAAGATTGTGAATACGAGACTTATTATTGATACGGACTGCGAAGAGCATGTACGGCCAATATTTGTAAATAACATAGTATATATCTTAATGTTATCTAATAAAGTCCCACTACAACTAATATTCCAATTATTTTCTAATATTCCTTATTATACTAAGCATCTGATCTATTGTAAACTTATTTCTTCTAAATCCACATTAACGATAACCGATTATGTTGTCAGTATAAGGAATAAATATGGATACTAATATATTTGTTAGAGATTTGTACGAAGATTAAAGTAATCGGATTACTCTGAAGCATTCAGTTTTATCTACTTCCATATAGATTGGTACAATAATTATTTGCATAATTTGGAAGAGCCTATTTCTACCAAATCATACTAAGCAACTGACGTATTTGGTCATTAATTTTTCTCTCCTGATTATATAAATTCTGCTGGGATCCCATATGTACCTAAAGCTTTATACATCTGTAAATTTTCTATCGCCATTTTTATTTCTAATGCACTTGATTCTGTGACTAATATTTCTGCTCTCTGTAAATCATTCTCTTTAATATCCTGTTCTATATGTACAGTTAATAGCTGTTTGTTTTCCCATGTATTTAATATACTATTGAAATATCTAAACATGTACCCGTTTTTTATTTCCAATTATCTTCGATATAGCCTGAAATCCTTAACAATCAATATAGTTGAACAATATATTTCACGAATGCATGACATTAAACGTCACGAAACTTAGATATCTAAGATCAATATTAGAAAAAGAATGTTCATTACAATCAGAAATATAAAATAAGAATAGCAGATGGAAAAAGAGTAATTGACATGTTGAGCTCAATAATACGGATTAAAACTGCCTTTACAGAACAAAGAACTTATCTATAAGGTTACCGCAGATATAATTATATAGATAAGAGTCACGGACAATTCAGAGATAACAAGGTAACAAGGTAACAAGCTTCTAGCAACAGAGATGGATTACGGCAGAAGACCATCGCGGTAGTCCAGATTAGAAGTATAATTTATATAAATGTTGAAATTAGGAAAATTGTGAAAGTTGAAAAAATGGTTACAGACATTTGAACAAAAACAATTAAAATGGTTCGGACATCGCAAGAAGATGCCATCAAGTAAAGATTTAAAGATACTGGAATGGATAATAGGTGGAAAAAAGAAGGGAGAAGATGTAAAGAGAAATGGATGGAGTGAGAAGAAGAATCGGTGAACTGGGACTTACAGATGAGGATCTTCTGGACTGTTACAAATGGAGAGGGCGAATTTCTTGAGGATGACGGAAAACCGTTGTAGTTTGGAGAAATTCCGAAATGAAAGTAAGGAAGTAGAGAATACTAAATACCTACATTAGTAATTCATATATCACTAACAAATCAAGGAGTACAGAAGAAATTTATCGTGTATAATTCTTATTTAGTTTAGAGGAGAACTTTTTTAAACCAATGCCACCAGGTTGTTATTACATTTCTTGTATTCTCTACTGGCTGGTTTACTCTGCCCCGATGATATAAAAGTGATTAGGACAGCAATGAAGCGCCAGTAGAGACCTTAGACGTAGTCTAATGAGACGAGAATGATGATTTTTATCTGATAAATACAACCATTAAGCTGTTAGTTTATGCTGATGATGTAGTACTATTGGGCGAGCGAGGAGATACTAAAGGCCAACACGCACACACTACTGAGTAACACTAAGAAATTGGGACTGGAAGTAAATATCAATAAAACTAAATATATGGTCACATATAGAAATACATTATATAAAGGAAATGGACAGCTAATGACAACTGAGGGAAAGTTTGAGGAGGTGGCTGAATTCAAATACCTAGGAACAATAATCACAGACAGGAATGGGATGCACAAAGAAATTAAACATAGGTTCAATTCTGGAAAAGCATGTTATTATGCATTACAGAGACTCTTGACGTCTGAACTCCTTTCACAAAACGTTAAACTGGAAATATATAAAACTATTATTCTACCAGTTATATTATATGGATGCGAAACATGGACTCTTACTTTAAGGGAGGAGAGAAGATTACGAGTATTTGAGAATAAAGTACCTAGGAAAATGTTTGGACCAAAGAGAGATGAACAGACAAGTGAATGGAGAAGACTACATAACAATGAACTACATGGTCTTTATAGGAATCTAGATATAATGAGAATAGTTAAGTCTCGTAGACTGCGATGGTCAGGACATGTGGCACGAATGGGGAATCAAAGACGTGTATGGAAGCTTCTTGTAGGAAAACCAGAGGGAAAACGCCCAGTTGGTAGACCAAGAATGAGGTGGGAGAATAACATTAACTATGATTTGAAGGAAGTAGATTATACAGGGGATGATTGGAAACATTAGCTCAGGATAGGGGTGTATGGAGAGCTTATGTCCGCGCGGCCATGAACCTACGGGTTCGATAGTGCCTGTGAGTTAGTTAGTATATGAAAGTTTTATATGATTTTCATATTTGTTTTAATAAAAATTCGTTAAGTTGTTTCGATAAACTCTACCGTCTTCGAACGAAATGGTAATCATAGCCAGATGGGTTCGGAGACAGTTTGGACATTAAATCTTCCTGACGTTTGTCTTACAGATGAAGAAATAAGTCGAAAATCCTCACCTAGTAAACTTCTCCCGACCTACGATCGAACTCAGGACTTCTGCTACTGCATAAATAATTAGCACATAAAAATATTTAAATTTTATTGTTCCATAACGTTTTCTCTATTCCTAATATGTATCTTTGTTTGAATACAACAGAATGTTACGTAAATTTCAATCTTCTCTTTTGAATTGTTTATTCAAATTGATGAAATATATCCTAGTTAATGCAGCTAACTGGATATGCTGGCAAATCTTGTGAATTGTCTTCTGGCTTCCAAGAAATGTGACAAATAACGTGAGTGGAGTGATTTTGTTCCTTTAATTCATGGAGACACGCGATCCGCAGTTATCTGGTTCTCCTCCGCCCCCACATTATCTGTTGTATCGAGTGTATGGGCATTGTTCTCCAGCTACTGAGCAATTGTTGTGTTTCGTGATATTCTCTAATATCATAATACCCCACGGTGTACTGCGTTTGTATAGTGGGGTGCATTGTACTGTTTTCACCGCACGTTGTCAGTGAAAATAATATATTTTGTGATAAAAATGTAATTCGATTTAAATCTTGACATAAATCATGATTAATGCTTCACTAGTATATTTTTGTTCTCTTTGAAATCATTTCAGTAAATCAGATCCATGCTGAGCATTCAAAGTTTAACAAATTATTCCTCAATGTTTTTATGGTCTATTCTATTTCATAGTGTTCTGCCTAGGGCAGGTCCTTCACTGCAAACATAGTATTTTCATGCTATGCTTGCAACTTTACTAGGGAATTATACGTGTGGGAGCTTCCCGTTGCTTTCCACACCGTGGGATGATAATGAAGATGATGATGGCCAGTTGATCATGGCCAGTTGGTATTCGGGGACTGGTTGGACATTAAATATTGCTCACATCTGTCTTATAGGTGAATAAAAACCCCGAATAACCCTCACCTAGGAAACTTGTCCCGACCGGGAATCGATCCCGGGCCAGCTGCGTGATACGGCAGCTCGCTATCTCGAGATCACAGAGGTAGACTATTATTATGGTATCGATTTTTATTTCCTAAATGAAAATGTTATGTTGCACCACTATATTAGAACTATGATAGATAGATAAATGGAATGATTTATTGCTAGATCCCAGTTCATTCTGCTTTGAACATTGATGCTCACCTAGTTAAGAGTTCATTTTTTCTCGTCTTCTCCATGGCATAACAGGTCTAGAAGGCGATTCACCTACCAGTCGGCTGCTTGGCTCACATCTATATGTTAAAATTGTTAAAAATATGAAATGAGGACTGATAAATCAGTCGTCTTCAACTAATACTAAGTTCTGTTTAAAAAAAATATTGAAGTTGAGGACGACTGAAGTATCAGGATTTTTAACTATTTGATGATTTTTCAAACGAAACTTTGTATGAGGACGGCTGATTTATCAAGTGTGATTATGATTAATTGCGTTAGCCCATTGTTGAATCATAGCCTCTCCTTTATCAAGAGTTTATAGATCAAGTTCGTTTTAGTTACCTTATTTGTCTAAAGATGGCATGAGTGGCATGCGGTTAACACACCGACTCAATGAGACATCAAGCAGGCAACTTAGGTAATAGTAGGATATTTGAGATCGGTCGGTAAATTTTGCTTAGAGGCCTCTTTATTCAGGCTTTAGGATCTTTTACGAAAAATCTTGAAAATTTTCCGACTCGGGACTCACGGGTTAAAGTCCCTACCGGAGGACTTGCTCCTTGGATTTTTCCATTCTAAAAAAATACATCGACCGCAGCCGGATTTGAGCCTGCGACCCTCGGAACCAGTGGCAAGGAGCATAATCACTAGTCCACCGCGGCTGAACTTTTATATATTTTTAACATTTTTTACATAACCTCAATGGTGCTTTAATATGAATTTTAGAATTATTGACTTCTACAGGTGTTTATTACAGAGGTGGACGATCATCCTGCCAGTAAGAGATAACATGTGGTCAACATATCAAGTCCCCTAGTCGTTAGAGGTTTTCTCAACCTGGAACCGCTACTAGCCGAAATTCCATGCGAAAACGTCTTCTCCCATTGATACTCGAACCAGCGCAAGTCTTGTAGCTCTGCGCCATGGCATCGTGCCTTAACCACCCAGTTACAGTGCGGGGCACGAGTTTCTTAACCAAATTAATATAGTAATGTTATTATCCAACAGATGTCAGTGAGGAGCACGTGGTTAGTGCATTACCTCGAGGATAGATATACGTATTATGCAACTAAGGTTTAAGATGGATGGTAAATATCCCCGCAATCACATATTTTCAGCACGACTGGGTTGGCAACTAAACTACATTATCCTAAAATGAGAGAGGTGAAAAGTTTTATGAAATGAATGAATGAGAAATTAAATAACATAAAGGGAAGGAAGTGGAGCGTGTATTGTTGGAATGAAAATCGGGAAACGGGAGATCCTCGAGAAAGCTCGAAAAAATTGCTGTATGACAAACCACAAATACATCTCTGGAATCGTCAGGATTGATCGCAGCCGGAGCAGATAAACTTGCTAGCCACGCGTATACCGAGATGGTATACCAGCATATGAGTCCCACATCAGAGAAAGAAACGAAAAAGCTAAACATGTAGACCTAGAATTTTACCTAAATATAACTATGAAGACAGAAGAATGAAAGAAACCGAACTTCGATTTTTGGGACACATCTTCACTTGGACTGCGGCCCATGGGTTTCATCATAGAATCTGTGGCCATAGCGGTTTCCACCCGGCATCGGAGTAGTGTATCTGTGACCTCTGTGAACACGGTTGTCGACAGTATCATAAAGCATCTCTCAAGCAAGGACTAACTATCTGACGTTTTATGCAAAAAAATACATTTTTTGACGAACACTATATTTTTCAAACCTGTAGGCATTGTTTTTATTAATTGTATTAATGCCGAGACGGCAATACTTTAACAATATTTTAATATTATGATAAGAATATCTTCTTCTTCTTCACGTCACGAGCTAGGCAAATTGCCTGTTTCGTCTCACAGTTGTTCTGTCCATCTTTTCACTGACCTTCCTACATTCCTTGAATATCTTGGCTTGTAGTTAAATGCTGCGTTTGGTAAACATGTTACATTAATTCTTTCTACATGTCCATACCATTTATCTCTATATTTTTTCATTTTTTATCATTCAGTGGATATACATCGTATGCCAAAGTAATGGATGGGGTTTTAAGTAGTTGGTATCGTCGGCGTTCAGGCAGAAGTCACTAAGTCCAAAATTGTCTGTTTTGAGATATGTATAATACTATATTACGAAAATGTTTCTTCACAGTATAGCAAAAGCCAATAAGTTCTATCCCTGTCCTCTTCTAATTTATAGACGCTTGATATTTTCTGGCGTCACAGACTTCTGATCTTTGATCAAATTTTAAAAACGCTGTATCTCAAAACGACAATTTTGGACTTAGTGAAATCTGCCAGAACGACGACGGTATAGCTTTACAAACGAATTTGGATGCGTGATTGTTTGCTATAATGAAAGAAAGACTGAAAGTTTCATATCCTGTATGCAGTAATTAGTTTGTCATTATTACGTCACAGCTTTAAATTTGTGAAAATGGCGACTCCTGTACAGAATTATTGCTGTGTGCTGCAATTTATGAGGTCTGGTTCCATTGTTGCAATTCAGCGAGCTTTCATACGGCAATTTGGAATTGATCCTCCGAAAGATAAGAGTTATCGTCAATGGTATAGACATCTCTAGGCCCAGCCGTCCACCCGTTGGGATACCTCGGTCGTCATGACCATACTGCCAAGTCCTAGTTCTAGTCCTCCCTATCCTATGTTCACGTCCACGTTCAAGATCACGGTCCTTAAACCAACACCCCAGGGAGAGAGTGTTGGAGTTTGCAGTTCTGGGAATTGCTGAGCTACATAGTACATCAGGTCGCTCAATCCTGACGACCCCACAGTTGGTCCACGGGCTCCATGAGCCTAGCCGGGAGGACTGCTGTCGCAGATCCACCGACAATTCCCCTGTTCTGCCTCCAGGGACGTGTCCTGCAGCCGTTGTGAGACCGGCTAGGGCTACAAGCCCAACAGTGTGAGTCTTTTAGTACATCCAGGTGGCTCATCTCCTGGCGACCCCCCAGTTTGTCGACGGGCCCTTAGGCGAGCCAGGAACCAGTACAGTTAAGCTTCCTCTGGACTGGTCCGAGCCGAGCCCTGGTGTGCCCCCAGGGACGCCTTCTGCAGCTGTTGTGGGCCAGCACGGAGCTCGCAAGCTCCAAAGATGAGCAAATAGTTCGACAAGGCGCTCAACTCTTGCCTACCCCACTAATGGTTCACGAGTCCCTTGGACTTGACCGGGAGGACTCTCTACAGATCCACCGACCTTTCCCCCAGTGCACCAGCTGGGGACGTGTTTGGTTGCTGAAGTGGGTCCAGCCTGAGCTATAGTACGTCAGGTCGCTCAACTCCTGACGACCTCACAAATTGTCCTTGGGGTCATCGGTTCCAGAGTCGGCGCTAAATCCCACCAACAAAGACCGCGCTTCCTCCTTTCCGAGCTTATTGACCTGGTGGTAATTCCCCAGCCATTACGCCCGGTATTGTCCCAACCAGCCCGTTCGCAAGACTAAGCCTAGTCGTGCCGCAGCTGTGAGTCAGCCCACTGAGCAATGTAGGCATCCAGGGAGCTCATCGCCCATGGTGCCCCCACAAAGGTCCTCGGGACTAACCAAGAGAAGGGAGCTTCTGATCTCCACAATCTCCCACCGCCTCGCCACGACGGCCGCTGCTCCGCTGTGGGCCGGGACATTTGAGCTTTAGTACAACAGGGCGCTCGTCTCCTGTTGACCCCACTTATGGTCCGCGAGTCCATCGGACTTGGAAGGGAGGACTGACTAGCAGATCCACCGACCTTTTCCCCACTACGCCACCGAGGGGACGCGATTTGCTGCTGAAGTGGGCGCAGCACGAGCTATGTAGTGCACCTGATCGCTCGAGTCCTGACGACCTCACAAATGGCCCGCGGGTCCGGTCTGGAAATAGCCGGGAGGAGTGCAAGCACACCACCGACCGCTCCCCTATCCGCCACCCGGGGACGCGCCCTGTTGCTGTTGTGAGCACAGCTGGGGCCCGATAAACGGAATAGGGGAAGTCCGATGTTTCAGGGTCCTCTTTCGAGAGATCTATACTATGATGAGTGGTACATGCTAAATGGTATAGACAGTTAGAAACAACGGGAGGATGTATCAGTAAAAGTAAAAGACCAGGACGTCCACAAACATGATAGTGTTCTCCGATAATGGATAGGACTCGCCGGTCCGGATGACATGGTTTATTCCCGTTGGCATCCACGGTCTCCCGATCTCACACCTTGTAATTTCTTCCTGCGGGGGTTTGTGAAGACTATGTGTACGTACAATTTATCAGGACTTGAGAAGAAGGACTGTTGCTACTGTTGAATCCATTACTCACAATAACTGACAAAGGTTTGGGATAAATTCGACTAGTGTAACGAAATGTACTTCCATCGAACACTTATAAAGTATGTTATGAAAACTCGATGAGTTTATCTTTAATCCTATATAAGTTTTGTTCTTACTTAGATATATATATATGGTGCTGAAGTCTGGCAAATTCCTACCAGGGAAATAAAAAGAATTTTAAGTACAGAAATTGATGTTTCAAGATGATCAGCTGGAAAATCTAGAATGGATACAATGCGAAATAAATAAATAAATAAGGGAAATTATGGGTGTACAAGAGGAGCCGGACATCATAGACATTATAGAAAAGAGAAGATTACAGTGGTATGGCCATGTAAAAAGAATGCACACAGCAAAGATTGCCAAAAATTTTTATGGAATGGATCCCAATGGAAAGGAGGAAGACCGAAGAAAACTTAGTTATAAGGGGTACAAGCAGCTATGAATATCAGAGGAATGGAGGAAGACCAATGGATGGACAGAGAGGAATGTCGTTTGGTTTCCGGAAGACGGCGACAGCTGCCATGATCCGGATGATCATGATATATATATATAATCATGTAAGGGAAATTAAACAACTTTGAAACCCCGTCCATCATTTTGGAACACTGTGTGTATTTAACTCTGTTCTTCATTCTTTATGCGATCCAATCTTGTGCAGTTTGTTTGTTCTTCCAAGATAGTTCATTTCTACCTTTGTATTTTTTATCATTGCCCAAGTTTCACTCCCATAAAGTAATGCAAGAACCGCCAATGATAACAATATATAATTGTGTATTGTATTATTCTCCGGTTGAGAGCAAGAAAAGTACTTATGGCTTTTACTCTGCTACCTTAAAGAAAGCATTGTTCTTATTATATTTAGCTGAATGTATGACCTTCTATTATTGTGAGTAGGCTTATGCAATATCTCTTGAAAGTTCGCCTGATACCTTATTAGTACTGCATTAACTGCCGCAACATTGTACTTAAGATCTAAAAGCTATTACATTAACAGATGCAATTGCACTTCACCTCTTGTGGATATTACATTAACTGGTGCAATTAAACTAACGTTCTCTGCTACACGTTAGCTGCTACAATATTTCGTCTGCTGTAATCATATTACCTGTTACTACAATAAAACAAATATTTTCTTTTATACCCAACTTCATTGTTACTTCGTTGTAACATTCTCGTTATACATCGTGATTCCAGGCAATATGTGGCACGATAAAACGATCACTAAATAACAAAACAACAAGAGAGACCCAATTGAAATTTTATAAAACGTTGCCAGTACCGGTACTGCTCTATGGTTCAGAAGCCTGGACACATAAAAAACAAGATCTAAGTAGAATAACGGCGGCAGAAATGAAATTTTTGAGATCTGTTAAAGGGTGCACTAAGGAATGAACCGAAAGTGCCTTTTTTCGGTTCAGTTATACATCTGTGCGCTCCTCCCTACTGAAGAACATTTGTGAAGCCTGCCAATGTTCCTGTGTTCCGTGTGGTTACCCCTTCCCTTTTTACCCTTTCCTCGCGCATTTCTACTGCGCACATCCCTTCCATTCGCGAACCTGATAAATGCTTGATTATCGCAACGGACTTCATCATTCGATCGGCTCACTAAGTGCGTGTGGTTCTCTAGAGAAAGGGGATTCATGGGTGAATCCAACTCAAGTGCACCATGAACTGGCGAGGTTATATGGTGATTGAGAAGATGAGCTAGTGGATTATAACCGAGGAACGGTTAGATTTGATTTCGTCTAAGTAAACATGGAAGAAGGATTTCCAATAGGACTTAGACAAGTATGCGTGTGATAGTTTAAATGGTACGTTATTGTCTGTGTATATTTTGGTTATTATTTGTGTTGATCGATGGATCAAAGATTAATTTTTGTTATGTACTCATTATTTTGTCTTTTATATAATCCACACTTATATTCTTATTAAAAGCTTATCTTTTATGTTACGCCCTTGGTATTATTTAAGAGTTATTATCATTCTCTATCCTATGACGAAGTTAGTTCAGTCCATGCAAGTTATAGTCAGCATTCATATTTATATGCATATTCAATTAGGAAAGAAAGATGAATGGTTAGCCGCCTTCTGTGGCCCGAGGCAGGCTGTTTTCCTTGTGATTAACTTCATTAGATATCGTGAGCCACTTTGCTAAAATACAGCATTACATACCCAGCGATCCCGGAAGGTCAGCAGCATCGTAATCTCTCTCTGCGTGCAAATTGTTAAGCAGACGCGGGGTAATAATACGCGACAAATGGTTTGGCAGAGCGTGGTTCGTTTTAAAACTACTCGCGACAATTGGTTTCTCAGAGCGTGGTTAAGGGTTTGGCTTTTTGGGGTTTAATTGCGCCCAAATGGTAGCAAGGCATTCGTTTTGTGTTTTTCATATTGAAAAATATGCTGTATTTAAGTTGAAGTTATTAAGCATTAGTTTACGTGTTTGTTTTATGTTACGTAAACATCAACTCATCTTTCTTTATACCAGAACAGAGACTGATTTATGTATGTAATACTACGTTTGCCTATAATTGTTTACGTCTTGTGTTTATTATACTTAGTAAACATGCCTAGCTGGGTAGATATAATATCCAAAGATAAGCTCGTTCGTGAATTAAGCCTGCTAGGTATAGAAGTTGAAGTGATGTAAACACATTACGTCAGCGGCTTAAGGATCATATGAATTCTCTCTCCCAGCCTGAACAAATATTAATAAAACGTAAGTTCATTGTCGATAAACGCAACTCAAGAGGATTATTTCGCAGAACAGCATAAGGATATGAGTGATCGTAGACTTAGCTCTATCAAAGATTTATCTAGTGGAACTGTCTCCAACCTTTCTTCTTTTATGGAGCAGAATAATCAGCGGATTTTCCGAGAGTTGATTGGAAAGGTAGATCCCTGTGATGGTGAAGATAAGGAATCGCTAGTGGTCTTCCTCATCAAAATTAACTCGATTTTTGAATTGAAATTGGTTCCCGATGAGTATTTTGTGAACTCAATTTTGAGTTGCATCGGAGGAATTCTTTGAAAATCTGGAGTGAAGTTGTTAAGTCGAGATTCCTTGGATGGAAAGTTTAGAACATGTGAAGTGTTCGTTGTTGCCTCCTAGATTGTTGGAAGACTTTTGGATTAGATTTGTGTCACGTCGATTCCAAATGCCTAAGGAATCTTTGTTGGAAATTTATCGCCAATATACAAGGAGCTGCACTTGTGTTAACTCCTTTATTTTCTGAAGAAAAGTTTATTGATCTTATTCTGCAAAATATGTCCCCGGCTACTAGACAGCATTTGATTTTTGCTACAAGACCTCCAGAATGTAGCCGAAATGTGTCTCTTAGCCAGGAAAGTGTGCGGATTTTGAAATTGCTGAAAGACAGAGGGACCTTTAGTGAAAGAAAGTAAATTGACAATTTAAGGAAGTCTAATACTTCGACGAATCGTCCTTCTTGGCAGTCGAAAAAAGAATCTTCAATGTTGGAAATGTCAGCGGTATGGGCATCTGTCTAGAGAATGTCAATCTTAGTTACCGTAGTTTGTTTATATATATGTATATATGCTGTTTAGGATAGTAGAATATAATACTGATGAATATGTGTTTGGGCTGATTGTGTCATTCTTTTCGATGTTTGAGTTACTAGAATGAGTTTCTGTATAGGTGGTTCAGGTCTTACTAATGTGACGCAAACTAAATTCTAGAAAAGAGTGAGTAGAAGTTAGTCGGCGTCCATGACCACATTGTAAAATAACATCTTAGGCAGGCTAAAAATATGTAATACTATCGAGTAAATTCAAGCATGTTTGTTATAAATGAAAAGAGCTGAATGTTAAAGCTAAATTACTTTGTATTGTGACACATGTTAAATTAGCATATCTATGGTTCTGCTTTCCTGTTTGCGCCTGTTCTTTGTTTCAGTTACCTTTCCTTAAACATTGGCAGTTCTACAGTGTATATGCCTGGAGTGTTCGGCAGTCGAGCGCTTGGAGGATCCGGCCGACCCCCGAGTGCCCAGCTGACCGACATAGCGGCTTTGGAACTATGGATTCCTGGAAAGCGGTGTGGAACGGGATTGCGATCCGGCAATCCGATGATTATCGTCACCCGAGTCTTCACCTGGAACACCGCAATGTGGTGCTATGGCGGCTGAAGCAAATTGGAGTATATTTTTCAGCGCTGGAATAGTCTACATGGAAGCAGGTGTGGTGATCGTGATATTGGGGACGATGGAAGATTTGCTTTCGAAGTTACCGCTGGAATCCAATAGTGTTTATGTTCCCCTCCCAACGTGGGATTGCTTCTTTGGACATTACTGGAAGCCTATGGACTCTTTTCTGTTACCCGGAGGGTGTAGGGAGAGCTATTGAACCGAAAGTGCCTTTTTTCGGTTCAGTTATACATCTGTGCGCTCCTCCCTACTGAAGAACATTTGTGAAGCCTGCCAATGTTCCTGTGTTCCGTGTGGTTACCCCTTCCCTTTTTACCCTTTCCTCGCGCATTTCTACTGCGCACATCCCTTCCATTCGCGAACCTGATAAATGCTTGATTATCGCAACGGACTTCATCATTCGATCGGCTCACTAAGTGGCGTTTGGTTCTCTAGAAAGGGGATTCAGTGGGTGAATCCAACTCAAGTGCACCATGAACTGGCGAGGTTAATATGGTGATTGAGAAGATGAGCTAGTGGATTATAACCGAGGAACGGTTAGATTTGATTTCGTCTAAGTAAACATGGAAGAAGGATTTCCAATAGGACTTAGACAAGTATGCGTGTGTATATTTTAAATGGTACGTTATTGTTCTGTTATATTTTGGTTTATTATTTGTGCTTTGATCGATGGATCAAAGATTAATTTTTGTTATGTACTCATTATTTTGTCTTTTATATAATCCACACTTATATTCTTATTAAAAGCTTATCTTTTATGTTACGCCTTGGTATTATTTAAGAGTTATTATCATTCTCTATCCTATGACGAAGTTAGTTCAGTCCATGCAAGTTATAGTCAGCATTCATATTTATATGCATATTCAATTAGGAAAGAAAGATGAATGGTTAGCCGCCTTCTATGGGCCCGAGGCAGGCTGTTTTCTTGTGATTAACTTCATTAGATATCGTGAGCACTTTGCTAAAATACAGCATTACCATAACCCAGCGATCCCGGAAGGTAGCAGCATCGTAATCTCTCTCTGCGTGCAAATTGTTAAGCAGAGCGGGGTAATAATACGCGACAAATGGTTTGGCAGAGCGTGGTTCGTTTTAAAACTACTCGCGACAGGAAAACAGAATCAAGAACACAGAAATAAGACAGGAACTTGAAATATTTGCAAGAACTGATAAAATTGATACATATAAACAAAAATGGAAGCAACACATAGACAGAATGAATGAAGATAGATATCCAAAACAAATAAAATACAAACCTAAAGGCACCCGAGATGTGGGCAGACCTAGTAAGAGATGGGCTGAAGTCGGAACGGGTCAACAGACCTAATCCATGAATGCAGATGATGATGACATTGTGATTGATATTGTATAAGTACTAGTGGTCGCCCAACGGTCGAAATTCGACCAAAATTCATTAAATTTTCAAGTTGTTTCACAAATACGTCATTATCAATTAGTTTTAGATTTATTTAAAAAATAAGAACGGTAGGAAATAAGTGGTATAACTTGGCTTAGCCATATTATAAAAACAATAACGCGTCATTTGACATTTGTGTACTATTTATACTATTTCAATTAACATTTGGCCTATTATTATGTGTAAGTGAATATACATACATAAGGACTTCATTAGACTAAGAGTAAAATACATACAATGCTATTTACAAATATGGGTCGCAACGGGCATTAAGCCGTATGTGCTGTTGGCAGTCCGTTACATTAAAGTAATATTTGGTAATAATATACTTAAAAAAAAGAAAACACGTAATATTACAATTAGATAACAATACAATTACATTGTACATTAACTAGGTTATGCAGAATTATTAAGAATTAATGTCTTGCAATTTGTTAACATATCTATTTATTCATGAATGAGTGTTGTTTTTATTTTCCGCGTTTTATCCAGAAATGTGCCCTAGTTTATCAAATTTTCTGGGCTTACTAATAACTCGTAGCATACCAATCTTCGACGATTTGAATTGAGAAATATTTCTGGTAATAACTGACGCCTCCAATATTCGAAATAGTTACGTACAGGAATATATATCCCTTCTTCCTTTCTCTCACTCCGACCCGTCAATGTTCTATGTCGAGGCATAATGGAAGTAGGTTCGAATATGCAACTATAAAAATATGTAATGTAATTACTGAAACCAAAATTCGACAGGGTTGAATTTAGATATAATTCATAATAAGATGTACTCATTTTTTAAACATCTAATAATAAATTCGCGAGAGTAAGTCAATTCACATTGCTGCTGCACAATTTTCTTTTTGCAACTGCACCGACACAAACGTTTGCCACGAAACGGATTGTTTTAAACTACGCGATCTGCTACCATTTTATTGAACCCCGCGTGTCGGTGCTGGATGGTACCAATGTCGTTGATAATTACTTTGAGTCAAGAACATAGATTGCTCAAATGAACATATCTTTGCCGGGCCCATAAAATACAAAGATTAATTCAACTTCCCGTAATAAATTGTTATATATTTTAAGCTACACTTATTACAAACGTGGAAGTTTCAAGGAAAGAGGGAATCATATTCGCTTGACAAAGCTTTGGAACTTTATATTCATATGACATGACTAGCTATTAAATCAATAGGCAATAGTTAATTGAAAACAGATAACCTATATTTAATAAGATTAAAAAAACAGTCAGATATATCATTCAAATAAATAAAAGTTAGTTAGCTTAACATTCAAAATAAGTTAAGAAAGAAAACAATAGTCTTTTCGACCATCTAACAAAACAATAATTACAAAACATCCGTACTCTCTTTCATTCACACTAGTCCTGCCAAGGGTTAGGGTGCACGATCCTTGTGGCCCAACCCTGGCCTAAGGGACCAAATAAACAAAACAAGCTCCTCCGAGCTATATCGACTAGACTCCTTTTGGTTGACAGACAGATGATGTGAGCTAATGTTGGTAAGCGCAGCTATATTTGAGGGTTCACTAGGAGAGGGGAGGATGCGCGATAGCACACAACGCTTAAAGGAATGATGGGTTGGTACGTGGGATAGAATTTGGCACTGTTCACTAAGATCACAGAAGATATGGAGACGTGATGACGTAATAGTTGCGCAGTATGACGTAATCCATGTATCGAAAGCTTGATTTCGGTACAATATCGCCTCTCGGGGCCCCTCCGAAAATAAAAGAGAGAGAGTCACCACAACACCAAAATGAAATCATAAACGTTCACAGAAAACTTTCACTTTTAGTGAACGCAACTTGCTGTAATCCCACTTTGGGAGGGTAAGGCGATAGTTCACAACAGGATCAGGCTGAGAATATTCACAATAATCAATCGTTTCCAATAATTTATCCACCACACCAACCTACTCCATGAGTTATCCAGGCGCTGTATTATGAGCCTTGTTGAATACTACAGCCGCCGTAGCTGAACTCGGTGGTGTTCCAGGTGCAGTAAGGAATACGAAACATCAAAGTTCGATTGCCGGATCGCAATCCCGCTCAGCCATCCCATTTACTGCAACCAAGTTGAGGACCCAATCTCGATCAGCGGATACTCGGGGTCGGCCGAACCCACCAAGTACACGACTGCCAGAAGTCCAATGCTCCAAATCAGTTCCAAATGGGGAAGGGTTAACTGAAATTACAAAGACAGGAAACAGAAAACAGAACCTCAAAAAAGGCTTGACATAAAAAATATAGAAAGACTTCAGTTATCTAATACTGTGTCCTTTACAAAAATATACATTACAACAGTAGTAATTATTTAACCACAGGACATGCCTTTAATTGGCTAGCCATGTCACTCAATTTAGTGGCCATCGACGCTTTCTAAATTCTATAAGCTTTAGTTTTTAGAGAGCGCCTTACATAACAAAACATGGACCACATTACAAAACTCTCTCAAGAAATTCCTCGTAGTATATTTAAATATCCGAATGAAAATTTGGCTCCACTAGCCTACAATACTATTACGATAAACACTCTTAAGTCTTAGATGTGAGATTTATACATCTCTTAACATATCTATGCCGAATAAACTTAATTCAAGAAACAAGTTATATTTACGATAACATCTATCCAGCTAGGCATGTTTACAGTACACAGTAGATACAGATTTAGATAAACGTAAATGACAGTAAGAAAAGTTATTATACATCAACAACACAGTAAACAACAAAGCAGGAAAAATTAATTGATGTATTCATGCAATTCCAATAGAATACCTAAACAACTTAACTTTAATGAATTTACGTAATTAATTTTGATAACGTAAGCAATAGTACACGGGATAATTCTTTTTCATTAATATTAAATTTGAACGATCTATGTTTCCACAAATCCTTCCAAATTATAGAACACTGTACAAATATTTCCATACACTTCTCCACTGGGTCTTGAACCCAGACGCTACGTTCTATTTTGGAGCTTGAACCGAAAATCACGTTTCCTCGAAACAAACTGTCTATAATAATAATTCTCATCCAAAGCATAACTCAAAGCTTACAAGAACAAATTCCAAACTCAATATTACGGTACTAATCATTTTGAACGGAAAGTGTATCGGTTCCAAAAATAATATACAACAATAATAACACAACGCTCTGCTATCATTATTTGCACCGACACAACCTTTTTGCTAAGAAATCAATTTTTTTAAACTACGCGATCTGCTACCATTTTATTGAACCCCGCGTGTTCGGAGCTGGATCGTACCAATGTTGTTGATAATTACTTTGAGTCAAGAACATAGATTGCTCAAATTAACATATATTTGCCCGGGCCCATAAAGGACAAAGATTAATTCAACTTTTCTTAATAAATTGTTAAGCAGATAGTATATTGTAAGCTATACCGATAAAAATCGTGGACGTTTCAAGGAAAGAGGGGATCATATTCGCTTGAGAAAGCTTTGGAACTATATATTCATATCTGACATGACTAGCTATTAAATCAATAGGCAAAAGTTAATTAAAAACAGATAACTTATATTTAATAACAGTAAAAAAACAGTCAGATATAACATTTAAATAAATACAAGATAGTTAGCTTAACATTGAAAAAAAGTTAAGGAAAGAAAAGAATAGTCTTACCGATCATCCAACAAAACAATAATTACAAAACATACGTACTCTCTTTCATTCACACTAGTCCCGCCAAGAGTTAGGGTGCACAATCCTTGTGGCCGCACCCTGGCCTAAGGGACCAATAAACAAAACAAGCTCCTCCGAGCTATATTGACCAGACTCCTTTTGGTTGACAAACAGATGATTTGATCTGATGTTATTAAGCGCAGCTATATTTGAGGGTACACTAGGAGAGGGGAGGATGCGCGATTGCACAGCGCGTAAAGGAAAGAAAGGGGGGTATATGGGAGAGAATTTGGCACTGTTTACTAAGATCACAGAAGATATGAAGACGCGATGACGGATTAGTTGCGCAGTATGACGTAATCCATGTATCGAAAGCTTGATTTCGGTACTCAACAATGCACTTTAAATATGAACGTAAACAAATGAACAAGTACACAAATTAATGATTAATACACATAAATTCCTTAGACACAATGTATTATATTTTGTTTAATTTAATTTATTTGCAACACATATTATACGTACATTTTATTTTTCTGGAGTCTTTCTCTATATGAACTTTAATAATGCTAAATATTACACTCCTCCGTGTGCGCAATGTGTTTAGAAGGAGTAAAAAGTGTTTTCTTCACGTATTAATATTATATTAATATCCATTTTAGTGAATGTAATATTATCTCCTCCTAAAAGTAAAAACATTCATATAACTGGGAGTATAACAGTTATATATATAGTGTGAAAAGTATATACAATTACTATTCTTCCATTTATAGTATGTTGGATGAGAGACATTAACTCTTAATTTATGGGAGGAGATAATATTACGAATATTAGAGAATAAAGTTCTTAGGTAAATGTTTGAACTAAAGAGAGATGATCAGTCAGACGAATAGAGAAAACTACGTAACGGTAAGCTACGTGATATATATGGGATAACAGATGTAATAAGAACAGTTAAATCTCGTAGACGGTGATGTGTAAGCATGTGACACGAATAGGGAATAAAAGAGGGGCATGGAAACTCGTGTGGGAAAACCTAAGGGTAAACACCCAGTAGATAGCGAGGAATTAGTTAACCATGATTTGAGAGAAGTAGATTATACAGGTTATAATTATAAAACATTAGCTCAGTATAGGGATGTATGGAGAGTTTATATTCGCGCGGTCATAAACTTAAGAGTTTGATAGTGTCATTGAGTTAGCTAGTGGTATCTAATATTATGAGCCACTTTTGGGCTGACCTTTAATTTCATGGATGGCGGCGAGTGTCGGTCTCCCCTTTAAGGTTGGGGGAATTCATGAACTGATAGCTCACGAATCGGTTAGCCTGCGGAACATTTTCCATATGCGCCTATACCTCATTCTGGAAAAGTCGTTCGTGAGGTATCTCGATTTATATTCCAGATTATACTTACCTTCGCATATATAAGAGGGTGCGATGTTCCATCAAGTGTTCTCGTGGTTGACCTCTGAAGGTGTTGAAGAACACTTGCTTGAAAGAATAAATAAATGTGTTTAGTGAAGCCATCAGTGACGTTCAAGAACAGGATTAAAAATAACTGTTTTAATATAATTTTTGAAAGTAAATTATTTGTGTGCATTAAGTGAAATCCATCCATTCATAGTAATTCTGCCCGAGGGCAGGTTTTTCACTGCAATCATAGCATTTTCATGCTATGCTTTGCTGCTTTACTAGAGAATTATAGATGTGGTAGCTTCCCGTTGTTTTCCACACCGGTGAAGGATGATGATGATAATAATAAGGATGATAGTGATAGCCGGATGATTTTCCGGGACCGTTGGGCCGTAAGCGTCCTGACATTTGTCTTAAAGGTGAGGAAAAACCTAAAGTGAAATATTGAGAAAATAATGAATTGAATGTGGTAAATTTGTATAAACATCTGTGAAGTTAATTAAATAAAATACTATAACGAAAAGGAAAGTATTTAATTAATCCCCAAAAGAATAACTAAATCGAATTATTCCTATGCGACCGCTTCGGCCTGAGCATACAAATCAATCTAATATTGATTCCTGTTAGGTTCGCCTTCCTGCTAAATGGCTGTGCTCCAGTTTTCTTGAAATTCGACGTTTCGTTTACTACTGCACTATACATCTTCAGGAGATTCTGCCAGCTCTCTGAATATGTCTATCTCAGTAGTAGAAGATTCGTAGAGTTTCAAGAAAACTAGTCCACATATTTAGCCGGAAGACGAACGAAGCAGGAATCAAGACACTGGCCGTGAAAGCCTACAATTAACACAATCTCATATTATCCGGGAAATAAGTGATGTATATCCAAATGTTCTAGTAGCAGCTTAAGGTTCCAACCTGTCTAAGGTACTGGATGTCAGCTGGGTTGTTCATCCTCCTTGACGGTCATCTTTACCTCCAGAACATGCGTCTGGTACTTATTTCCGTTAGAGGTTGAGTCAACTCCAGAGCCTTGATCACGTCAGAAGGTTTAGGTCAGTTTACATGTCTTGACCCCCACCAGAACTCGAATCCCCGACCTTTCGGCGTGTACAGTAATCAACTAATTTCAGTTACGAGAAGTAGATAAAGTATATTACGTGTAGTGATAGGATGTTCTTTGTTGGGGTATAGTAAACAGATTTTATGGTGTGACCGTATGTTTAAATTATGGTTGAAGGACAGATACTGGAAACCAGAGGCTAAATACTTTGGAGTCGAAGCATCTAGAATATAATTTTAATTTTCTTTCATCATTGAGACGGAGCCATATCAATTCGTGGAAAAATGTGACCATATATTCGCACATTAAATATGAATCCGATAAACATATTACGATCAGCGCTGCAGTTTTTCCGACAATATATCACTAATGTCAGTAGAACGTCACAATAATAATCAGCGGCATCATTACATTTTGGTATAAAATTATGTAAAGAGCTACAGGAAGAAACTTCTTCAGACTCTTTATAAAATGCATTACAGAGAAGATGTTTTTAGATGTTCGTTTTATTGGTTATTCCAATTTATATTAGGATATAGATAAAATCTCAAGATTATATCAACTTTGGCCCATTCTATTCAATAGTGTTATGCCCTAAGGCAGGTATTTCGCTGTAATCAAGCATTTTCATGCTATGCTTTGTAGCTTTACTAGGAAATTATAGGTGTAGTAGCTTCCCGTTGCTTTCCACACCGGTGAAATGATAATGATGATAATGATAATGATGATGGTGGCCGATGATTTTCGGGGACCGTTGAGCCCTAGGCTTCCTGACATCTGTCTCACAGGTGAGAAAAAACCGAAAAAAACCTCATCCAAGAGCCTGTCCGGACCGGGAATTGAACCCGGGCCCGCAGCGTGACAAGGCAGCACGTTACATCGAGGCTTGAGAAGTGGAAATTTAGAATGTATTTATTAATATGCAGCTATTATATATAGAGCGTAATAGTATTGGACGTCCGATAATTATTGCTTAGCTTTTTAAGTATATTCAGTTTAATCCGATCTGTCAAACATACGAAGATATGTGCCTGAGATCAGTGTTGACTTTATCAATGAATTCGTTGTTATCTCTATGAAGTTAAAAGTTAATTATTTTTTTAATTAAATTCGTTAATTATAAATAAAGTATTATAACCTGTATTTCAGTTAAAGTTGTTGAAGTAAAATTAGTAAATGTTGAAAGTGCGCCATGTGTGATTAAAAATTAGTATTATTAATGTAATGAGAGCTATATTGGAAACACGTGGTATATATTCGGATGCAGTAAACATAATAGTGGGCGCAGCTCAATAAGGGTAGAATTAAAAAGGAAATTATAACCCTCACCCCAATGGCTGAATACCCGTGTAACAGCCTTCACAAATTACCACCAGGTTGAATTGACCCAAATACTATGCATTTCATCCCAAATGACCGTCCATTCATGGTGAATGTGATTAAATGTGCGTAATATGGGACGGGGTAAGTAGTGACAACCCCTCAAATTAATCATAAGCCATTCAATGCAAAAGGGGTGGGTTTATTATTTCATGTCTTGCACATTTACCACCGTCATATACACGAATTTGTGCTTTCAAATTCGAAGCTACCGGTTTATCAAAAGCCAGAAACTACCAAGCAAATTCAAAATCTATCTTCCCCGGGTGTATAACAAATTCATGCGTACATTTAATGAAATATAATTTGTCTTTAACAATTGGAACATGCATAATCTTCAAAGAGATATTGGGAAACAATTGAGAACTCGAGGAACATAGCATATGATATCAGCTTGAAAACTAAGAAGAATGTACATTGTGACGCATGTTGGGCTGGCTCTTGGATTTCAAGAGTGGCAGCGAGAGTCGTGTCTCATCTTGTATATTAGGGAAGGATTCTTGAGCTGAAAACGTACAAATCAATGAGCCCGCGAAGAAAGTTTCACATGCGTCTATACCTCTCTTCTGGGAAAGTCAGTTTTTCAGACTTCTACTCGATAAGGATTTCGACTCAGAACTCAGAATGTTTATATATATATATATATATATATACAATATATATCCAAGGGAAATAGAGAAACGCTGCCTTGCAGTGAAGAGGGATCTTCAAAGGCTATGGGAGGAAAACCCAGACAGAAATTTTCCTGGTCCTCCAGGTTGGAGGTTTATGCTGTGGGGCCAGCTCCCCACACATTAGAAAAAAAAACAAAATGCTAAAATACCAAATCAATCAAAGCCGGACAGAAAAAAGTATGGAAGATATATGTGTGTGTGTGTGTGTGTGTGTGTGTGTGTGTGTGTGTGTGTGTGTGTGTGTGTGTGTGTGTGTGTGTGTGTGTGCGCGCGCGCGCCGTACTCAAAGTGTGTCACCACAGCGAAATGTACTGAATAGAGAATATATAGAAAGTAGCCAAATGTGGAGTGGAGTAAAGATTTTAATGTGTTAAAATCGTCTGTAAATAGTATATTACGATGCGAGGTTGGGAAGTGGTTTTTACAGAAGCGAGGAAATGTTTAAGAACCGAGCGATACCGAGGTTTTTAATTTCCGAGATTCTGTAAAACACTTTACAAACGTGCGTTGTACATTATTTTTGGCACGGTGGTTTTCTGAAAATAATATATATAAGAGTAAAATAATTACATCTTTGTTGGAAATATTTGCGTTGATAATAAACAATTGACTAACGTTAACAGTGTGGGCAGTGTTTATTAGTTGAAAAATCAGGAGCACTTGACACCATTTAGTGATAACATGGTGGCAATTATGTATTTATTTTTTATATTGTTTCACATAAAATTCAATCAATTTAAAATGCAGTGATTTTTTTCGTATAATGTATATTAACACTACGTTTTGGAAATGTTTTGTATATACATTGTATGTGGTGTACATAGACCGCAGTGGTTTTACTTATCACACGCGTGTTTATAATGTATAATATTACATTATAGTAATTTTATTACAGTATAGTTATTTAGGTTGGCAACCCGGAAATGTAGGAAGTTCAACTTTCAATCATGTCACCTTTGCTGTAAGCACTGTAGGACAAAACCCACTATCGCGCAAAAAATACATTGAGAGCAATAAAAGGAGCTAAGCTCTTACAATTGACATTCTAGCTATGTTTACTTATTACCACAGTTAATTGGAAGTAACACAATTTCTGGGACATGGGGATGACTGCTTTTAAATTATTTTCACAATAATTGCGCACTTGGTTTGGTTTGAAACATAGGATTTTGGATGTTCTGGAGAACGCATCATCATATAGATTAAAATATTGAATTTCTATGCAAATTAAATATAATATTTTATGAATTTACCGCATGTATTTAAACGTTATGTGAACCAGAAATTTCAAAATCAGAAGACAGATCTATTTCTTCTGTTTTTCCGTAAAATAAGACAAAGGAATTAATTACTTCTTTCGAAGACCAATAAGCTGACTAAATATTGGTAGGTGTTAATTGTGATGAGGCCTTAGATGACGATGATGACAAAATAAACTTGTAGTGCATATAATTTTATTTTATTTTTTATAAAACGTAAATCACGTAAGAACTGCATAAGCTAAGGGAATTCCTCAACAATATTAATAAAATTCATTGTTAAAGCCGTTGAGGTGGAGAGTCATAACATAAAATAAGTTAAAATATACCTTTTTAGGTAAGATCCGTCTTCCTCAACTTATACAATATGTATTCTTCATGCCTGTAGGCCTTTCAGAACATCCGTTCCATCTTCAGCAGCTCCCTCTTCGCCACAACAACATCCAGTATAATGGTTGATGCTGCTGGTCCTAATTTGGTGTTGTTGTGACTCATCATAATACAACACCACATTAGGAGCAGCAGCATCAACCATCATACTGGATGTTGTAGCGAAGAGGGACCTGCTGAAGATGGAACGGATGTTCTGAAAGGCCTACAAGCATAAAGAATACATATTTTATAAGTTGAGGACGACGGATCTTACCTAAGAAGGTATATTTTAACTTATTTTATTTTATTCCTCAACAAGTCTGATCTGCGGTCCATTTTATTGGAATATATATTTATTTTGTTAAGTAGGATAATGTTTTTCTTTTCTTTTTTGGGACGGCAATAATGCGGCGTCCAGTTTGCCGATTTGCAGGCACCTGTAACTCTAACGACTAATCTCTTTGTTTTTCTAACTGTAAGTTCAACTGTCGACCCTTGCCTTTACAGTGGTGGAGAAAATCAATTTCTAATGCCGGCTTATTTAAAAGTGTCGCATTACAGTGAAAACTAATTCTGCATAATAGTAAATTATTACGTATTTGCATATTGTTGTATAATGTAAAATCTACCAATTATTTTTTTTAATATTAACCAAACTAAACAAATCCATCTTATGGCGTACATTACCAATTTAAAAATTAATTACAGTGTATGGTATACATTGCGACGAACCAAACACGGTTACTAGATGAATTTCTAATTGCGGTTTTCACATTAACCTCCACTTCTAATGCTCAGATGTAGCCGATTTTAAATTCCCTTGTTCAGTTTACTTACAGGCCTATTTATCCTTATACCGTTAACTTAACCTTTTTTAGGTCTTCCCTTTCTTCTTTTCCTACATATTTTTCACTCCAAGATCTTTTTAGGTATTTTATCAGAAGGAGGAGGATATATATGTGTATATGACATGAAAAGAAAAATAATTACCTTAACCGGGATATGAACCCGAAACCTCTACCTTGATATGTTATCGCGCTACTACATTATCTTGGCATCATAGTACAAGCATTTATCAGTCTTATATATATTCTCTCCCATGAGAGGCAGCGGGAACACTGTAATTTTGTGCGGCATTTTTAAAGAGTATTTTTACTTTATAACGGTAACACTTTTTTATTTAAATTATTATTAGCTCAGCATAGGGATGTATGGAGAGCTTATGTCCGCGCGGACATGAACCTACGGGTTCGATAGTGCCAGTGAGTAACACTTTTTTATATCAACGTTATAATTAAATTTTGACATTTAGCAAAGAATGCCAAATATGACATGAAAAAAATAAATGCCTGAATCTATATACAGGGCAAGTCAAAATGTTGTGCAGGTTTTCAGAAATTTATTATGTGAAATGTAATGAACATATAATATTGTGAGACATATTGTATGAAAGGTAAACTCTCAAAGTTTTTTTTTAAATATATCCTAGATGTTATTTGAGCGGAGCGGCCTTTTGTTACACGACAGACATGTCAAGCCGATATTCAATCTCCTGCCGAAACTTTCTGTAGCAGTCCGCGGTCGATATCAGCAATGGCTGCTGTGATGCGGTCAGCGCAGTTCATTGCAGTGGTTGTTTGGAAGTGTGTAGTCGGAAAACATGATCCTTTACAAGACCCCACATGAAGAAATCACACGGGGTTAGATCGGGTGAACGAGGTGGGGCCAATGAATGAGTTGTTGGTGTCACCCTGAGATGCACGGCCTATCCAGCGTTTGTGGTTAAGGCCGTATTCAAATGTTCTCGAACATCTGCCATGGTAATGTGAGGGGCATCCCGGAAAAACCATCACCATACTGCATAATGAAATCTGGACTGTCCGCTTCAAGCTGCGGAAGGAGCCATTGTTGTAGGGCATATCAAGGAAAACATGTCCGTTCACAGTACGTTCATGAAAGAAAAATGGCCCATAAACCTTTGCATGGGAAATGGCACAAAAAATGACATTAACTTTCGGAGAATCGCGTTGATGTTCTGCCGATTTGCATGGGGGTTACGCAGTGGTCCCAAATCCCTTACATTGTGTCTATTCACTTTTCCTGAAAGGTGGAACGTCGCTTCATATCTTCGTAAACATACCCTCTCATGTGACTCGATTCTCTTCGCATTAAAAGGCGAGGAACTCAACACAGAAGGACGCTCGGGGCAAAGCGTAATCGGCGGGTTTTAAGGCTTGAACCAGTTGCAAGTGGTAGGGTTTCATCTGTAAACGTTTCCGGAGAATCCGCCATACAGTTTTTTGTGGTAGTTGAAGTTCTGTCGCTCCCCGGTAGGTGGATTTTCTGTGGACTCCGCACGAAGCATGTGCGAACGCGTTCGACTGTCTCATCACTCGTCGACGGACGGCCAGTTCGATTTTCGTTTACAGATACAGCCTGAATCCCTAAATTGTGTGTACCACTTACGAATGGATCTCCCATCCGGCGGGTCTTTATCGTATCTGGTACGGAAATGTCGTTGAACACTAGTCACAGAGTTGTTTACATGGTAATCAAGCACACAGAAAGACTTCTGATCCCCAGTCAACGCCATTTTCCTTTACTGCTCTGCTGTTGACATCTTGCGGGTGAACGCGGAACTTTAGAAGTGGACAACTAAACTTTGAGAGTTTACCTTTCATACAATATGTCTCACGATATTATATGTTCATTACATTTCACATAATAAATTTCTGAAAACCTGCACAACATTTTGACTTGCCCTGTATATCCATCCATAGTAATTCTGTTCGAAGGCAGAACTTTCACTGCAACCATAACATTTTAATGCTATGCTTTGCGGCTTTACTAGGGAATTATAGGTGTGGTAGCTTCCCGTTGCTTTACACACACACACACACACACACACACACACACACACACACACGCACGCACACGTACGCGCGCGCACACACACACACACACACACATATATATATATATATATATATATATCCATCCATAGTAATTCTGCCATAGGGCAGGTCTTTCACTGCAATCGTAGCATTTTCATGCTATACTTTGCAGCTTCACTAGGGAATTATAGGTGTGGTAGCTTCCCGTTGCTTTCGACACCGGTGAACGATGTTGACGATAATGATAAGGATGATGATGACCGGATGATTTTCGGGGACCGTTGGGTCCTACGTTTCCTGACATTTATCTTACAGATGAGGAAAAACCACGAAAAAACCTCACCCAGGAGCCTGTCCTGACCGGGAATCGAACCCGGGCCCGCTGCGTGACAAGGCAGTACTATACCTCGAGACCACAGTGGTGGACTATATAATACATACATATTGAAGTAGTTTTCCCGCGTTGAGGAGATAATTTCAAGGAGCGGTCACTTTCTAACCTTCCGTTGTTAAGATACACCGGCTATAGAACTCCCTCCAAGGGATTTTGGAAAACAGTTGTTACACTTAATAAACTCTTAATAATAACACTTATTGAATTTGTATCACTTTCATTTTATTTGATTAATAGTTTGTTAAACAATTAGGTGAATCTTGGATATTTAAGGTCGAAGAAATGATGACCGTTAATAATTTTATAGTCGAAAATGGCGGTTATTTGCAATCCACGCGTATTTTATAGTATCACTATTGTCTTAAAAGAGGATTCTTCAAAATATCAATATATAACTTATTTTCCCACTTTTTAATATCAATGGCACAACTTTCTTGTTTTCACGTACGACGTAACTGTCACTAAATATCGTTGAAATCCCTTCAAGACTTTTACATATAAAATTGTATTTCTGTATGATTCTTCTACTACAGTTCTATTGCATATAAAGGTAATATATTTCAGTATCTTATCATTTGTATAGGGTAACAGAGTGGTACCCTTGAAAGAGGTAGTCCATTCCAGGGAGTAGGCGCCCCTGCCTTTTTGTGAGCTCCAGGTCCCACTCGCCCAGTGGATAGTACCTGGGTATAGCCCCGTCCACAGGGTTACGTGGGGAGAAGAGAAGTCCCCAAAGCCGTAGTGACGAACACTCCTAAATTGCAGTTCCCTGTCCTTCAGGAAGAGGTTGTTTGGCTAGAGGCTGGTAACCTCTACTAGTAAAAAATAACTTACTCATAAACTTCAGCAGAAGAAAAGCCGGATTGATCAGAATGAATGAAGATAGATATCCAAAACAAATAACAAAATACAAACCTAAAGGCACCCGAGATGTGGGCAGACCTAGAAAGAGATGGGCTGAAGTCGGAACGGGTCAAACAGACCTAATCCATGAATGCAGATGATGATGATGATCATTTGTATAGTAAATACTATTAATTTACTTGGAACACATTTGGTCACGTCCGAACTCTGTTAGATTTTATTGTCAACTGTCTGTTTTAACGGTAAACTTGTTCATTTCTGGAAATTCTCAATTTGCCTCCGTATTCAAATCTGATTGGTCAATCAATTAGGCCGTGGGTCTTTTTGCCTGACTCATCCCCTAATATCCAATCATTTCAAATTATCAATATAAGACAAATTATTTAAACGTTTTGCAACTTAAACTTTGTAGAAGTTAAATATGAATTGCATATGTTACAATACTTAACAATGAGGAAATATTTTTGTAACATTAAAATAGAAAATTAATAATAATTATAAAATAAAATAAAAACCCTTATTATTATTATTATTATTATTATTATTATTAATAAATGAGGGTAACTATCCGGCTTTAATATATATATATATATATATATATATATATGTGTGTGTGTTTTATAGCTATATTTTTGACGTTTGGCAATGAAGGCAAATATGACATGAAAATAAAAATAAATGAGTCGGGATTTGAACCCGAGTTCTCTATAAGTTTAGCGCTCTAACTATCTGAGCTACTCAGTAATCCTAACACATACATTTATTTTTCTTATATATGTAGTATTCGTCCACCGCTGTGGTCTCGGGGTAGCATGCTGCCTTGTCACGCAGCGGGTCCGGGTTCGATCCCCGGTCGGGACACTTTTTCTGGGTGAGGCTTTTATCGGGGTTTTTTCCTCACCTGTAAGACAAATGTCAGGAAAACTTTAAGGCCCAAACGGTCCCCGAAATCATATGGCCATCGCAATCATCATCATTGATATTCATCTTAGGTTAAGCTTAGAATTAGGGACTTTCCTGGCGCACCATCATCATCATCCATCATATCATCGGGGCAACGTAACCCTGCCTTCCAGGCGCCCCAACTTCAGAAGTGGGTTACAAGTACGCCATGCCAGGAGAGAAACCAGCAATGTCGAAAACAAACCTGGGGCATTTGGAATATATATATATTAGCTGGCCCGGCGAACGTCTTATCGTCTTTAAATATTTTTACGTTAATTTTTCCGATGTTTTAATAGTTATCTGCTATTCGGGGCGGAAACAAATCCAACAAATCAAAGATCATAAAAATCGGTCCAGCCGTTCTTGAGTTATAAATAGTGTAACTAATCCGACTTTGTTATATATATATAAGTCCCGGTCACGCGTTGCTGTGGCTAAGGTATACGTTAAAATATGTTGTAATAAACTAAGTGAGAAATCTAAATCAGAAAGTTTTTGTTTTACTAATTTTTTTAGTTCTGGTACGTTAACTATACCCGATACTAGTAAAATTCATGGTGATTTTCCGTTGAGGCATTAGTTCACAGTAATATAATGTCCTGTTAAAAACTATAATATAGTTACCTTTTAGGTCCGTCTCCTCATCTTAAGTTCTTTTAAAACTCTGTAGACCTTTCGGGACTATTCCCATCATCAGCATAATGCTTTAGGTCCGTTCGTGTTGACCCTTGTTGAAGCACTGACTTGGTTGTGAGAATTTTGTACAGAGGATTGTGTGGATTAGGTGTGTGTATTCATTGAGAATCAGGTTGTTGTTGATTTCTCTTAGGATTGCGATTTCCTCCAGTATATTTATTCTCGTTGGAATGTTTTCTCTATGTACTATTGTGAGGGTGTTATCGATGTTATGCATATGATGTCCAGCTTGAATTACATGTTTTGCGTAACTTGATTTTCCTCCATTCTAAATAAAGACAATTATAATAAAGAATTAAATTACATCAAACACATGGCAAAAATTAACGGCTACAACAAACAAATAATAAATAGAATTATAAACAAACAAAAAAGAAAAAACGTTACCAACATACCCAAACTTGAAATAGAATCCAATGACAACAACAAGAAATGGATAACTCTCACGTACACTGGTAAACAAACATTAAAATTGGCCAACACACTAAAAAAGCTCGATAAGAATATTAGTGTATACTACAGAACTGACAACAAATTAAACAATGTAATAAACAACAACGTCGAAGAAATAGATGAATTCGACAATAAAGGCATCTACAAATTAACATGTACAGACTGCAATAAATTCTACATTGGGAAAACTAACAGAAGCTTCAACATTAGATTCAAGGAACATTTCAGAGATTTCATTTACAATGGAGGAAAATCAAGTTACGCAAAACATGTAATTCAAGCTGGACACCATATGCATAACATCGATAACACCCTCACAATAGTACATACAGAAAACATTCCAACGAGAATAAATATAGGCCCTACTGGAGGAAATCGCAATCCTAAGAGAAATCAACAACAACCTGATTCTCAATGAATACACACCTAATCCACACAATCCTCTGTACAAAATTCTCACAACCAAGTCAGTGCTTCAAGAAGGGTCAACAAGAACGGACCTAATGCATTCTGCTGATGATAGGAATAATCCCGAAAGGCCCACAGAGTTTTAAAAATACTTAAGTTGAGGAGATGGACCTACAAGATAACTATATTACAGGTTTCAACAGTACCTTATATTACTGTAACTCTACCCGCTATAAATATGGGTGGTGGTTTATGTGGAAGTGGTTTTGTTGATTGAGATGAATTTATGTTGTCTGCATTCTCATATCATCCATAAGCGTATCATAAGAATTATGTTCATTTATTGACGAAATATTTGGAGGAGGCTTGCTGATTTAATTATACTTTCGTTTTTTTCTACGAACTTGTTGGCAGTTTGGATTTTCATCATAATCAAGAAGTCTCTGTATAGTAATATCGTCTTGTGATATATTATAGTCATCATGTTTTCATTTAATTGAGGCATGGAGATTGTTTCTGTAATATTAGGCATAGACTATTATTATAACTAACATACTTACTTAGATTTCTGTTATTCCGTTCCCATAGGATCTTCATATGTTTTTAAATTGACATTCTTCTTAAATGTAAGCTTTATGTCACATAGGCCTATACCAATTTGCGGAAATTCACTTGATATCTTATCATTCATGGTCTTTAGAATTGATTCGCCACATTGTTCAATGTCTCTTCTCGGTCCAGTTACATTTAAATTAAGTTGCTCTCTTTCAGCCAGATTACTTAAAACTAATACACACGAAATTAATATTATTATCAATATATTGAAAATAAAATAAACACAAACACACTTAAATTATGAAATAATCAATATTTGTAATTCAATTGAAATTCGCGCTTGCAACAAAAAGCACAGCCACCTGGTTAAATAATAAACCAATTACCTTACACGGTCATCTGTTAGAATCGTATGGAACTCACATATAATTATAACTATTTGTTAAATAATAAATAATTTGCAATAAAAATAATGCGACTATAAATTATAGTTATAAACTTCCCTAAGTCTCAAGTTGGATCAAACTGCACACAGTGTGCTATATTTTATTAAAATCGGTTCAGTAGTTTAGGATTCCATCGCGGACAAACAACGTGACATGTAATTTTTATATATTAAGATATGTAGTATTCTCAATTTACGCGAGACGTAGCGGGATATCGTTCCAATTGTCATCTTGTGGCCACTATAAAACGTAAGCATATTTAAAGAGAATGTGTAGTTTTTAGCGGTAAGCTTTGTATATTTAGATTTTATAACTATATTTTTGACATTTGCCAATGAACGCAAATATGTCATGAAAATAAAAATAAATGCTTGAGTCGGGATTTGAACACGAGTCTCTAAACTCTGTATGTTTAGCGCTCTAACCAGCTGAGCCACTCAGGAATCCTAACACAAACATTTAGTTTTATTATTATTTTTAAATATGCCACAAGATGACAGTTGGAACGATATCCCGCTACCTCTCGTGTAAATTGAGAATACTACATCATCATCATCATAGTACATTCACGAATTTAGGTCATTTGTTGACCTGTTCCGGCCATCAATTCCTTCTGGATTTCTTCGTGTTGATTCTTGCAAGTAGTGTTGAAGTTCCTTAGGACGGGTTAGTGGCCCGACGCTAAGTAGTCCAGTGGTAGGGCTGCTACCTTTTAGTCTCTGGACAGACATTAGGATACCGCATTTACTCAGTACCCGATGGAACAGTTATACCGCCGTGATTCGGTCCTCAGAGTCTCGTTTGTGAAAACGGGTAGTACCACGAGAAGGTGAGGATGAGAATTGGGTACGAGAGGTTATAGACACGTCATTACCCCTTACAACCGCGAGAATACTACATATATAAGAAAAATAAATGTTTGTATTAGATTTCCTGAATGGCTCAGAAGATTAGAGCGCTAAATGTACAGAGTTAGACTCGGGTTCAAATCTCGACTCAGGCATTTTTTCATGTCTCATATATAAATATATATATATATATATATATATATAATTAGGGCAAGGCCATATTTTGTGTTTACTAGATAGAATGAGTGAAGATCTGAAAACATTTCAAATATATTTTCATGACTACAACCTCGATTGCGGAATTTACAAATATAGAATAATACAAAATCTCCCTACAACATTGACATAATAGAAGCAGTATTGAAAAAGTGGAGAGCTGCACTTGCCAAGTAGGTTCATGATGATATTGATGAAAAGTATCGCTGAATGTGGATAAGTACTGACAATGTTGATATTGAATTACCGTGATGGGATGTGCTCCACGTCATATTAACCGCAGCATGTTGTTAATATGTGTGATTACCTGCATTAACTGCACACTCATGATTGTGAAATGGAAACTTTGTCAATTACAGACTGCGAGCACGAAGCGTTACCATAATCTATATCTATACAACTTTACATGATGACCAGTTCTGCGCCATCCCATCACCTGCGCAACATAGGCCTAACTCCCTCTTGTTTAATTAAATGCACTGTTCATATTTCTACCGCCAACACTGGCTGCAATTTCAAACTTTCTGGAATCTCCCTGTTTACCATGATACATGATTATGGGGCACCTTATGGTCAGATTAAGTTTCCAGCAGATTATAGGAAATGCCGAGTGGACGGTGTGCACAGTGGATTACACTGATAATTTTTCGTTAGTCTGGAATATATGCAGGCAAATTATTTCCATCTCTAACCAGATTAAAATTAATGTATTCATAAAAAGCTGATAATCCGGACTTAGTTTACAGATCATCTTAGAGAACTGTTATCTGACGCTAGTCATATGTGACTGAAATGTTGTGAATGTGGAAGTTAATGATATTTCTTCTGTTTGTTTTTACGATTAAAACGTAGAAAATGTAAGCGTCCAATGAAATAATTATATCAAAGAGTATCTATATCCATAATGGCGTAGCCCAATTTTCCGCTACGCCTCTTCTTTGTTAGGGGTTACTACATCAAGTTAATTTAGTTGCCCCTTATTTGCTCATACATATCATGATTCGGTTAATACACCGACTCAATGACACATCTAGCAGGCAACTGAGGTATTACTAGGATGTGAGGCCAATAACGACTAATACATTGAAGGACAAAGATTATTACTAGGGGAAGGGTTTTAAGTTGCAAGTTTTGGTCATTGAATGGGAAAAAAAGTTTCTGAAAATACATAGAAAAATGTGCAAAAAAGCGTTGATGAAACAATTGAATTAAGCTTTAAACCAGTTTCATAAACTCAGTTTATATAATATGTATATCATTTTGCACCTTATTTTTCTTCTTTATAGGGTCCATAAGAGATAACTCATAGTTTTTTAGTTTATTGTAATATTTACTTCGCAGATGGAACATAGAAGAATGACGCCATCAATTTCGATAAATTGCGTTTTTAAATCTGCAAGTACATACAACTTATCCTTATTAACATTCTTCACGTTATTATTGTGAAAACCCAAATGTAATACAAATAAAATTAATTATAATTCAGACTAGTATAACACAGTCAACAACAAGTCAGTAGATAGAAAACTGTTATATTATTTGTTATAGAATAGCATAGATTTACTTAGCCTGGTGGAGTTGAGGCCATGTGGCCTTCTCTTCCACTCACCAGAACAAACATATGTTACATATAAATACAAAAAATTAAAATAATAGTACATACTAAACTATTAATTATCTGTCAAATTGAATAATAATGAAAATAATGTCTAATAATACAATAAAATTAAATGAAATTAAAATTAAACGAACGATAGAATGTATACAGAAATGAATAACAGCACGAATCTACTATACATAAAAGAAAATAAAAAATACAAAGAAAGTAATAAATTATAATGAATTAATCTATCGATTATAACACAACGCATTAGGTAAATATGTTGACAAATCTTAAAAATATTTTTATTAAATAATGAAAAAAAATATTAATTTTTAAAAAGTAATATTAGTGAGTTGTTTCTGTTAATAATTTTTATTTTCAATTTCTTTCTGGAAGATGCTAATGTTTGGCAGTTTCTGATATAGGATGGAAGGGAATTCCATGCTCTAGGAAGAAAAACTGTCAACGATTTCGAATAATAGGTGGTGTGATGAGGAGGGATATAAAGGACACTGTGTTCAAGGGATCGGGTGTCTAATTTTGTGTATCAGAGAGTCTAGTGAGGCGGTGGGATGTGTGTAATATTTTATAAAGAAGGCATAGGGTTCTACGATCTTGTAGACGAAGCCATGAAACTTGTTCCAGGGGTGGTGTAACGTGATCAAATCTGCGTATACCACAAACAAAACGTATGTATGAAATATTAACATATTGAAGTATTTGGGTAAGAACAGTATTTAGGTCAGTAAAAAGAGCATCACAATAATCAAAATGGGGCATTGCAAGTGTTTTACTAACATTTTCCTTAGAACAAACGGTAAACAATTTCTTATACGATTTAATGAGTGTGTTATTGAGTAGATAATTTAGCAAACATCATTTATTTGTTTACTCCAAATTCAATTTTTATCCATAAATACTCCTTGATTTTTTACTGCCTCACTATAAGGGATTCGAAGCCCATTAAGTGACACATGTAATACTGTATTTGTGTTAATCGAGGATAATAGTCTCTGATGACCCATAATGATTGATTGTGACTTTCTAGGATTTAATTGAAATCCATATTTCTCTATCCACGCCGTTAGCGAGTCAAGATCCTCATTAATTTTGATTACCGCGTCATTTAAAGAATATTTGTCAGAGTGAAAGTAGATCTGCATATCGTCCGCAAATAAATGATGTTTGCAATGTTTTAGGGAGTCAGATATGACATTTATATAGATTGAAAAAAGCCATGACCCGAGCACCGAACCCTGTGGAACTCCAGCTTTACGGTACGTCCAAGAAGAGCGTAATGTAAAATTTCCTACAACATATTGCTGGCGCTCCCGAAGGTAGCAGTTAGACCATTGCGTGACACTGTCAGAAAGTGAGAGGTTTTTTAGTTTAAGCAACAGTAAGTCCAAGTCTACCGTGTGAAATGATTTATTATAGTCAAGTAGTGTAAAAATAGTAAGTTTTCGTTTATCAGATGCTACGCGTATGTCTTCGCATATATTTAATAGAGCAGTATTTGTATTGTGTCCTGTCCTGAAGCCTGATTGGTATTGATCTGAAAGGTCGTGTTCAGTTAGGTAGTCAGTCAGTTGTTTATGGACTAATCGTTCCAACGCTTTTGAAAGGGTAGTACGAGTACTAATGGGTCGAAAATCATTAGGAGTTAAGGGAGTTTTTACTTTCGGGAGTTGGCGTACAATTGCTTGCTTCCATAATGTGGGATATAGACGTTTGTAGTGAGGAAGAAAAAAACATGAGTTAAGATATAACGTCGATTAGTTTGTTAAGTAGAGTGATATTTGTATGGTCAGTACTTTCTGATCTTGTTTTTATTCGTTTTGAGAGTTTTCTTTACGTCATTTTCTGTAAGATATATTAAATGGAAGGTTCTCTTTCTGATGGATTTGTCAGCAGTAGTTCAATTATTGTCTCAGTTTTGTCTTTAGGAGTAAAGAATGTGCTTGTAAAATGGTCATTGAGTGTGTCCAGAGGAACATGTAGTTTTTCTACCTGTGTGTCTTTCCTGCAGCGAATATGCTAAGAATACAATATCATGTGCTGATATTGCGTCAGCTGGCTGTTGCCCGTGAGTCAGTGCTGTGTCTGAATTATTAGTAGCAATTAAGTTAAGTAAAGTCTCAGAGTGATTGGTGTGGTGTGTAGGCTGTAGGGGAAGAATAGTCATATCACAAGCTTGGAACGCGGACTTAAGCTGTTGTGTATGTCTGTTGCCAGTATCTAGTATATTTATATTAAAATCATCCAGGACGATAACGTGTTCATATTGTATACTGCGCTTTGTTGAGCGGATTCTATTTCTGCTATTTTTTTCATTTTAGGGGGTTGGTACACTACACAAAGAAGACATTTTTTGAAGCTTGCTTATATTTCTATAAACATAATTCCATGAGATGTCTCGTTATTAGGAAAGTACACAGTCCTAGGGTAAAGGTCTGTCCTAACGAAGTGCCAACACTAACTGAATTTATTTTGAACTGTTACAGGAACACTGTTGAAATATAAATTTGACCTCACAGCTGCAGATTGGATATTATTGCTGGGATATAAATTACTGGTGGTTTACATAAATATTATATTTTTTATATTTATTATTTACTTTTGTTGACTTCACACTGCAGATTGGCCATTGTTTCTCGGATATAAATTACAGAAATTCTATTTCAATATTTGTTTAATATTGTTGATTTCTGATTGAGATTTTAAAAATCTATTCATGAAGAACAGAATGTAGATTTTTGTGCCCTATCTTTTAAAGACGCAGTAGAAAAGGTGATGAAGCGTAAAAAAAGAGAGGAAAGGGGCGAAATATAGTAATCTCACGAAAAGGTGCAAAACGTTCCAACAAATTTTGTTCATTTCGCTTCATTTCATCCCCCAAATATATATATATATATATATATATTAAACTATTGGTATGAATACAGTTATATTTTTGGAAAGGTGTCGCACCTCAAAATCCTTCCCCTACTTATTATTCACCTTCATAAATTAATGAAGAGTATTAATACACACTCTGCAACTAAAATAAGGCTATGTAAAGTTTTAATAAGATAAGTTTTGACTTACGGTAGTGACATATGGAGTTTCACTAAAAGATCAGAGGTAGCCCTAAATAATTTAAAAAAGTGCATATGAACATATTTGGATCGATAAATATTTATAGTCAATGGAGAATGCGATACAACAAAGGATTTACAACAAATAAAATGAGCCTGACATTGTCACTTTTGTTAAATTAAAGAAATTGGAATGGGCTGGCCATGTATAAAGGCTCTCGACACCGAGAGAAAAATAGCATATCAGCTATTGGATAGATGGATGAATGGATGGAGAATGTGAGGCCAGTAAATTTTGCTTAGAAGCATTTTTATTCAGGCTTAAACCACTTTTATGAGTCTGAAATATTCAGACTCGGGACTTGCGACTTAAAGTGCCTCCCGGAAGATTTGTTCCTTGATTTTCCACCCTAAAAATCCATCGACCCCGGCCGAGTTTGAACCCGCGACCCTCGGGACCAGAGACAAGAACCACTGGCCAACGCGGCCGATTCTCGAAGGAGGCTATAAGAACAGAATTTAAGTTATAAAAATAAGTATGTTAAATTAATTAAAAAAGGAAAGAAAACAAGAATTGAAATAATTCTAGGCAAAATTAAATTTACATTTTGAGGAATCTGAGGCAATCCTTAGCCAACTATTGTGATGACTTAATTATTTGTGCAAACGTACAAATATAATCCACTTGCAGTCCAGTCGTGCATACCCAATTTTAAAAGGCTGAACTAGTTACACATAAATATAAATTTAAGAATAGTTGGTAAAAGTTTAAGGAATGCCTAAGACCATGAGCATACTTGCTAGGCGTATAGGTAACGTTTTATCCCGAACTTTAAAAAAAAGTTTCGGTATATAAATATAAATAGGCCTACGTTAGTACATAAAAATCCACTAAAATGTTCTACACTTGGACAAATTAACAATTGCTAATTAAATGGAATTGTTTAATATATTGCTAATCACAAGAAAATCTCTAATTCAAATTTTATGTGACATACATTTTGTATATACTTCAGTGTTCTTTATTCAGACTGGGAGAAGACACTGCTGTGAGCACTGCCATCTGAATAATCTATTGCGCTACCACATATTATAGAGATATCTGGAATGAATGTCTAATCTACTGTGTTATGAATGTTGCAGTTTTCTTCCCTGACCGACACATGAAGGCCTACTCCCATGACTCATACCACCATTTTTTGATTGGGTCCGTGGTCACGATGAGGACTACAATATTTTCGATGGGCCTTTCTGTCCTTTATTATTGCCCAGGTTCAGAATCATGAGGCACATTACAAGATCTCCGCAACAATATGTAATCAATACCTGTGGGTTACCAACCAACTATTTTTTTCCTAACACGAGATGAAATGAAGGGTGAAATGAAATGAGTGTATGAAAAGTGAAATTATATTAAAGGGAGGGAAAGGGGATGGGGAGTGTTGTTGGATGAAATTCGGGAAACGGACGAAACTCAGAAAAAATCCAAAAATCATTGTTTATCCTCTGGAACCACCAGGGTTCGAACCTGGGGTCCCAGTCGTGGCACGTTTGTATATGAGTGTGGGCATTAATAGGGTATATTTAAATACTTTATATTTTCTTCATTATTTTCTGTGTTATTGTATTCCGATACTCCGGAAGAGGATCTTCATACTATTTCGTCCAATTTTCTTAAGATGTTTAACACGTATACTAATAATACAGGGTCAGTTATCTTCATATCAGTTTACTTTAAATGAAGATTTTTCGGGAATCCTTTCAACATTACTATTGAGTATAACACCTGTGGACAAAATTATAACATCAATTGCAATTCTAGATGTCATTTCAAATATCATACCAATCAATTCACTCACTTCCATTATCAAACCAAGAGATTCACGGACGCGCAGATTTAAGCATCCTATTACATCCCTAACCTAATCAATATGTTCCAAACATTCCCTGTGTAATGTACCTCGCTCAACAAACATAACACCCACATCAGAGTTGAACTCATATTTTAAGTTCGGCGTTCATTGGCACTTCCACTACAAACAAAAGAGGTAGCTGACCTTTATTTAGAGAAGGTGTAATAGTATAAATAACAAACACAAATAGTAAGATAAGTCAAGTGTTTTATGCAGAAAATAGTGACATTGCAAGTGGTATGCCAAAGCCACAGTAATATATGGTGTGTTGGAGATGAATATTATTCTCCCACGCCATTCTAGGTCTACATAAAGGTAGATTTACTTCTGGCTTTCCTACAAGAAGTTCGCATTTTCCTCTTCCATTCTTCATTTGTGTTACATGTCTTGCCCATCGCTAACTACAAAATTTAATTGTTCTTATTATGTCTAATTTCTCATAATGATCATGTAGCTCACTGTTATATACTTTTCCCCAATCACCTGTCTTTCATCTAGCTTTGGTCCAATTTTTTCCCCAAGCACTTACTTCTCAAAAATTGATAGGCCAAATATTTCCCTCTCTTAAAGTAAGGGAACAACAATAGATACATAAATAAGTACGTACATATGACATTAAAATACGTTTTCCTTATGTGTACAATCCAGGATGAATGAACATATCAAAATACCTTGTTCGAAATTATATTAATTTTAAATCTACAAAAACATTATTCGTTGTAAATAATCTTCATTTTTCTTTGACTTATTGCATCATTTTACCATTATCCGAACGAACATACGTGCATGTAACATGGAAATCTATTACAGTATATACATTATGGGTTCAGTCGTCACTTAAAATTTCAATTTTCATATGAAGGGCACAGAGGAAGAACTAGATAAGTCAGTTTTTCCTTGAAATCTAGAGAACGAACTTTAAGTTGTACAACATACACACTTCCTCACCTGAATGCCAATCTTTGGAGATAATAAACCGCTAACTGCTATGTATCTCTTACTGTTTCGGACTTTTAAATGATAGTGCTTTCAATAGAGAATGTAATGACATCTCGAACTCCTTTTAGATGAAAATTTACCTGGTTCTTTCGCTGTTTCGTTCATACGAAGTTACTATTAACTGGAGTTCCTACTGGAGACTCATCAAGACAATCAATATCTACAGCGTCTTAAAAACAACTAGTAGCGCAAACTCATTCTGCTGATGGTGGAAGTTAACTTCCGAAAGGCCTCCAATTAATTATATTGTACATACATTATTTTATCGAAGTTGAAGACGACTGAATCTGCCAACTGGTACAGTTTAAATTAAAATTTTTATCTTATGATTATTCACGTCAAACGGAATTTGATATGAATTTTATTAGTATTGATGCTATTAACTATGCAAACATTTTTTTTCCTGACTTGATATAATGTTGGAATTAAAATGTGAAGGTCACTCATGCAGTCTGCTATTTACTGTTATTGGTTTATTTCAAATGAATGCATATATTCTGAAGAATAAATTGTACTCTACGCATCAAAATGGTATATTGTCTATACCAAAAGATAATTTGTTTTCATTAGGCGCGCATTAAGTCGGTTGCGGTGTGGGCTAGTGGTTATGCTCCTTGCCTCTAGTACCGAGGGTCGTGGGTTCAAACCCGTCAGGGGTCGATGGATTTTTTAGGACGAAAAATCTAAGCAGCATGTCCTCCGGGAGGGACTTTAAGCCGTGGGTCCCGAGTCTGAACATTTCAGTCTCATAAAAGATCCTTAAGCCTGAATAAAGAGGAATCTAGGCAAAATTTACCTATATCAACGTCCTAGTAATCCCGTAGTTGCCTGTTAGATGTCTCATTGGACTGGTATGTTGATCGCTTGTCTTTCATGACATTTATGATCAAATAAGTTAACTAAATAATTAACTTGGTATAGTAACTCCTTACAAAGGAGAGGCTATGGCTCAACAACGGGCTGCGCCATTACATACATACATACAGCCGCGCACTAATAGCTACGTTTGGGCTGGCGATCACACATATAAATTCCAAACTTTTCAAATTACCTGCATCCTGGTTTCGAGGTCGATGTCCCTGGCTATAAAGAAATATACGCTGTCCGCTCTTAAAGTGATCCTCGTCAAAACAAAACAATGTGACCTACTCACTTTTCATTGGTTATGGACACCGACGTACGTTTTAGAAGCAATAAGTACGCGTAAAATTAGTTTCTTCATTAAATTAAAAATACTCACTTACTTACTTACTGGCACTATCGAACCCGTAGGTTCATGGCCGCGCGGACATAAGCTCTCCATACATCCCTATCCTGAGCTAACGCTTTCCGATCATTCCCTGTATAATCTACTTCCCTTAAATCATAGTTAATGTTGTGCTCCCACCTCATTCTTGGTCTACCAACTGGGCGTTTTCCTTCTGGCTTTCCTACAAGAAGTTTCCAGGCATGTCTTTCATTCCCCATACGTGCAACAAATTAAAAATATGTTCTCTGAATATAGTAGTTATTCTTCGTCAATGAAAATCATAATATTCAAAACATACAACATATTCTAAAATACACCGTATCAATAATTATAACTTAACATAGTTTATTACATATGATTGATGCATTTGAGTCATGCTTCAATCGATTCTTATGAAACAAAATGGCTGAAAGTATCAAGTATTCTGTTGCTGTGTCATCTCCCTTTCAAAACTGACAGTAATTGTGGCTCGAATGGCGGAAGGGTATATTGCTTCTACAACATACGTCGGTGTCCATAGCCTATGAAAAACGAGCAGGTCACATTGTTTTGTTTTAACGACGATCACTTTAAGAGCGGACAGGGTTTAGGTCCCCGATTTAATTCCCGACCTTAAACACATGGATATCTCTAAATGGAATTATAAGAACTCCAAACGGATCTGTGTGTTTATGATTGTAAGAGTGAATGAAACGTAAAGTTTGAAAAAAAGCAAGAGAAAAAATAAGGAAGACACTAAAAGTAAAGTCAAGTCTTCCGGGAGAAGAATGAAGAGAAATCTAAGGAATATTCCTCAGAAATAAACTCCCAATTTCATGTAAATTAAATGGTACCCTCGAGGGACGTGGTTCAGAGGAATTGTATTCTTTGTTTTATGAGTTCAGACTGCGTTCCGCTAAACTTTTCATTGCTGGCCTGTGCCAAGTTGATTGTCTGCAATTCCTGTAAACCCTCACAAAAACAGGGTTTGTAGTAAGAATACATTAAAACTCTTCGATCCTATAGAAGGCGCAAAGGGCTGTGCTTTTATTTCTTTGATTGCATGACTCTGTCATGATAATGTCTTCTGTTTTAATCGACTTCTGTTTGTAACTGCAAAACTATTATTAGACTTCTATAGCACGCCTCACCGCAAGAGTAAATCATGTATTATCTTGGAAGCATTATTGAAATTTCGTTTTATGTCGGATAACATGAATTCATGAACAGATTTACAATGTATTATCACATCATCCTGTGACCAATGTTCTACACTCTTACACTTGTCCCTCCAAATACTATATCTTCCCAGTCCCGGTTTTGTAATCCTTGTTCATCGCATTCTGTAGCCAAGTGTTTTCTGGTCTACCTCAAATTTTCTTCCTACTAGAATTCAATCCAAAACTGTTCTTGGTAAACTTTCATCCTTTCGTATTATATCACTATACCACTTAATTGTCTGTTTTTTTACGAAATCCATAATCGAATTATCTTTATCCACATGTTAGCTTATCTAATTACTTCATTTCTTATTCTGTACAGTTTAACATAGTTTACTTTAATATATATATATATATATATATATATATATATTGTCCACCACTGTGGTCTCGAGGTACCGTGCTGCCTTGTCACGCAGCGGCCCGGGTTCAATTCCCGGTCGGGACAGGCTCCTGGGTGAGGTTTTCTTCGAGGTTTTTCCTCACCTGTAAGACAAATGTCAGGAAGCTTAGGGCCAACGGTCCCCGAAAATCATCCGGTCATCATCATCATCATCATCATCCTTATCATTATCATAACCATCCTTCACCGGAGTGGAAAGCAACGGGAAGGTACCACAACTATAATTCCCTAGTAAAGCTGCAAAGCATATCATGAAAATGCTATGATTGCAGCGAATGACCTGCCCTCGCTCAGAATTACTATGGATGAATATATATGTCCCAGATTGTCATTTCGATATTTCTGGTGTTCTGTTGTGGCATTGGCGAAATTGTAAGCCATTTCTGAGATTGGGGTACCTGGAAAGCGGGATTACGCTGCCCCCATGTTATGACGGGTGATGATAGCGGTGCGCCAGGAAAGTCCTTCTTATTCATAAACTTAATCCAACGGGAATATTATGATGGTGATTATGTTGTCCATATGGTGTTCGGAGACCGTTTGGGCCAACCCTAACAATACCAACGGGGGGGGGGTACTTTATGCCCACCTTCTGTCATTTTAATCATTATGTCTTTTAATTGTTTCTCTAGAAGCATGAAGTTAATATGTATTGTCAATCATTTTCTGTAGTATTGAAATACGTAATTGTTTGTAAGTTTTCATTGTTAATCATTTTATGAAACAATTATGTATTATTGTGGTCATAAAGAACCCCCCCCCCACCGTTGGTATTTCTTTTGACGCATATCATGTCTTTATTTCCTTTTCGTAGCTTCTTCAATATCTGTAATTTTATTTTTACCAACAATGCTGTTGGTTTATATAATTTATTCTTTCATTATTGATTGCTCTGAAAGTTTGTTTTCTTATGTATTTTTATTTATTTATTTTTCTTACTTACTCGAGTATCCAGAATGTCTGTTGTGCAGTTACAGTAATTCACACATGTGAGTAACAAAATTATTTCAAAATGCCTCGACGTCAAAAAAATTATGGATATATTTGATAATGAAATTATTTCAGATTTCGGATTTGATGATAGTAATGAGGAAGTGAGTGAAACAGAAGATGAAAATATTGTGCGTGAACAATTTGATGAAATAATATTATTGCCGTCTGACGATGATGATCATGAGGATCATAATAATAGTGTAAAATTGAAAATGACGTAAATCACAGATATGTTACAGCTTGTGGAAGAATTTTCACATGAAAGCCTCCTCGGCCTACAAGAGACGTATAGCACAAAATGTTGTAAAAGAAAGGGAAGGAATAAGAAATGAAGGTAAAGTAAAAGCCATTAGAAGATCATCTGACAAATTCTTTACACAGGAAGTTGTAAGGATCAACATAAAACACACAAATGAAGAAGCAGCAAGAATAAATATACCAGCAACAAATATACGTTTATAGCTAATCTATATGGAACTAGAAGTTGACAGTC